>JAGSMR010000060.1:4187500-4556237 GCA_029286605.1 Sericinus montela | reverse complement strand
GTTCGAGCCATGAGATTGAGCTCGGGTCTCTTGAGTCTAATTCCGATCACCCAACCACTCTGCTATCGGGACTCTTTAATTATGAAATATATAACTAGATATCTTCACGTCATTCGTAATACAGAGATTCTCTGAGAGATAGTTAATTCCTTTCCGTTCATTTTTCCAAAATATATCTAAGATATAAACCGTACATAAGTTTTAAAACCCATGGGTTCGAGCCATGAGATTGAGCTCGGGTCTCTTGAGTCTAATTCCGATCACCCAACCACTCTGCTATCGGGACTCTTTAATTATGAAATATATAACTAGATATCTTCACGTCATTCGTAATACAGAGATTCTCTGAGAGATAGTTAATTCCTTTCCGTTCATTTTTTCCAAAATATATCTAAGATATAAACCGTACATAAGTTTTAAAACCCATGGGTTCGAGCCATGAGATTGAGCTCGGGTCTCTTGAGTCTAATTCCGACCACCCAACCACTCTGCTATCGGGACTCTTTAATTATGAAATATATAACTAGATATCTTCACGTCATTCGTAATACAGAGATTCTCTGAGAGATAGTTAATTCCTTTCCGTTCATTTTTCCAAAATATATCTAAGATATAAACCGTACATAAGTTTTAAAACCCATGGGTTCGAGCCATGAGATTGAGCTCGGGTCTCTTGAGTCTAATTCCGACCACCCAACCACTCTGCTATCGGGACTCTTTAATTATGAAATATATAACTAGATATCTTCACGTCATTCGTAATACAGAGATTCTCTGAGAGATAGTTAATTCCTTTCCGTTCATTTTTTCCAAAATATATCTAAGATATAAACCGTACATAAGTTTTTAAACAAACCCATGGGTTCGAGCCATGAGATTGAGCTCGGGTCTCTTGAGTCTAATTCCGATCACCCAACTACTCGGCTATCAAGACTTAATCGTTGACTTCATCAACGTAATTTCGTGAATTAATTATCGTGTGAAACTAGTTGTTTACAATTTCAATAAATCAGTTGCTAACTCTATAGATAAGAGCCTACCAGCCATGGACTGGACATACTCGTAGATAAAGAATAATTTAGTTTAAACCGAAATATGTTTTCATTTACGTTAAATTTACGTTTGTTTTTTTATTCCTCCGATTAAAACGTGTAAGATAAATTATGAAAACTTATATATGGGTCTTGTTCTTGGTGCTCAAATATCGTGTGTGCCTTGTGCAGTTGGGCCTAAGACATCGTTGAATAGTTTAAATCATAGATTTCTGTGTTTTCGCTTAAATAATTTTGAATTGTACTTTCGGGAGTCAGCTGACAGACATAAGCTGCTTTTTAATCCGGGAATTATAGAATGCCACGGGCGTTTCGAAATAACACACTGAAACAACTGATTTATAAAATTTACATTTGAAAAATTTCATATTTTAAGAATATACGGCTCCATCTATAACGTGGAACAAAGGCTGAAGTGAGTGGTAAAAGTAAATTATCCTCGTCCGTGCCGCCGCGGCTTCTATTGTGCAAATGTTATTACAACACGAACACGAAATGTACGACGTTCAAAATGTTAAATCTTCTCAAATATTTCCAAATTTATATAAGTCTATTTCTCGCTATTTCACCCGCGGATGTCTTCTGTAAACAAAATTTTGTATACTGAACTGTATACAAAATTTTGTTCAATTCGTTGGAATCGTTTCCGAAAAAAAAACAGTGAATAAATTTAAATGTGAGTTTGATGTTAATTTGTGTAATATTATGGTTCAATAGCATAGGTAGAAGTGACCGTGCCTCTGAAGGGTTACGGGTTTAAATCCCAATAGAGGCAAAAATTTGTTCAATAAATATGAACGTTTGTACTCGAGTCATTCATGTTCGTGTACATATGAATATTTATTTAAGTAAATATATATGTATTCATAATAATAACGTTTTTTTGAAAGATGAACTTTTCACTAAAATTGATAGGGTGTTCGATGGTTTGGGCACGTTGAAGAATGAGTGAAGACTAAATGGTAAAGAAAATATACAACGCGAAAGTTGATATAAGAAGGCGTCGTGGTAGGCCGAGACTAACTTTCGAAGACCACGTGAGCAAACTGCTCGAAGAGGGGAGGGTCATGAGTACTCGGATACCGAGACGTACATGTATGGAGAAAATGATGAATCTGAAAGAAGCGAAAGATCTGTTCTCTCTGGCTACCCCGTCAGGGACTGTGCGTGAAGATAAATAAAATAATCAGTCAAACAATTATGACATGCAAGCGATTTGGCGATCGCCGTACCAGATATCTTGCACCTTTCTGCCCATCACCGGTGAGCCGTATTTTGATCTGGGATTTATCGAGACGGTTATCAGGCCATCTGTTGGTAGCCACTCATATTGTCAAGGCTTTTCTTTTAGTGGCTTTTTCTTTTTATTCTTAACCCGATCCCACCACGGCGCTATGTACCAATTATAAAAAGATGCATCATATATTTGTAATGCAGAAAGTCACGATAGCCGAGTTGTTAGGTGGTCGGAATTTCGAGTCGAGAGACCCGAGTTCGATCCCCAGGTGGTAGTACCATTGAGTTTTTCAAAAACTTATGTACGAATTTCATCGTTGGCTTGGACATAAAGACGGTGACGGGCTCACCACCTGTCACGTTGTCCCGAAAATATCTTCGGTGGAAGGTGGGTCAAAGGGACTTAATTGTCTAGACTTGACTTCTGTCTACCCCTGTATTGGGAAGTGCGTGAAGATATTTTTTTATATATTTGTAACATACTACTAATACTACTCTTTCAAATTAGATAAATTTAAAAAGGAAGAAAAAGCCACGTAATCTCAGTAGAGCGTCCTCAGTAGTAGCGAGTTAAGAGACCCGACTTCAATCCCCAGGACTGAAGAAGTGAAACTTATAAAGAACTGATTGGCACGTACCAATGGGTATTTCAAGAAACTTATCTACGATTTACATCACTGTTTTGGACATAAAGACAATGACAGGCTTACCACATGCCACATTGTCCAAAAAATGTCTACGGTGAAAGGTCTGTCTGCCCCAGTATAAGCGAATAGCGTGAAGGTAATTTTAGGACTTACGAAATATTCATTATTGAATTAAATTGACTACCTAAAGCATTGATACAAACCATCCGTTGACACTTTAACTAACGAAAGCACCTCTATCTCACACCTGTGTCATGGCCCGCAAGTTCCTGCCTCCGCGCTTTTTGATAAAGATTAATGACCCGAATTAGATGAAAACGTCTTTTGTTTTCGCGACAACTCCGAGATGGATATTCATAATTTACCTTAAATTACTCTTCTTTTTTATAAGAGGGGCAAAATTGCGAAGAACATGAGAGCATTTTGCTCGAATAGGCAAGGGTCAAGAGTACACGGATATCTGAATCTACCTGTGTAAAGAAAATGAATTTCAAGCAGTATATTAAAAAATAAGCTACAAGAACGTTTATTAATATTATTAGCGTCAGCAAACAACTGTTATGCATATATATCATAGTCACGATAGCCGAGGGGTTGGGTGGTCGGAATTTCGATTCGACAGACCCGAGTTCGGTCCTCAGGTGGCAGGTTAGTACCAATGGATTTTTAATAACGTATGTACAATTATATCGATAGCTTCGACATAAAGAGCGCGACGGGCTCACCACCTGTCTCATTGTCCCGAAAATATCCTCAGTGGAAGATGGGTCGAAAGGACTTAATTGTCTAGACTCGACGTCTGTATACCCCTGTATTGGGCATTGCGTGAAGATATATATAATATATAATAATTTAATACCATTTCATATTAATTTTACCAGCCTATCATGTAAAAAGTTATCTTACTACTACTTATCAAATAATCTTACTATAAAAATAATAATGTTATGTATATATCATAAAATTGTGCGTAAAAGTGTGTGATGCTAATGATAAGACAGATCTGGTCATTCTCGCTCTCATTTAGGCATTGAAAGAGGCAGAGAAATACCCAAGAGACCGATAGATGTTGATGGGTCTGAACTATTCTTGGACTTGGTGATGGACTCTTGACAGGATGAAATGTACAATGTGCGATTTTAATGAAAATACTGTTAGCACTCCAACAAAAAAAAAACACTTAAGGTGCAAAACGTATTCACATATATTTTTATATAGCCTATATTTGAAAGCAATCGAGACTAATGTTGTCATCAAAACCCGAGTCATTTATCATACTATGTTAAAATGAAATTAATACTTTTTATCATAAACTCGCATTCAATCTATTTGTCACATTGCAAAATAAATAGTATTTTTTTATTAACATCTTCACGCTTTTTTCCAATACTGGATTAGACAGAGATCAAGAAAAAGAAGTCCTTTCGTCAACCGCGTAAAGCTAGTCCAAATTGAACCTGACAGACGACGGAACCCACATGTAAAGAGGGTAAAACAAATTAAGGCAACGTCACCGGTTTGTTTATATTTAATTGAAAGTGTAATATAACTTTATTGTAAACCATGAATAAAAAATTGCATTAAAAGGTACAATGTGCAACCTTATCACAAAAAGTAATATCTTCCAGGTAACCTTTGGGTGGACAGGAACTTAAAGATAATATCGGGACGGATGTGTACACGAAAACAAAACAAGTGATCTCTTTTTGGGGGTGACATATGTTCAACAGTAATCTTTTCAGGCTGTTATCTTTCGGTAGCCTGTGATGTCTCAAAGGTTTTCGCGGAAAGATAAGCTATGGCATATGCCCACACCGTTTAGCTCCGTACAATTAAACCTATATACTGACTCACTGTTTTGAAACACCTAAGGAAAAAAAGCAATCTTAGTTCTCTAAATTGTTGTAAAGGTCTCTAAATCTTAATTTAAAATCCTGTGATTTAAAGGAAAGAAAGGTCAGGCGTGGCTAAGGTGGGAAAATTATAACTGAGTACGTTTCCATTTTAAGTGTGAAGGTTTTGTTTCTGAATTTCATAAATATGGCCTAAGCGAAATTGTACGGATCAGCTAGTATTGTAACATTAATTAAGAATACATCGCAATGAAGTAATACTAACGTGTGTCTATTTGATTAATTTTTTATTCTCTGGAAACATTTCCCATCATCATTAGCACGCACATTCTTGACAGCTACAAATGATACTTAATGTAGTTTGCAATGGGGGCGTCTATATTTTTGTTTACTAATGACCTCTGTAATAACCATTATAATATCTTAAGAGTCACGGTAGCTGAGTGGTCTGCTTTTCCGAATTCAAGTCAAGAGACCCGAGTTCGATGTGCAGGTGGTAGGCTCGTACCAATGGGTTTTTCAAAACTTCTATACGATTAATATCATTAGCTTGGACATAAGTCAGTGACATGCTCACCACCTATCACGTTGTTCCAAAAATGTCTTCGGTGAAAAATGGGTCTGTGTTGGGAAAGACATGAAGATATTTTTTTTATTTTGGAATTGTAGTTTTAGTGCAGAGTGCAGGAAAATTGAAGCAGGTGTAATTATTAATTCATATAATAATTAATGAACACGCCAGTGTATTGCATGTGAATAACGTGTAAGAATTTAAATACCCATTTCCTCTAGTGCGTATCTATGGAGGCAACTAAATGAAAATCAGTAAAAATATAATCAGCAACCGACATGTGGTAGTAAATTTAGCAGCTCTGTGACGGGCAAAGTGAAGAACCTCTGGACCTTGTGTTTCGACACAAACTGGTAATGGTGTCACTGACTGCACTTATCTTTAATTTGTTATAATTCTTTTTTGATAATACTTTTTTACAAATAGAAACTAAAATTTATGTATTTATTAAAATGTTATTCTTACATTTTACGTAATTTATTTTCTCTTTGTACCTGTGAAACTTTAGATGTATTGTAGACCATATAAATGATAAATAAGACGTTATTCCGCAATCGCAAATATGTGAATATTGGTTTTAGCTATAATGAAGAATATATTTACCTTAATACCTTCTTTTACTAACCTAAATTTTGGACAGGAGGAGAGCCTACAACTTTAGAGTCTAAACTGAAAGAGACTTACTCCTACTTCATTTATTGACTACACATACAGAATTGTATAACATAATATTATGCTTTTATTTATTATCTTTATAGTAAGTTAAAATTAGAAACTAGGACCTTGTTAACGCCGTAAAGATGAAACAGCTCAGCAATTGAAAAATAAATAAATGATGGAACTTCTTTGTAGAAGTGCGCGGATTGTTTTTAACATAAAAACAAATTGAAATGTTAATTATTTTAACCTACTCATACCTGCATATATTGGTTGTTGTAAAGAAAAATATAGGAGTTCTTAAATGCCAGTCGTTTTACAGAGCAATTAAACACGAACTAAAATTGCCTTTAAATTACTGTAGGTCGTTAAAGTTTAAGTTATCTCTAAGAGATAACTTAAACTTTAACTATAACGAGAGTGCATACTATCAAATTTAAAAGGTGTTCTTAATTAGAAACAAGTGGAGGTTCTATGATCGTCTGTATGTAAATGTTTTTTTTATAATCTATGTATTAAAACAATTTATGAAATTTATAGTGAAATCATCTGCCCGTTCTATCGAAACGATTTGGTTAAAGTTAGTTACCAAACTGCATCGGCACATTCTTGCTAGATTAATAAGTAATTTTTTTTAAATAAATAATACGACAGGAGTAAAATCAAGCCCGAGTTTGGTGATTAATAATGACTTTCCTTTAGGCAATTTTTCACCAATAGGCGGTCCAAACTGTCAAAGGGATCATTAATCATTACAATTTTAGACGTGACAAAGACTTAATATTTTAGTTTATGAATAATTTAAGGATTAAATTAAGCAATAGTACAAACAGAAATTGAAGTCAGAGATCTCATGTTCAGGAGTGGACATCCTATAATCTGTATTGATCATTATATAATAGCCAAATATATAATAGCCAAGGGTCATTGGAATTCTAGTCAAGAGACTCGAGTTCGATTTTCAAGTTGGTAAACTCGTACCCATGGATTTTCTCAAAACTTATGTACGATTTATATAATTGGCTTAGTCTTTAAGACAGCAACAGGTTCAGCATCTGTCACGTTGTGACAAAAATTGTCATATAAAGAATTTACAATTCGAACACAATTATCTTAAGCTCAATGGCCTCTATTAAACTTTACTAGTAGCATAATTTACTGTAGTAGGAAATCTTTCATTCGCGGCTCATAATTCGCCTGTTCCTTTTTTAGAAAATATTTTATTAAGCGTGTTCAATGTTTAAGTAAAGCATATCTTTTAATTCTAATAAGACCACTTGGGTTAGCCATGAACAATAATATTCATAATACAAATTTACATTTTGATGATGATAAATATTTTAATGAGGTTTTTTTTGATTATTTTAACAGAATCAGCCCCAATAGCCGCGTAATTGGGTGATCGGCAATTAGGCGACCCTAGTTCGAATCCCAGGAGACTTTTCTCGAAACATATGCGAATTGGCCACCACCAACTATCAAAGTCGTCCACACACGCTCCCATGAAATGTGCGTAGAAGGAACTGGATTGTCTAGACTTCTTCCTACAGACATCGGGAGACTATTTGAAAACGCGTGAAGATAAAAACGCAATAAAACAGAATTTGCGCAAGTTTGAATCTATATAATAAGCCGAAAATTACACTGACCGCGCTGGGAAAAGGATATGCGGTAGAGCAGTATAAAGATAATGTACATACAAATTAAATTCAGTCTACTATGTACTCTTTTTTTATAGAAAAGGGAGGCACACGAGCAGGTGGCTAACGAAGGTACGTGATTACCGCCGCCCATGAACAACCACAATACCAGAGGCTTAGCACATGCGTTGCCTCCCTTAGAGTGCCCAGACGAAACGCAGAAGTTTGTTAGACTTCTACTTTACGCCGGTATTCTGTGAGGTCGTGGTACTTTCCCGGTCGAGCCGGCCCTTTCATGCAACAACAAAGGCTGATGCGTGGCTTTACCACTGTTAAAAAAAACTCGCTATAATATTCTAGTAATATTACAATTGAAACAGTTTTTTAAGGATTTAGGAATGTCACACTCTACGGAACGGATCGAAATATCTGAAGACATAGCTTATACATCAGGATAAAAGGTAAGCAAGAATTTTCAAAGATTTTGTGTAAAAAAAACGGGCGAAGCTATGGACGTTAGCTAGTCCGATATAATCGCAGAAAGGGCCTGTGCCTAAACCTCAAAACAGACACAAAAACATTCAGATCCAGACAAAACGCTTATGGCAGTTTACATAAAAAATGCTGTTTCAGAAGTGGTTGAATTACTATTTTTCCTGCGTAAGAATATACGATTACATTTCCTTGAAAACGACGTGGGCTACCGTCAGATGGCGGGATAGCAATCTCGAAAAATATTAGACCAAAATTCCGTTTGAATTCGACAGATCGCCAATCCGTTAGCCAAGCGTATCGTTTTTAGCAAATTCTCTCTTATGTGGGAGGGCAATGCCCTGCATTGGACACATACAAGCTTATTTTTGTGTATTCACGTGTCTTTTATTTGTTATTAGACTATTGTATACATTTTCTTCTGAGTGATCGGAATTCGAGTCAAGAGACCCGACTTCCATTTCCTAGTGGCAAGCTCGTATCTTTTAAATTAAAAATTTAAATTTAAATATCTTTACGCTTTAATTCCCAATACAGGAATAGACAGAGGTCTAGTCTAGACAATTAAGTTCCTTTGACCCACCTTCCACCGAAGATATTTTCGGGACAACGTGACAGGTGGTGAGCCCGGCGCCGTCTTTATGTCCAAGCCATCGATATAATTCGTACATAAGTTTTTGAAAAACGATCTGTCGGTTGCCCTTACGATATTCTAGGTATTTTCCCTTAGTCGCCTCTTACGACACCCACGGGAAGAAAGAGAGTGGCCATATTCTTACGCCGTTACCATACGGCCAAACTTCAAATACTTATGTACAATTTATAACGTTGGCTTGACCAAAAGACGGTGACGGGTTCACCACCTATCACGCTGACCCAAATATATCTTCAGTGGAAGGTGGGTTGATGGGGACTTAATTTTTTAGACCTCTGACTACCCCTGTATTAGGAAAAGCGTGAAGATAATTTCTCAATACTGGAAAATTTTCGCTGTCATTATTAAAAACTTTATTTCACCATTATAACTGAAAAACCACACACGTCAGTCAGTGTAATAAACGACATATTGAGAAATGGCTGTCTGTGATTGTTTGCAGTCGATATTCAAATACTACAAAAACAAATACCTACTTTAAGCTTAAAGTTATTTTTAGTGCCGTAGAAAACGAACTCGGCAAATGCAAAACTAATAATAATCATCGAGTGGACAATTTAGCCCACATTTCACCACAGCACATATGGCGCAGAGTGACAAATGGAGCCGGTCGCACTAAGTGACCAAGCTACCAGCACAAATCGTATTCATTAAAAAATATAATAAGTATATAGTAAGAGCCTTGAGATCGAACTCAAGTCTCTATATTCGAATTCAGAACAGCCCACCACACATCCGCTTACATGATGCTGCCCATCACTCGTCTGTATATATTGATTTGTCATTTTTCCAGGTGGATATCTCGCCGTCTGTCGGTAGGTAAAAAACTTTAGGATAGCTTTTATTACGATATAAAAATCTGTATTTTTATTCAAAACTAAAAATGTATTTTAAAAAAAGTATGACAAATCAATATATACAGATTCACGGCGTATACAAATATTAAGAACGAAGCATTTATTTTAAGCATACAATATTTAACGAAACTTTTGTAAAAATTTGCATTTACACTTTGATGTTGGACAGCAAAACAAAACAAAACTTGATTGGAAACATACATACAACAAACAGACAATCACCTAATGAGCGAAGGTGTTGATTGCGCAATGCTACAGAACTGTTTAAAAAAATATCTTCTCTCAATTCCCAATACAGGGGTAGACAGAGGTCAAGTCTATTATATATTTTATTCCAATTAAGTCCTTTTGACCCACCTTCCACCGAAGATATTTTCGGGACAACGTGACAGGTTGTGAGCCCGTCGCCGTCTTTATGTCCAATCCAACGATGAAATTCGTACATAAGTTTTTGAAAAACTCATTGGTACTGCCACCTGGGGATCGAACTCGGGTCTCTCGACTCGAAATTCCGACCACCCAACAACTCGGCTATCGTTACTTACTGTTTTTAGCCTTGATATTGCAGGTTCATCTTAGGATCGATAGGATTCTAGAGACCAGAGTTCCATACCGAGTTTAAAAAACTCTTTTAAAACTTATATATGATTTATATCGTTGACATGGACATAAAGATGGCGAAAGGCTCACCTCCTTTCACATTATCCAAAAAAAGTCTTCGGTGAAAGGTGGGTCGTAAGGACTTAATTGTCTAGACCTATATCTTCCCTATTCCCAATAGAATGGCGTGAAGATATCCTTTATAATTATCTGTAAGATGAATATCTTACAGATAATTATAAACAATAATTTGTGAATACATTTAAAATTAAAATACCGCTTCGTTTCACACAAAATAGCCGAAGAACAAACGACTACAAACTGCTACATTTCAGCTCAAACTAAAACGTTGGTTACAAAAGCTTTGACGTCACTAGGTTTATCCACGCCGACAACGAGGGCTTGTTTAAATTTACTGTGAATTTCCGCTCCTCGCTCTATATATATTGCATGAAGTGCATCTAACTGATTTTGTTACTTTTATTATTATTATTTTTCAGCTGTTTAAATTTACCTTATTATGTCATTATACATATATACTACATCACCCACGCTTCTACATCAGGCTTGGCAGGCGGATTGGCGATCGTAGTAGCAGACCACTCGCCGCTCAAACTTATTTGATATTTTCAGAGATAGTTATCCCGCCATCTATTGGTTGCCGTAACGATATTCTAGACTGTTTCCCTTAGTCGCCTCTTACGACACCCACGGGAAGGAAGGGTGTGGCAATATTCTTACTCCGTTACCACTCGGCTGTCCGAAATCCTTTATTGGATATTATATAAAAAATATAAGTACAGTATAAAAAGAAAACTTACTGTTATTTTAAAAAATTTTTGTTTAATATATTTTTATATGAAATCCTGAAGTATTTTTTTCTTTTTTCTAGTTTATTGCGAAGGCTTCCCTTCCCTTGTTCCCTTGCCCAGCACGGCGTTATAGTAAAGCAGGAAAGTCTTAAATCATAAAATTGTCGTTATCTGATATAATGTTATTAGTTTAGTCTCGTTTAATCTTACTTTACCTAACTGGTACTAATGTCACGTATAAGAAATATTATTTCTAATATTGATATTGTATTAATCGTCACTGACATGCATTTGTGAAGAAAACTTAATTGCCCTGAGCTGCTTTCTAAACTTATGTTCAAAACGCCTCAAAGATACCCTCGGCATAAGACAATACTAGCAGTCCAGTTAACCCATACAAGATGTAGGAAAAAAGTGCATATTTTTGGTTATTTTCAGTTATTACCAGCATTCTACTCAATAGACATTATAGAAATAGTGAGATAGACCTATTCTTCAACAAGAGTAGCTACACGTAAATTTCTTGTGAAAAAATTTTATCAAGTACGTAGCTTTTTTGTAGTCTTCGTATTACGTCATAAATTTAATGCGCTGTAAATATGTAGAAACAATAAGTAGCCTAATATGACAACTAAAGTACCTAATATAACCAATAAGTATACGCAAGGCTCAATTTATCCTAAAACCTGTAAAATAAAATGAATAAATAAAATAAAATGTACAAAAATTATAGACCTTTAGCTTGCCGGTTTCTCTTTGAGAAGTTTTCGTATTACGAAAAGGTGTAGAGTTTGAGGTTTAATAAAACCTTTAAAAAACCGAAATTTAATAAAAAAAAGATTTGACTGTAACTTTGATTCCTTTAAGTGAGACTGTAATTGGCCACTCGGTTATTATTTTTTTTAATATCGAGAAGTAATAATCCACTTTTTTAATATCTATTATACGCAACTTGCGGATAATTGACGCCAAAAAATATACTGCATAATCAAAAAGGTGCAAGTTTAAACTGTATTTTCTTGGACGAAAGTTTATTTCTAAATGCGAAAACAATTTCATTAGAAAATAATTTTAAAACAGTTTCCAAAGTTATTTTAAATCTGCTGTCTTGTTTGCTAAAACTATTCTCCTTCAGATAAATTGTAATTAGCATTAACATGATGGAAAGCAGAGCTGACTATCACTCTTTCTTTTTATAACATAGATGCATATATAACAGTCTATAAAATTCCGCCGCAGGATCGACAATTTAGTATGATTGTCATACATGGCTGGGGTAGCCATAGGGAACAGATCGCATCATTAATGATGCGTGAAAATTTGAGCAATTTGGTCGCATGGTATTCGAAAGTTAGTGTCGGCCTACCTCGACCCCTTTTAATATTCATTTCCGCGCTATATTTTTTCATAATCATTCGGTCTTCGCTCATTCGCTGAACGTGCCCAAACGATCAAAGCACGCCCTTATAAATTATAGAGGTAAGGTTATCTTTCAAACATACAATATTGCGAATCCCTTCGTTTCGCTGTCGGTAAATATAATATACGTATATAGTAATGAACTATGTAATAAAATATCTTCACGTAATTCCCACTACAGGGGTAGCCTGAGAGAGACATTTAAGTCTTTTCGGTTAGTTTTTACAAAAATATGTAGGATATAAATTGTAGTTAAGTTTTTAAACGACGAGCCTTGGGATCGAGCTGGGGTCTCTTGACACGAATTCCGATCACACAACCATTTGGCTATCCTGACTTCATCGTAGTTTTCATCAACGTAATTTTGTGAATTATTTATCGTGTGAAACTAAGTTGTTAACAATTTTAATAAATCAGTAGCTTAACTCTATAGATAAGAACCTACCAGCCACGGACAGGACATAGATAAAGAGTTATATAATTGAAACCGAAATATTTTTTCATTTTCGTTATATTTACGTTTGTTTTGTTTGTTTGTGTAAAATAAATTATGAAAACAATTGAATTATTGCTTATTTGACAGCGGGTTAATCGTGAAGTAGAGGCTCGTTCAATGGTCAAAATTAGAACAGATATTGTTTATAATTACCGTTATTTTAACTCTGCCTTAATGTATTACAATGTATATTTACGAATAAATATTTACCTACATAAATATGCACTAAGACGGCTATAGGCTCATAGGAAATTAATTAAAGTTACAAAAAATGTGGAATTAAGTTATTATTGAGAATTATTGGGATAATACATAGTATATACACCGAACAGGAACGTTTAATAAATCATTGCATTGTTTTACAATGTTCGCCTCAGGCAGGAGTTGAGCTTGCAGCGCATTACACAATACAACACGCCGCGAAATAAAAGAACACAAATTAAAATTTTAAATGATATTTTATTTTATTTTAGTTTTAATATTACTTTCTAAAAATAAAATAAATAAATATCATCACGCCATTCCCAATACAGGAGTAGACAGAGGTCTAGTCGAGACAATTAAGTCCTTCGACCCAGCTTCCACCGAAGATATTTCGGAACAACGTGAAAGGTGGTGAGCCCGTCGCTGTGTTTATGCCCAAGCCAACGATATGAAACGTACATAGGTTTAATAAAACCCATTGGTACGAGCCTGCCACCTGGGGATCGAACTCGGGTCTCTCTACTCGAAATTCCGACCACCCTTCCACTCGGCTATCGTGGCTTTGTCGTGAATGTTATTTTCTCCTATACATTTCGCATCAACGTACATTTGTAGCTAATTTCCTAAACGATTT
The DNA here is from genome assembly GCA_029286605.1 of Sericinus montela. Lineage (NCBI taxonomy): Eukaryota > Metazoa > Arthropoda > Insecta > Lepidoptera > Papilionidae > Sericinus > Sericinus montela. Next base: position 4,542,412 of record JAGSMR010000060.1, on the reverse strand, counting down.
TTCCATTATCATTATCTTGATAAACAGACAGCCTGTCCGTTGCCAAGTTTTCTCCCGCAGGCATCCATCATGTTGCTCGCCAAACTCACTCTATCGCCGTGAGGTGCGTATTCCTAAATTCCGCTTAATTACATTCCGTCTGTATAAAACTTAGGATACTTAATAATAATCGCATTTGAACAAGGAATAAGACAATTAGTTATATGTATGTTTGTAACTCACTCACGTCGATACGACTGAACTGATTTTAATGAAATTTGCCACATAGATATTTTAGTACTAAATATAAGGGCTTTTGGGGATCGTGTCCTGGGACTCAATCATGGAGCCCCGAAACGCACACTCGAAAACCGAATGAACTCCGAAACGAACTCGATACACTATAAAATTTTATCCACTATAAAATATAAAATATATAGTTAATTGACTCAGGCGTTACTTTGCGGAAATTCATTGTAAAGTTGTTATTGAAAAAATTACTTCGCAACACTCCGCATGCAAATATAAAAAGGTATGTGTTACCTGGTCCGAAGAGAAGTTAATTTTTTCAATAACAACTTTATAAAATATATGTTTAGGTAGACATAATCCGACAAAACAGTTTATAAGTAAATAGGATGTTTTAGTGACTTAATTTAAACAACTATAATAAATATAAGATATGGTCTTATGGCAGAAAAATATTTTTTCGTTAACTTTTATCCTTTTCAACATGGGTCTTGTTCTTGGTGCTCAAATTCGTGTGTGCCTTGTGCAGTTTGGCCGTTGAATAATTTAAATCATAGATTTCTGTGTTTTCGCTTAAGGAATTTTGATTTGTACTTTCGGGAGTCAGAAGACAGAGATAAACTAGTTTTTTACTCCGTCAGATAGAATAGGTGTATCGAAATATCGTACTAAAACAAGTGATTTATAAAATTGACATTTGCAAAATTTCATATCTTAAAAATATACCGCTCGATCTATAACGTAGAACAAAGGCCGCCGCGGCTTCTATTGTGCAATTTTATTACAACACGAACACGAAATGTACGACGTTCAAAATGTTAACTCTTCTTAAATATTTCCAAATTTGTATAAGTTTATTTCTCGCTATTTCACCCGCCTTGAAACACGGATGTCTTCTGTAAATAAACTGAAGAAAAACTGAGCGTGACGGTACGGCGGATTCTCATTCCATCCCTGAAAACTTTGACACATAAAATTAAAATATATTGTATAAATAGTATTAAAATATATTGTATAAATATATTGTATAAATAGTAAAAATTATAATATAATAAAGATTAAAGGATTGTACATAACTTTCGCTTCAAATGTATGGATTAAAGTGGTTTAAGAATTTCAGGGTCGTTTTCAGCAACAAGCTCTTCGCTTTTGAACATAGTTAAGGATTAAATGAATGAAGGCCATTAAATAATTTATTACATGGAATAAAATCTCTAAATGTATACAAAATTTTGTTCAATTCGTTGGCATCGTTTCCGAAAAAAAAAAAAACAATGCATAAATTTAAATGTGAGTTTGATGTTAATTTATGTAATTTTATGGTTCAATAGCATAGGTAGAAGTGACCGTGCCTCTGAAGGTTTACGGGTTTAAATCCCAATGGAGGCAAATGTTCGTGCAATAAATATGAACGTTTGTACTCGAGTCATTCATGTTCGTGTACATATGAATATTTATTTAAGTAAATATATATGTATTCATAAAAATAACGTTTTTTTGAAAAATGAACTTATCACTAAAATTAATAAGGGTGTACTTCGATGGTTTGGGCACGTTGAGGAATGAGTGAAGACTAAATGGTGAAGAAAATGTACAGCGCGAAAGTTGATATTAGAAGGCGTCGTGGTAGGCCGAGACTAACTTTCGAAGACCACGTGAGCAAACTGCTCGAAGAGGGGAGGGTCAAGAGTACTCGGATACCGAGACGTACATGTATGAAGAAAATGATGAATCTGAAAGAAGAGAAAGAGGTATGTAAGGATCGTGACACTTGGCGATCTGTTCTCTCTGGCTACCCTATCAGGGACTGTGCGTGAAGATAAATAAAATAATAATAACAATTTATTTAATAATCTGAAATATTACATGAAATTACAAACATAGCAGTCAAACAATTATGACATGCAAGCGATTTTACAGAGTTGGAGTAAAGCCACAGGTGCCTAAACTAGGCCAAATACCTGTTATCAAGACATTTCTGCTCCCACGAAAATTTTGAACAAAAAATAATATTTTTTTGCATCTATATGTTTGTGTGTAAAACTTTAGTACCATTACAATTTCATGTAAAGTAGTTTTAATGTTGTAATACAATTATTTTTCAGATTTTATTATTATATATACTGTACTCGGAAACAAAGACGATAGGCTCCACATCTGTCTTGATGTCCCAAAAATGTTTTCGGTGGAAGGTGGATCGAAAGGACTTAATTGTCTTGACCTCTGTCTATCTGTCTTGTAATATCTCTGTTGAATGGGAATATGCTCAAAGATATTTATATATCTTATATGTAACTGATTAGGTAGTTTAAACTAATAAGACATCAAAAATTATGTTCTTCGGGCTATAAAAGTGCACTACAGGACATAGGCTTGCAAATGGCAAACTCTTTCCCGTCACCAGTGAGCTGTATTTTGATCTGGGATTTATCGAGACCGTTATCCGGCCATCTGTTGGTAGCCTCCTATATTGTCAAGGCTTTTCTCTTAGTGGCTTTTTCTTTTTATTCTTAACCCGATCCCATCACTGCGCTATGTACCAATTACAAAAAGATGCATCATGTATTTTTAACAGACTATTAATACTACTCTTTCAAATTAGATGAAGAAGTGAAACTTATTAAGAACTGGTTGGCTCGTACCAATGAGATATTCAAGAAACTTATGTACGATTTACATCATTGTTCTGGACATAAAGACGGTGACAGCCTTACCACCTTCCACATTGTCCCAAAAAAATTCTACGGTGAAAGGTAGAAAAGGTAGTCGTAAAGACTTAATTGTCTAGACCTCCGTCTACTCTAGTATTAGCGAATAGCGTGAAGATAAATTTAAAACTTAAGAAATATTCATTATCGAATTATATTGTAGTACTCGGTTCGGAGTACCTGGACGTACCTGTATGAATACAATAAATTATAAATAGTGTAATAGTCACGATAGTATATAGTAATATAAAAGTCACGGTAGCCGAGTGATTAGGTTTTCCGAATTAGAGTCAAGAGACCCAAGTTCGATCGCCAGGTGGCAAGCTCGTACCAATGGGTTTTCCAAAAACTTATGTACGAATTATATCGTTGGCTTGGACATAAAGACGGCGACAGGCTCACCACATGTCGCGTTGTCCCGAAAATATCTTCGGTGGTAGGCGTGTCGAAGGGACTTAATTGTCTAGACTAGACCTCTGTCTACCCCTGTATTGGGAATTGCGTGAAGATGTTAGTTTATTATTATTTATTTATCATAAAAATGTGTGTAAAAGTGTGTGATGCCAATGATAAGACGGATCTGGTCTTTCTCTCACGTAATTAAAGGTTGCACGCCTGGGCATTGCAACAGGCCGAGAAATACCCGGGAGACTGATGGATGCTGGTGTGTCAGAACCATTCTTAGACTGGATTATGGACTCTTGAAAGGATGAAAATACATACAATATGTGACTTTGTCGTAAATTCTGTTAAAAACACAAAACTTTATGTCGCAAAACGTATTCACATATATTTTTATGTCGCCTATATTTGAAAGCAATCGAGACTGATGTTATCATCAAAACCCGGGCCATTTATCATACTGTGTTAAAATGAAATTGATACTTTTTACGTCAAATAACCTTGGATCCATTGCAATTTATCACAAAGACATCGATTATTTATAACTCGGCAACATCACCGGTTTGTTTATATTTTAATTAAATCTTATCACTAAAAGTGATATCTTCCAGGTAACCTTTGGATGGACAGGAACTGAAAGGTAATATTGAGACGGAATTGTACACGAAAATGATAGAAATCAAAGCAAGAGATTCATAAAATTGATAAATTCATATAAATAAAATAGTATATACTATATATGTATAATACATATGTAAATACATAAATGTAATATAAACATTGATCATATATTTTTCGGTGTTTCTCTAAAAATATATAATAAATAAAATATCTTCACGTAATTCCCAATACAGGGGTAGACAGAGGTCGAGTCTAGACAATTAAGTCCCTTCGACCCACCTTCCACCGAAGATATTTTCGGGACAACGTGACAGGTGGTGAGCCCGTCGCGGTTTTTATGTCCAAGCCAACGATATTCGTACATAAGTTTTTGAACAACCCATTGGTACGAGCCTACCCACTAGGCATCGAACTAAGGTCTATTGACTCGAAATTCCGACCACCCAACCACTCGGCTATCGGGACTTTGGTGTTTCTCTGCGTGATAGACTACCTAACGTGGACGGCGGATGGACCGTTCTAAGAGGCGATCTTTGAGGGTGACCTATGTTCAACAGTAATCTTTTGAAGCTGTTATCTTTCGGTAGCCTTTGATGTCTCAAAAAGCTTTTGCTTTTCGCGGAAAGATAAGCTATGCCATATGCCCACACCGTTTAGCTCCGTACAATTATTGAAACTCCTAACGAAAAATAAAAAAGCAATCTTAGTAGCTAATTTAAAATCCTACGATTTAAAGGAAAGAAAGGACAAAAAGTCAGGCGTGGCTTAGGTGTAAAAATTACAACTGAGTACGTTTCCATTTTAAGTGTAAAGGTTTTGTTTTTTAATTTCATAAATATGGCATGGGCGCAATTGTGCGGATCAGCTAGTATGTAATATTAATTAAGAATACATCGCAATGAAGTAATACTAACGTGTGTCTATTTGATTAATTTTTTTTATTCTCTTTTTTTTTTATTCTCTGGAAACATTTCCCATCATCATTAGCACGCACATTCTTGACACAACTACAAATGAAACTTAATATCGTTTGCAATGGGGCGTCTATATTTTTGTTCACTAATGACCTCTGTAATAACCATAAGAATATTTTTAAGAGTCACGACAGCCGAGTTTTCCGAATTCGAGTCAAGAGACCTGAGTTTGGTACGAGCCTGCCACCTGCACATCGAGGTGGCAGGCTCGTACCAATGGGTTTTTCAAAACTTTTATAGGATTTATATCGTTAGCTTGGACATAAGTCGGTGACAGGCTCACCATCTATCCGTTATCCCAAAAATGTCTTCGGTGAAAAGTGGGTCTGTGTTGGGAAGGACATGAAAAATGTTTTGATGGAAAGATATTTTTTTATTTTGTAATTGTAGTTTTAGTGCAGAGTGCAGGAAAATTGAAGCAGGTGTGTTACTAATTCATATAATAATTAATGAACACGCCAGTGTATTGCATGTGAATAAGGTGTAAGAATTTAAATACCCATTTCCTCTAGTGCGTATCTAAGGAGGCAACTAAATGAAAATCTGTAAAAATATAATCAGCTACCGACATGTGGTAGAAAATTTAGCAGCTCTGTGACGGGAAAAGTGAAGAACCTCTGGATCTTGTGTTTCTACACAAACTGGTAATGTTGTCACTAACGGCACTAATCTTTAATTGGTCATATTTGTTTTTTGATAATACTTTTCTACAAATAGAAACTACTAGAAACTACATTTTACGTAATTTATTTTCTCTTTGTACCTGTTAAACTTTAGGTGTATTGTAGACCATACAAATGATAAATAAGACGTTATTCCGCAATCGTACATATGTTAATATTGGTTTTAGCTATAATGAAGGTTAGTGAAATAAGGTATTTACCTTAATACCTTATTTTACAAACCTAAATTTTGAACAGGAGGTGTGCCTACAACTTTAGAGTCTAAACTGAAAGGGACTTACTCCTACTTAATTTATTGATTACAAATACAGAATTGTATAACATAATTTTATGATTTTATTTATTATCTTTATAGTAAGTTAAAATTAGAAACTAGGACCTTGTTAACGCCGTAAAGATGAAATAGCTCAGCAATTGAAAAATAAATAAATGATGGAACTTCTTTGTAGAAGTGCGTGGATTGTTTTTGACATAAAAACGAATTGAAATGTAAATTATTTTAACCTACTCATACATGCATATATTGGTTGTTGTAAAGAGAAATATAAGAGTTCTTAACTGCCAGTCGTTTTACAGAGCAATTAAACACGAACTGAAATTGCCTTTAACTTACTGTAGGTCGTTAAAGTTTAAGTTATCTCTTAGTATAACGGGAGTGCATACTATCAAATTTAAAAGGTGTTCTTAATTAGAAACAAGTGGAGGTTCTATGATCGGCTGTATGTAAATGTTTTTTATATAATCTATGTATTAAAACAATTTATGAAATTTATAGTGAATTCATCTGCCCGTTCTATCGAAACGATTTGGTTTAAGTTTAGTTACCAAACTGCATCGGCACATTCTTGCTAGATTTCCATTACTGAAGTCATTTATTCGGATTAATAAGTAATACCACAGGAGTAAAATCAAGCCCGAGTTTAGTGATTAATAATAAGTTTCCTTTAGGCAATTTCTCATCAATAGGCGGTCCAAACTGTCAAAGGGATCGTTAATCATTACAATTTTAGACGTGACAAAGACTTAATATGTTAGTTTATGAATAATTTAAGGTTAAATTAAGCATTAGTACAAACAGAAATTGAAGTCACCAGAGAGCTCATATTCAGCAGTGGACATCCGATAATCTATATTGATCATTATATAATAGCCAAATTGGGTCATTGGAATTCTAGTCAAGAGACCCGAGTTCGATTCTCATGTTGGTATACTCCTACCCGTTTACAGAAACTTATGTACGATTTATACGATTGGCTTAGACTTTAAGACGGCAATAAGCTCAGCAACTGTCACGATAGCCGAGTGTGTCGGAATTTCGAGTCGAGAGACCCGAGTTGGATCCCCAGGTGGCAGTACCAATGAGTTTTTCAAAAACTTATGTTTGAATTTCATCGTTGGCTTGGACATAAAGGCGGCGACGGGCTCACCACCTGTCACGTTGTCGCGAAAATATCTTCGGTGGAAGGTGGGTCAAAGGGACTTAATTGTCTAGACTTGACCTCTGTCTACCCCTGTATTGGGAATTGCGTGAAGATAATTATTTATTTATTATTTATAACTGTCACGTTGTGGCAAAAATGGTCATATAATTAGTGTTCAATTAGAACAAAGTTGTCTTAACCTCAATGGCCTCTATTAAACTGTACTTGTACCATTATATAATGTAGTAGGAAATCTTTCGTTCGCGGCTCATAATTCGCCTGTTCCCTTTTGAGAAAAAATTTTATTAAGCGCGTTCAGTGTTTAAGTAAAGCATTTCCTTTAATTCTAATAGGACTCTTGGGTCAACTTTGGTCAACTGTTGTTCCAAACAAGCGACCATGAAATGTGAGTTGAAGGAACTGGATTGTCTAGACCTTTGCCTACAGAAATTGGGAGACTATTTGAAAACCGGTGAAGATAAAAATGCAATGAAACAGAATTTGCCCAAGATTTAATATTTATAAATTAAACTGAATGGATTAAAAAATATAGCAGAGGAATAGTTTTAATTGCAAAGATATTATTTATTTACAGATAATTAGTTAAGTGGCCAGGTGTTCTCGTGATGTATGTAAATGGTGTTACGAATATATCAACCCCCATTATTTTCTTGAAGTCACGATAGCCGACTGGTTGGGTCGTCTGAATTTCCAGTACATAGACCCGAGTTCAATCCTCAGGTGGCAGACTCGTACTAATGGGTTTTTCAAAAAACTTATGTACGAATTAAATCGTTGGCTTGGACATAAAGACGGCGACGGGTTAACCACCTGCCACGTTGTCCCGAAAATATTTTCGGTGGAACCTCTGTCTACCCCTGTATTGGGATTTACGTGAAGATATGTTTTATTTTTATTACTTTTTTGAGTGTCGTAGGAGGCGACTAAGGCAGAAACTTTGAAAACGATGATAGCTACTCGTACCAGTAAATGCCGGTATCATCATCTCGGAAAATTTTGAAGACGGCGACAGGCAGATATAGTACTGCGATTGCAATTCGCTTGGCAAGCGCGATCATTACGGAAAGTTACTAGTATTCTTACAGGAGTAGATTTTTACAGGCCATTATGAATGTACGTATAAGTATAATACAATGATGCAACGGTTAATTGTCACAGAGTTACTGGAAAAGTTTAATTTCAAAGCTACAGCTATCATATTGCATAATAAAAAATAGCCACATGTCACAATTTTAAGAATATTGACCCAAAATCCAATGTACACTACAGTTTATGTCTTAATAAAAAGCTTGTGTTGTTCACGGGGAGTCCAATATGTTAGGGTATAAAAAGGCATCAGAATTGTGTACGTATAAAACGTCATCATACCTTAGACGCTGCTGCCCGCGCTACTATATACTTAACTTTGGTCTCGTATTTTTTGAGATAGTTATCCCGCCAGCAATTTTTATTTTTTGGGCTTCTTTCGTTAGTTGCCTCTTGCGACTTCCACGGAAATAAATGTCAAGAGAAATTAATGTCTAGTTATCGGATAAATTGAAGTACGAAATATCAATTAAAAGAGTACTAGCAATGCCGAATAACATTACTAGTATTCCTGTTAACCACTCCAATGCAATGCTTGTGTCTAGAGTTGGTGTACATCAATAGACCTAACAACAAACCTGCGACGCTATGTTTCGGAGTCCGCACCTTAAACCATTAGGCTATTGCCCCTTACAATTAACACAAAATATTAGAACAAAATCAATAATAATACTGGTCTAAGATGTCTTCGCCTGTCCTCTTTCCCTACGTGGCGATTATGACAAACCCTCCCAAGCCGAAGCCTATGTCGAGTGGACTATAACAAGCAGTTGATACTCAACTGTATACTCTACTGTAACAGTTGATACTCAATTATATCATTTTGTACGAACATACGGTCGTACAAAATAATATAATTGTTACTTATTAACAACGTAAACATTAAACTCGCTGTCTAATGGATGTTAATTCCCGAACAGACAAAGTGGTACAACTTAAACTAACAATAACACTAAGCCTTGGATTCATTACTGACCTTATTATAAATTAAATTAAATCTTCTCAGCAATTTAAGGGGATTCCCGCAAAAACACTAGATCATGTACAACTATTTATATACACTAATAAAATACATATTAGTGTATATAAGATTTAGCATATAATTAATTTACGGTTTATCACAAATTATGTTACTTAAACAGAAACTTAAAAAGTATTAGATATATGTTAAGTGTTATAAAGCTCACTATTATTACCATTGTGTGCTTACTTCTTAATAGATCAGTTACAAATTTCTTATATTCTTTAGGATGGGTTAAAATATATCTATATTGCAAAGTTCATTGTTATAAAATTCATATAGGCGCCTTAGAGGCGCTCGCACACCAGCTTGTATGTGGCAGTTTCTTGTATTTTAATGGATTTATATAATCATTAAATAACAACCATAAATTAAATATTATATAATCATTAAATAACATTCATAGATTAAATTTTTTTTTGTCATCATCATCATTATAACGGCCACTGCGGGATACAGGTCGCTCCCGTAAAACCCTTCCGATTGCCGAACCCGCACCGATCTTCAAAGTTTCGGTCTAGTCAGTTATTTCGTGTTTCAGTGTATCCCATCAATGTTGAAAATATAATTGGCTATTAAATTTTCAAGGCTTTTCCCTGCGTCGCCTCTTACGACTTCAACGGGAAGAAAGAGGTATTAAAAGGAATATTATATCGCCGTTACCACACGGTATTTTTTTATTTATAACACTCACTACTCACTACCTCCTCCTCCTCTATGACCTCCGATGAGTTCGTTTACAACTATTTCACAAGAACGAACGGCACTCGTCGGAGGTCGTTTAATGTATGTATTAGTGAGTAGTGAGTGTTATAAACACAAAGAGTTTCTAAGTATATTGTATAGATGTTTCAAATTAAAGTGTATGTCGTATCAGATTATCGACCGTATTGAGATCTATTCAGACGTTTAGCCGTGTTTAAATGTTCGTAGAAATGTTCGTAGAGAGATACGGAAATGGAGATAGGGTGAGAGAGATTTTAAGAAATTAAATAATATTTGCTTTGAAATTCAAAAAAATAAAAATAAAATATCTTCACGCAATTCCCAATACAGGGGTAGACAGAGGTCGAGTCTAGACAATTAAGTCCCTTCGACCCACCTTTCACCGAAGATATTTTCGGGACAACGTGACAGGTGGTGAGCCCGTCGCCGCCTTTATGTTTTGAAATTCAACATTGAAGGAAAAGAAATGATTGAAAAACATGAAAGACGAGAACATATTTCCGAGATGGCGTAATTCTCCTAAAAAATCAGTAGTCAAATTCTGATAGCACGCGGCAACAAACCAAAATAAGATCTGGGACAAAAATATCAGATGAAATAAAATCCACCTCATTTTCTTTGGCTATGTTTTTATCCCTAAAATAACTACAAAAATAACATCGTATTATTTACAGAATTAAAAATATATACCGTGTATTTTTCAATACCGGGAGAGACAATTAAGTATTTTCGACCTACCTTTCACCTAAGTCATTTTTGGGAATTAAAATGAGAATTAAACCATAAAAACCTGACATGTAATTATCATAAGACTTTTATTAAAATATATCACATAAATTAACCCCAAAACAGGGGTGGTAGTGTAAGGCTTGGATAGTGAAGTCGTTTCGAATCACATTTCACTACAGCTACCTTGGGATAACGGGACAAGTGGTGAACCGGTCACAATTTTAAGGTCTGCCAACAATACGAATCGTGCATAAATATTAAAATAAACAAGCGTCTTCACGCATATTCCCGATACTGGAGTAGATGAAGATCTGGACAGTTAAGTCCTTTCAACTCACCTTTCACCGAAGACTATTTGGCGTACTGGGATAACGGAAAACTATTAGTAAAACTTCAAATAGAGAAAAAAGTCACGATAGCCGAGTGGTTGGGTGGTCAGACTTTCGGGCAAGAGACCCGAGTTCGATCCCCAGTTGGCAGGTTCATACCAATGGGTTATTATCTTGATAAGCAGACAGCCGGTCTGTAGCCAAGTTTTATCCCGCAGGCATCCATCATCTTGCTAAATACTGTTTAATTGAATTTCTTCTGGATAAATCTTAGGGTACTTAATAATACTCTTATTTGACCAAGGAATCAAACAATTGGTTAGATGTTTGAATGTTTGTTACTCAATCACGTCGAACCGCTTAAACAGATTTTAATAGGATTTTCCAAATAAATAGTTTCAGTACTGTCTTTATCATAATACTGGAGTGAATCATGGGGGCCCCGAAACGCACATTCGAAAATCGAACGAACTCCGAAACTAACTCGATGGATTATAAAATTTTATTGTATGTTTAGGTAGACATAATCCGACAAAAAGTTTATAGAGTAAATGAGGGGTTTTTTAGCGACTTACTGATTTCAGCAGTTATAATAAATATAATAACAAAGCAGAAAAATATTTTTGTCATTCACTTCTTTTTGATGTGAAACATCTATAGCCGCACGTAAAACCGATTTCTGGCGTGGCGACGCATACCGTGGCTATACAAAGGTATACTAATTTACACCGTATTACCTGAGAATTAAGGTTTATAATTAAACACTGAAATCCCTTTTTTATATTTAATTAATTATATTCACATTATTCATATTAGTGACTATGTAAATTATATTAAGATTTCATTTTTACATGAAAGGTCATTTCCTTATGGTCAAAAAGGTTCAATAATTTTTAAAACGAATAAATATAAACTACCATTAAAATTAGCTGGAAATTTTAATGTAAATTTGCAAGAGCTGAATCAATGCCATTAATGACATTTCTTCAAAAAGAATTTCAATTGCAAATCAACAACAATCCAAAAGAATCTACTACCTAATATGGAACAACTATAGATGCTGTAATTGTGAGTTATCTTGATAATGTTTCATCCAATACTTTTGTAACGTAGGTTAGTTATCATCGACCAATCGTCACAGTAATACCGGAAGAGGAAACATCGAATATAACTATTACTGAAGTCACAGAGAGAGACAGAGAAAATATTTAAATTGTGGCCACTTTTAAATAAAGTTACCATTTTCTGTAAGAAATTCGTAATACTTCATTTTTTCATTAGGCTATATTTAATTACCGTAATAATATTATCTTTTATGCATATTACTTGTACACACATGTTGTTTCACATCTGCCAGGCGTCCCATGACGGCTCACATTTTTTTTTGGGAAATATAACATCATAAAAGCATACAACCAGAGAAGTTACTGGTGCATTGTATACTTTTGAAAACGCATAATCGTACGTCACCTGCCGGAAGAATCGTTCTGTCCTTACATAATTTCTTTCAATCTTTTGAACTCAAGTCAAATATATTTGAGACAACTGGTTCACTGATCGCCACCTTACACACACTCTAACTACAGATGCTTTTCTGTACTCTGATAAATTTTGAAAAAACTCTTTGAGATAAGTTGTCGACGTGAATATCGAACTCGGATGGAGAGAAATGGGCTGATATATTCTTACGTGGAGACCGTGCGGCTTGTATTCACGCATTTCCCAATGCAGTGGTAGCCAGAGGTCTAAACAATTTAGCCCTTTCGACCCACATATCATCGGAGTGTATTTCTGGGAGAACCTGAAGTGGTGAGTCTGTCGCCGTCTTTATGTGCAAGACAAAGTAAGACAACAACATAAATCGTAGATAAGTTTTGTAAAAACTCATTGGTACGATCCTATCTCCTGGGAATCTAACTGGGATTTGTTGACTAGAATTCCGATCACCCAACCACTCCTCTACACAGTATATCCTGCGTTCTAACGTGGCTTGCTCGTATGTAAAAAGAATTTAATAATTATAAATATACATCTATGCAAGTGTGATTTACTATTCAAGTTAAGTCGCTGTCTTGGACCAAGACTGCGATAGTCTCATCAACTGTCAAGTTATCCTAAATAGGCATCTATGAAAAGTGGGTCGAAAGGATTTAATTGTCTAGAACTCTATCTGGGGCATATGAGGAATACACATGAAGATAATTTAAATAAAGAAATATCTTCACGCAATTCCCAATATAGTGGTAGACAAAGGTCTAGTCTAGACATTTAAGTCTCTTCGATCCACCTTCCACCGAAGATATTTCGGGACAACGTTCCGACCCAACCACTCGGCTATCGTGACTTATAAGATAATTTTATGTAGTTTATTTTATTTTTAAAAATTCCATTTGAAGAATTATCATTAATTAAACGTATTAAGGAGAAGTGGACACTACTTCAAAGTATGATCACAATTGACAATTCCAGAGTTACAGAACTATTTCAGTGAAACGTAAATTGAATTGAACATTTAAGTCACATGATAAACCGAGACACGCGATTGGACAATTTTACAAGAAAACAAAGCATAAAAAGATTATGCTTTTCAGCCGCATTTGGTGAAAACGCAAAAGAAATTACTGTGTGCCTATTAATATTAAAAGCTTGTAACTTAATCACAAAAAAATGAATTTATTAGAATTATATTTAGCATACTGATAGTTTTCAACCAGAATTCATAAATGGGAAACTTTTTATTAAAGAAAAAATATTCTTCTGTAGGAGGAAATGAAATAAAATATATAGACATAAATAAACAGATATCTTCACACATGGTCCCAATATTGGGGTAGGCAGTCAATGAAGTCCTTTCACTGAACACTATTTGTCCCAAATCGTGACAAGTGGAGAGTCTGTCGCCGAGTGGAAACGAAGAAAAGGTTTCGAAGTGTTGAGTTGATAGTGTGTGGACTACCAACTCACGCGGATATTTCAAGTTGAGAAGTGACGAGAGCGAGTGACTTATTAGGGAAGAGTAGATGTTATTGATACAGAGTCACTGCTTTACATTCGAAGCCAAGGGTTGCAGGTTCTGATACCGTTAGGGGCAAACATTTGTGTGATGAATATGAATCGTTGTACTCGAGTCATGTATGTTTATAAGTATTTATAAATATTTATGTATATAAAAATATATGGACGTAATTATACTGTACTGTTAGCTTGGCCACAAAAACGGCATTAGGCTCTCCACCTGCCATGTTGACTCCAAAAAAAAAGAAATCTTGGTTAAAAAGTGACGCGAAAAGACTTTATAGACCTCTGTACATTATAGGAAATTGAAGTTAAAAAATAGACTGATGATCAAGCAGCAGGGTCCAAAATGCGAGGTATAAAGTAACGCGTAACATTCTGTAGTTACGGTGACTTTGGTACTGCGTACCTAATAAGTCATCGTCCTATGGCATCACTTTCAGAAAAAAGAATAAACCGCTTAGTTTTCAGAAAAGATAAGATATTCAATTGAAAATTACCATAACAATAAGTCGTAGTCGTCACATTCGCTGCATAAATCTGTTTCGAACTTTCCTAAAGAAAACAAAGCAACGTAGTCAACAAAGTCTCAGTAAGTAAGAGTTCCTCTTTATAAATATATTACAGTGAAGTCCGTTAAAGTTCTTAAAGAGAAAGCGAACTTCTAATTGATAACATAAAACTATTCACTTAGTATTCTTATCCTATCATGATCAAGCAGTAAATTATAAGGATCTTCCCATTTCATTTATGTGAGTATACTGTCAACTTTGTTGATGTCTGATACTGCGATCGCCAATCCGCTTTCCAAGCGTGGCGATTAGTGCAAATCCTCCCCTTGGGAGAGGCCTATGTCCTGCAGTGGACTTTAACAGGCCGTTATGTATGTATGTATGTAAGTATGTATAAATTAATAAATAATTCCTGTAAATTAAGAGTACTTAGCATTGCCATAAAAAGTTTCTTAAACAAAATAAATAAAAGGTTGCAAACATACAAATATTATCGGATCTGGGTTGTTGTGACACCTTCATTGTTTCCGATTCCATAACATAAGTGCTTTAGCTACTTAATTTAGAACAGAAAAATCTACGTGGTATTGTGATACCATGATGTTTTAAACGCATAATGGTCTGTTGTTAATATTGTAATATATAATGTAATGTTGTGTTGTAAAACAAAATGTTGTAAAGTATGTTATGAAAAAGAATGAGTATTTAAAAACTATATCATAAGGGTCGACAAAAACTTGCCATCCATCCTTGTTTATTGTCAAACTGTTTCACAGAAAAGAGTATCGATTATGTATATAATATGAATGTTGGCACTAACTAATTACTTAAATTGGCAGACCATTAGTGTCATTTTTTTTATTAATGAGGAAATAAATAAAAGATTATGTAAAAAATTAATCAGTTAATCTTATTAAGTAAACTAAAGTTATAATCTTATTAGTATATTTATATTATTTAAGTATTGATCTTATTAAAAGCATTATCTTAATCCATCATTATTAAATTCAATCAATATTACTTTGTCTAATCCTGCCAGAAATTTCTAATTCCATTCGAATGGATACACGGAATAAAAAACAAATAAAAACACTTTTACATGTTGAGCAGTCGATTCATCGACAGTGTTTGAGTTTTGCAAACACAGCTTCTTTTCTTTTCTGTGACAGCCGTTAAACTCTGGAATTCTCTGCCACTGAGTGTTAAACGTGCTCAAACCGTAAACTCCTACAAAAGGCTGGTTTAAGAACAACAACGTTATATGTCTCCCTAGCACATCTATCTCTTTTTCACTTCCACTTTCTCCCATTTGAATTGAAATATGTTAATCGCTAAAATTTTATTTAAGCGTTTACTTAATATTAATATAAACGGTTTTTAAAGTCCACAGCAGTGACTTTTAAACTGTTTTATTATTTTTGTATGGTATTTATGTATATTACATACATACATAAATACGTATTTGTGTGTATCCACAAACTGAACTAATAAATATTTAGACATCATTACTCGTAGAAGTGCTTCTAGAATCCAATACTAAGAGTGGTGTTTTTTTTAAGCAATTTACTCTTGCAAATTATATATTTTAAGATTTCTTAGTCTTCTTCTTTATAGTCTAAATTTTCTGGCTTAAAATTTGCCACAAAGATCGACCTATTTAAGTCCTTATTTTAGGTAAAATTTCTAAATCTTGTAATAATATTTGTAATTTTTAGAGTTACTTGCTACCATTAAATATATTTGAGAAGAATAGAAAAAAAATATGTAAAAAAATACTCTGTAGTTAACAACGTGCCTTGGGCCGACAATGTCGTGAGAGTTTACCATGTTCTTTCTTCACATGCTGAGTTACATGTGACGTGGTGGCTGCTGCTACTGGCCCTTGTTGGATGGTGGCTATGGAAGGGGATATGGGTGTATATGTCACCCTGGCCTCGGATTTGGCCTTCGTCTTCTTCTTTCCCCTCCTCTTTCTCTTAGTAGAGAGGGGCTCACCCCTCTCCGTGGCCTGGTTAGCCGGCGGTTGTAGTGTGGTAACCGCCGCTACCTACTTGGATCTGGTTTGCGGGGCCACTTCTCTAGCCACCTCCAGGCGCCGCGGCTGTCGCGGCTGCGCCTTGGGTCCCGCTTTTGAGGCGCCTCCTGCGGCAGGCAGAACACCTCTGCCTTCCTGTCGCCGCGGTGCTTATGTCGTCGGGAGGAATCTTCATACCCCTCTTCCTGGCGATGCGCTGTATAACCGCACACCGCCAGTCGTTGGCCGAGTGCGCCTTTCCACAGTTGGCGCACTTAGGTGGCCCATCTCTGGGCTTGGGGCATTCCGATGCGGCGTGATCCCCTGCGCATCTCACACACTTAACAGGGCGGTAGCAGTTAGAACCCCTAGCATCGGTGGCATTGTGCCGGACCTTCCCTGTCCTGCCACGCTTCGATGGTCACGCCGACCATGTAGAGGAGCTCTTGCACGCTATATAGCCTCTGGAGCTCCTCTTTATAAACTTCTCGTGGAAGAGGCAACCCGGTCTACCTCTTCTCGGTGGTATTGCCCTCACTAAGGTGACAGGGAATCCTAATGCTTTAAGGGCCTCTTCTATATCCTCCGGGTGAGCTGGCTCTGGCTGCCTCTGGTATTGCGGGTGTTCATGGGCGGCGGTAATCACTTACCATCACGAGAGCCATTTGCTCGTTTGCCTCCTTTTCTATAAAAAAAACTTTGAAAGCAAAATAGATATACAATATATAATAAAAAATAGATATGTAACTACATTACTTTAATTACTTACTTTTAAACGCAATATAATTTTTGAGTTGGATACATTGACCGGTCAACGGATAAAATAATTAAAAAAAAACTCTATTCGAAACTTTCATTAATAATTTATTGTAACTGACCCGGCGAAATTCGTACCGCCGTATTATTTTTCGTGAATATTTTCGAATTTTCTATAAATATGAAACCTTTCCATTAGCACAGCATAATTCTTTTGAATGAAGTTGAAACATCAACCTGTTTCAATATTGATAAAGACTGCTCATTGTTTCAAAATCGACCGATTTTTTATTTAATTTATCGCCGGCGTATCTTCAGGCATGCGTTACGCGTGGCTCGACAGATATTTTGAAGTTGGGCAGTTATGTGCGTACACATGTACATTTCATTTCATTATAAATTATTATTATAATAAATATGGAATATAATGAACATTATAAATGTGTGTTACTATATTTTATTATTTATTATTATTCAGTATTATAATAAGTACAAGTTGTAATTTATAAAGGTAGCAAAGGAATAAATAACAAATTTATTAATTGCTTTTCTCGGATAACTATATTATAAGGACTAAATTATCGCGAAATTATTACTCGATGATTTGTACTCAGACACGTCTTAGGAATCTTTTCCGCTTGGTTTCACTCAAATATCTTCAATGTAACATACATAACATACATATCTACATAACCCTTTTATAATTTTGTAACATATAATCGTAGCATGATCATTGATATTTTTAAGTATTTATTTTCATGTATATGTATCATAACCGTCAAGGTTGTAGATTTGGTTGTTAATAACTCTTTTTCTTTGATCTCTCTATCTTCTACTTTAGAAATGAGAACTTGGGCTCATACTTCGGCACTTTTGAGCTGAACACATTCCCCTAAAATTACAAGACTCCGTGGTGTAAATCTAATACGCGATTTCTGCTTTGTTGGATTTGGTGAGTGGAGGCTATTTTTTACTCTGCAATAAACGAGAACAATATAAAAAATTTGTTTTATGCAAATATTCGAGCGCATCGTTTCGTTGGGACACTCGCAAAGTAGGGTCGAAAATAAAGCGAGCTCATTTTGTACTTTATGCGAGGGGACATCGTAGAGGTCGAATGCCTGAGGTCATACGACCCCTACTGCGATATAGCATTGTTAAATAAATTGGAAATACCTTCAAGAGTAAAATGGCTTTGACCTTAAACTAGCACGAAAATTACATAATTTCAAAGAATTTCATATATTAGAGCCAATACTCTGTATTTATTATATTTACAAGAAACGTTAACAACTATATATATGTAACGGCTAACAAAATACCACTGCAGGACTTAGACTTCTCCCAGAAGTATGATTTGCCACAATTCTCAGACCAGACCTCTCCTTACACCTTAGATGCTGCTTCCCGTCATCGGTCAGCTTGATTTTGACCTGGTATACTTCCTGATGATTGATTATCCCGCCATCTACCGGTCGCGATATACCAAATCCAGGTATCCAAAAACTCTTTCCCTTAGTCGCCTCTTACGACCTGAGGAAAGAAAGAAAGTATTGCATGCAAGTATTGCATTTATCTCGTATTCGCCTCTTTGACAACCCGCTCGCCAGGAAACGTTGGAACGCTCGTGTGGAAACTGTTGCAAAACCCCCTTTTATGAGAAATAGCGTGAGGAAAATACGGGCACTGGGGGCTATGCAGTCCTGACCAATGGCACAGTACCGTTCTGTGACAATATTTGCGGATGGCCTATGTTTAGGAGTGGACTTTAGATAGGATTTTAGATGAAGCAGATATACACTGAAACTTGTTTTTAAAACTGACGGATCGAAAACTAGTTACAGTCCACCTTATGATACATATGACTTTCCTATAAAAATTCTTTACTTATTTTATTTGTACATAAAAAAATTTAATTGGCTTTTGTAATATTATTTTAGTCACGATAGCCGAGTGTTTGGGTGGTCGGAATTTCGAGTCAAGAGACCCGAGTTTGAACCCCAGGTGGCAGGCTCGTACCAATCGGTTTTTCAAAAACTCATATACGAATTACATCGTTGACTTGGACATAAAGACGGCGACGGGATTACCACCTGCCACGTTGTTCCAAAAATATCTTCGGTGAAAGGTGGGTCGAAGGGGTTTAATTTTTTTTATGTTGGAGAGAAACAATTTTTGATTTTCTCGGAATGGATATGTTTGTCTACAGCACTCATGCCCAAAACATACAATGACTTCAAGGGTATGAGAAACGGTGTTGGCGGCTTTGCCAGATTTTACTAGATAATAATGTTAACAAAGATGCCACAACGTATTCGTTAAGGAAAAATTATAATTTTCTTTTCAATGGCAAAAAATATTACTTAACCTTTATTCTCAATCAGCAAACAGAACCTTTAATATTCACTGGAAGCAGCTCATTAAGTGATTACACAAAAGACTGAATGAAGTGAATACTTAAAAATGTCCGTTTTCTGTTTACTTACAGATTGTAAGTTGATTCAATAATCAATATTCTTTTAAAAAATATTTCATGAAACATGGAAAGTAATCGGAAAATCCTTAATTTTTGGTTAACTTTCAAGACCATAAGTAATAATTATATCTTCACGCAATTCCCAATACAGGGTAGACAGAGGTCAAGTCTAGACAATTAAGTCCCTTTGACCCACCTTCCACCGAAGATATTTTCGGGACAACGTGACAGATGGTGAGCCCGTCGCCGTCAAGACTATAAGTAATAATAAAATAAACTTAAATAGATGAGACAATATTACACACATCGCTCTGATCCAAAACTCAGTAGCTAAAGCTCTTCTGTTCTGGAATCGGAAACAACGATGATACCAGAAACACCCCGATACAATACAATATAAAAGTTGTTTTCCATTCCAGAGCTGGCGAAATCATGAAAACCAGTGCAAACGCCACTCGTCCAATTTCGTTTTGTCGACTTAATTTTTCTTAAAAAGTTTTTATATTTTCAACGTCTTTTCCCTTTTTATTTTTATCTTTGCTTCATTCTATAAAAGAACTTTCCTCAACTGGTCTCCCGTCTCTCCGTCTGGTCTGCGATCGCAAATCCGCTTTCCAAGCGTGGCGATTACGGCAAATTCTTCCTATGGGAGAATACTATGTCCTGCAGCTGACTTAATGGCTTACGTATGTATAGATGTATGTAATCCAGCGACATAGAGTTGCAGCGCATTGAAGGCAAGTGGTCAGTAGTCAGTAGTGGGGCGAACTGATCATCCCGCTCCACATCACGCTGACCCCCGATCCTATATTCGAGCTTAAACATAAAAATAAACTGTAAAATATAGGTATAAATTAAGTAAAGCTTAACAGCTATACTTACTACCAACTTTAATAAGTTGTTAGTCCTTTTCCGCCTAGGAGTCCTGTGGGCCAATACCACACTCTTACCTATTTCTTCCCCCAAATAGCAATGTAACAATTGTTTTGTTCCGGTTTGAAGGGTAGGTACTGAGAATAAGTGTAATCTCGGGCTATGAGAAATTCTTTGTTCTCAAGGGTAAATACGAGACAGAAACCTGCTATTTTTAAAATTGGTTAGTGTTGTTTAAGGTTTAGTGTATTTACTAATAAGCAGATGGCCTTTCGTCCTACTCCCATAAAAAAATATCTCATTTGGATGAGTGAATAAGCCAGAATACGAGGTAGCTACTGTAAATCGTTGAGGATACACCTCGACTGTCTTCCGTCTCTGTTATCAGATCAACTGTAGGTCTCTGTCATGTTGTAATGTCAATAGAATACATACTATGTACGTGGCAAGAATCTGTTCACAGATGTACATTAAACCATTCTTCTCTTCATTCTTAAAATATTACTATTTATACATTTTTTGTGTAAATTTTTTAAAAAATATTATTAAAAATATAATATTTTTAAAAACAATTCCCTGCCATAGTTAACTATGGCAGGGAATTCTTTCGGTGGGAATGAAAAAGCGTGACGTCATAATAAGAATTATACTTCTTTTAGTTTCAGTTTCAGTACTTTTTTAATACATGAAATGGGGACTGATCTGTAAAAAATTATGCGTGTTTATACATCAAAACTCGTATGGTTTTTCGTCGGTAACAAACATGACACTCCTAGAAAGACTTACGCATTTACGTATAATATTACTCTGATTAGAATGAACCGAAAGAGTCAGTACCATAGCCACAGCCTTTTAGTATTTCCCATGTGAAATGCAAGATCGATTTCATTCGATCTCATCCCGACGGCGTTGATTTATGGCCTCCAATAAAATGCTGAAGATATTGCAAAAAAGGTCCGTAAGAAAATAAACTTTTTGACAACGCATTTATTTCGCAAATATCTTTTATGTTAGACTATTGGAAACACTTGTCTTTCATGTTGTGTTTTATTGCAAGTAATTCTATATTTTTTGTATAAACATTGTTCTTTTAGATGCACATTCTAAAATTACATGTGATTTGGCTAAAATTTATATTATATTATGTATATATTATTTTTGCTTCAATGTTTTTTATAAATGTTTTTTGACAGTGGTAGAGCCACGCATCAGCTTTTGTTGTTGCATGAATGGGCCGGGTCGACCGGGGAAGTACCACAACCTCACAGAATACCGGCGTGAAGTAGAAGTCTAACATACTTCTGCGTTTCGTCTGGTGAGTGCAGATAACCGGAGGCCCACACACCCCCATCCCCCAATTCTGGGTTGAGAGGGGGGGGGGTGCACTCTAAGGCCGGCAACGCATCTGCTATGCCTCTGGTATTGCGGGTGTCCATGGGCGGCGGTAATCACTTACCATCACATGAGCCACCTGCTCGTTTGGGAGGCAAATTAATATTCTATGAAAAAAAAAACATTTTCTGAAACTTAAATAGTTTACTTTTAGGTAATCTACTTAATAAAAATAAAACTTTTCGATCCACCTTCCACTGAAGACATTTTTTGGGACAACGTGATATATGATGCGCCCGTCGCCGTCTAATTGTCCAAGGCAACGATATAACTAATTTAGATTCATACTTGAAATCTCTGAAAGGCTTAACGAAAACCCAAAACATTTTTAAAGTTGAAACCAGAACAAAATAAGTTATCTAATAAACTAAAAAAACTACTAATAAACTAATAATTAAAAAAATTAACCCCTTTTAAAAAGAATACAATAGAGCAAAATAACTTCCTTAGCTTAACTAGTTATTTTAATAAATTATTCCAATAAGCACTACTTCTGAAGTAATAAGTTAACAAACATTAACTCTCCAGATTTCAAGTTATTTAAAAATAGATGAGGATAAAGAAAGTACATGAGTTAACGTAGTTTAATACACCAGCATACGTGGTGGACCCTTGAGGCAGCTTCTTCTCCTACTTGAGCGGACAGTGTCGACCGAATCAGTGTAAGGACCTAGAAGAATACCAGTATGAGGTGCAAGCCATAGTGCTTCTTCGTCTACGTTGATCCTGGTAGCTGTGGTACCTGGAAGCCTGCACAAAACGGGAGAGGATGCGGAGGAGAGGAAGGGAAAGGTCATGGTTACTTTGGTGTTGCTATGGGCACCATTAGTCATTTACTATCAGGTCAACCTATTTCTCGTTTGATATGTACTCCCATAAAAAAAGTACTCCTTGCTCAATCCTTAATCCATTATATCTGATATCCTAGACCTCTGTCTAACCGAGTATGGGAAATTAAGTGAAGATATAAAAAAGATATTTTAGTCCTTTCAACCAACGTTCCACCGAAGCTTATTTAGGACTACGTGACAGGTGGTGAGCCTATCACCGTCATAAGGTCCAAGCTAACTGTACAACATACTTACATACATATACATTAACATAGATAAATATTCATTTGTACATATTTACGTCTATTCGCACAAAAGTTCGACCCTACCAGGATTCGATCCCGCAACCCTTATCTTCGAAGGCAGGGTCACTTCCAACTGGGCTATCGGGTCGTCTGTATTATCTACAACTCTCGTTTTAAAGAATACTAGCAATGCCGAATAACATTACTGATATTCCTGTTAACAACTCCAAGTAAGCTGCAATGCTTATCTAGAGTTGGTTTACGTCAATAATCAAATGGCAGACCCGAACCTGCGACATCATGTTTTGCAGTCCGCACCCCAAACCATTGGGCTATTGCCGCTTATACGACGGCTTATTGCATAATACGAATAGTTCAATAACCTTGAAATACTACGGTTTAAGTATTCCCTTCTATTTTCATTTCCACAATGTGGAGAAATAACTGCGCCGAAAACTACAAGCTCCGATTCACTTGAAATAATTAAATGCAAAAAAGGGTCTTAGTGGATAAGAATATGAAAGAAAGAACGTTCAGGCGTTAGCATTCTTCGATTTAAGGAAGCTTTACCATTTATCTTCGGAGAGCTCAATGAGATAACGTCGGGTGCGTTAATGCATGATAAATTTTGAGAAACTCGATCAGGGTCTTATTCATTTGTAACATATAACATTTTTAAGCTTCGAAGAAAAGAAAAAATCTTTATTTGTCAACCACATAACAATTTAACTAAATTATATAAACAATTTAATTATACATTAACAAATAAATTTTTAATTAAAAATGTATTAAATAAAATATAAACATCTTCACTCAATTCCCGATTCAGGGGTAGACAGGTCTAGTCTAGACACTTAAGTCCCTTCAACCCACCTTCCTCCGAAGATATTTTCTGGACAACGTGACAGGTGGTGAGCCCTTCGCCGTCTTTATGTCCAAGCCAACGATATAACCCGTACGTAAGTTTATGAAAAAGCCAATATCAATAATATTATAATCGGGATATATTATATAATTATCGAGAATGTCGTTTCAGAGATTAGCCGGAATAAAAAGACAAAGAAACAGAGAGACAAATAAAAGTTGCAATTTTTTTATGAGTACGGTCGGTATATATTTTCTTATGCATTCAGTCAAAGCAATTAATTTAGAATTACTGACAAACAAACAGACATTTTAAATATATGAATATATATACATAAAAATTTTATGAATAGTTAATTTCCCCGGGTCACATATTTAAAACGTTATAAAAATCAGTGGGACCCAATAACCTTCTCTAGTGATCTTCCTGTGTAATCTATTGGTTGAGAGGTTCGAATGCCGCTAAAGACGTCCATTTGTGTGATGATTAAAAAATTGTATGTTTATACAAATATTTATTTTTATATACGAATATAGCTTACAAATTTTTGAAGTATCTATATAATCGTTATTATGAATATTAATATTATTATGTTATCCTTGTTATGTTATCGTTTGTTATCCTTAAATATTAAATAATTACGAAAAAAAAAAAAGCAAATAAATTTCTAAACCACTTTCCTATAAATTCAAGGAGTGTTTTCCGTATCTCAATACACGAAAACTTTCTTTATCCTATTTTGTATACTTGTCAGCCTAAAAGTACCTCATTCATTGTATTATCGAGACGAAAAGTGATAAATCGTGTCATCCGTCACGCCTGTTCAGAAACTACGCCAAGTCACCGATCTAAAAGCTCTATTACGGCGCAAGTTCTAATAATGTACAGGACCACCTATTTCATGTATAGAAGTATACCTTTCTATATCATTGTATAGACCATTCTGAACAACTTCACAGACTAATTAAGAACTACTTACTTAACCTGTTAATCCTCTGCATGACTTAAACCTCTCCAATTAAATGTAAATAATATGAATATAAATAAAACTCCAATTGATTTGCTATAATCGCCACGCTTGGCAAGCGTTTGTGATGCCAGGCAATACATACCTCAGACAGTGATGCCAGCAATTTTTATTGAGATAATAATAAGTACTGATTTCTGTCATTGTCAGGACACTGAACACCAGCGCTGTAGCAAAAATTTCTTTACACTATGCAGAGAGTGTTACAGTTCTCAGGTCACGTTTTAATAAAAAAAATATCTTCAGGTTCCAAGGTTTCCAAGCCAACGATATTGATCGTATGTAAGTTTTTAAAAAAATCCATTGACACGAGCTTTCCAGCTGGGGATTGAACCGGGTCTGTTGACTTGAGTTGGGATCACTCGGCTGTCGTGACGCTTTAATAAATACAAATACAGGTTGGTTGTTAACAGTATTATTTTAATTCTCTTTTTTACTTAATGAATTTATAATGATTTCTTGTATTTACGCGAATACTACATACGAATACTACACATTTAAAATAAAACGAATTTCGAATTTTATCGCGTTTTTAATTAGTTTTTACCAACTATTTTTATTTCCCGACGTTTTGGATGCTTCACAGCAACCGTGATCGTTCAATTTTGATAGATTTTTTTAGCTGTTTGATTCCATCGTCATTTGGTTTCTATTTAATTTTAAATATTATCACTTATCGCTTCTTACGACTTGAACGCAAAGTAAAGAGAGGCTGATTCTTTAGCGGAAATACATGGTTTATCTATTCAGTGATTTACTAATATTTTACTAAATATCTCCTTTATTATATGGATATATGGCTGATTATTATACGAATCGGAAGACTCGAGTTCGATCCCCAGGAAGAAGGCTAATAAATAGCCTCCGACTGTGTCAGTATTGGCTTAGTCTTTCATCGTAGGTATAATTTAGTAAAATCATTTTTTATTGTTTTTTATGCTATGTGATACTATTTATATTGTAAAATTTTTAGTCACGATATTTTAAAAAATTTACTTTTTTTTGGATTTTTCGGTTTTCTCTTTCAAATTGTACTCATCTTGTATATTTCGCATTCAATTGATTTCACAGAAGCGATCTGTAACAGAAAACTGAAATAAATTACATGTTATGTTTTCTATTAAATATGTTAAGTAAAAGTGTAAAGCTTCGCAACATGGGATTCACAATTTGCGACGAGCTATAAATTCACTTACGTTTTCTTACAAGGTTTGATTTACGACTTTACGGCACACTGAAAACATTAATCTGAAATACTGAACAACAGAGTCAATCAAAATAAAACTTCGCTCGACTAGTCCTATAAAAGTTTTTATACCTCTCACATGATTGGACTCATAGAATTTTATATTGCGTGATATTTGTCAAGTTTTTTTAACAGATTGATATTTTACGATAAATTTATCTAACTTTATACATAAAAAGCTTCTGTTCGTGTGTATAAGACTGAACTCTTAAACGCCTGGAACGATTTTGATGATTTTTTTGTTTTTTCAAGCGGATTGGATAATGGTTTAGATTCAGATTTGGGCCTGGTTAGTGGCCTAGATAGTGGGCTAGATAGTGGCACTGCAAACAGGTTTTAGGACAGCAGCACAAGTCCCTTCGATCCACCTTCCACCGAAGATATTTTCGGAACAACGTGACAGGTGGTGAGCCCGTCGCAGTCTTTACGTCCAAGCCAACGATGTAATTCGTACATACGTTTTTGAAAAACTCATTGGTACTGCCACCTGGGGATCGAACTCGGGTCTCTCGACTCGAAATTCCGACCACCCAACAACTCGGCTATCGTTACTTACTGTTTTTAGCCTTGATATTGCAGGTTCATCTTAGGATCGATAGGATTCTAGAGACCAGAGTTCCATACCGAGTTTAAAAAACTCTTTGAAAACTTATATATGATTTATATCGTTGACATGGACATAAAGATGGCGAAAGGCTCACCTCCTTTCACATTATCCAAAAAAAGTCTTCGGTGAAAGGTGGGTCGTAAGGACTTAATTGTCTAGACCTATATCTTCCCTATTCCCAATAGAATGGCGTGAAGATATCCTTTATAATTAATTATTACGAGCCTGCGGATCAAACTCGGGTCTCTTGACTCAAAATTCCGACCACCCAACCACTCTGCTATAATTACTTATATAGTTTATACGTATATAGTTTATAAATAGTTAGTTGTATAGTAGTATATAAGCTAGTATATAAACAAAATACATTATCCGTCTGTTTGTGTCCGCATAACTCAAAAATTATTCCATTAGACATGAAATTTTTATAGGTCATGTCATTTTACCTAAGACTGTTTCTAAATACAATGTATCACATAGTTCACACCGGAACGGAAAACATGTTTACAAAATAGAGTGTTAAAGATAGAACATTACAGAATCATTCTTATACAGCCACGGTAATCCCTAGTGTTCGAACCCGCAACCCTCAGCTTCAAAGGCAGGTTCAATACCATCTAGATCACTGGTTCGGTAAAAGATTGCTAAAACTCCTTTAATATATATTTTAGATTTAGATATAACACCGACCTTTAAATATGTACTATGATGATGATGATTATGATTAGGTTTGATTTTGATTAGGTTGTCGCCATATCTTATATTGCGAGTAACTTAGTAGATACGAATCAAACCATTAAATTTAGGGTTAGAGAAGACATTAAAAGCTTCAGGTTATTAACGAAGGAAACCGAAATCGGCAAGATTGATGACGTTATGCATATCTTTATACATTCAGCTAAATATAAACAGGGATATATTTTTTGTTGTCACGATAGCCGAGTGTTTGGGTAATCTGAATTCCAGTCACGAGTGCCGAGTTCGATCCCTAGGTGGCTTGTAAAAGTGGGTTTTTATCAAAACTTATCGCTTGCTTGGACATAAAGACAACAATTTTATGTCCAAGCGATTAAAGTTAAAGATGAAAATGAAAATAATTATTGTACTATGTACGATTCATATCGTTGCTTGGACATAAAGACGGCGACGGTCCCAATGTATCTTCGGTGGAAATGGGTCGATGGGACTTAATTGTCTAGACTAGACCTCTGTCTACGCCTGCATTGGGAATGGCGTGAAGATGGATAGTAAATGCCTTAGACTACTGGTATAACTGTATTAAATGTTAAGATAAGTACATAAAGGAAGAATGTAGTGCGTCTGTATGCAGCGATAGTTTACGACGGTGTGTTTCCCGCCATCGCCAGTGCTGCCACCGCCGGTGCTGCCACCATCGTCGATTACAGCTGCCGGATGCGTAAGCTGCTTGCGGTGTTGCCACAACAGACACTACATTTCCTGTTTTATTTCTAAAAATTAATAGCCTGATAGTAATAGTATTAAATTAAATTAAAAGCTTAGAAGTTATCATGTCATGTTCTTGTGAAAGTGAAAATGCGTAAAAAAGCAAAGCTTGGAAGCAAATACACATAAGGTACATAAAACTTCTTGTAAAAATACTTGTATTTATTTGTTTTGATGAGCTAATATCAAATTGATGCAAATATTTTGAAATTTCAGCATAAGCTGAGAAAATTCATGCAAAGCAAAGCCATAATCCTGTTACGTAGAAAAAAATATATTGATTAATGTTGATCTTTTCTTTTCCTAATATTATAATTGCAAACCATAGAAGAGTTCAAAGTATGCAATTGTGAATTTTCAAGATTAGGTGTATACTTTTAAGCTAAGTAAGTTCTCAAAGGCCGGCAACGCATCTGCTATGCCTCTGGTATTGCGGATGTTCATTTTTGTTGATGTAAATGTCTTTCGGAACCTTTAAATACTTTTCATTTTAAGTTTACTGTGAAAATGTTTTAAAGTGGTTATCAGAGCTCACTTTAGTTTGCTTAACCAACTTGCTCAGCATGTAATGATACATTTATAAACATAAACTATTTACAACAAACTTAGTCAAATCGGGTTACATGGATGAGTCAGAGAAACGAGATGACCTCAAAAGGAGATCCGTTACGGGCTAAGACCTCAACCGTTAGACGCTGTTGAAAGCCTTGCAGTATCTTCTAAGTAGACCATAGACCATAGAGATGGAAAATAGACAACAAAATATTCGTATTAGTTAACACCCCTCCCTACTCTGTTTTTTAACATTACTTTAAACATGGAATAAAAATAATATTGCACAAGTCTGTGTTTATTGAAAAAGGAGAATAGTGTAATTAAAGGCGTCAATAGTCATAAATTTTGCTTTACGTCACAGTTAAAGGACGAGAACATACTGCCATATTAAGTTACTGGAGAAGGTTTTATTTCCTCTAGGGACCGGTCTGTCATTATTTATTCATGGAGCACATACCCTATGAATACTTAACGCAGCTGAGATTTATACTGTAAAGATAACTTGCACCTACATGTAGAGTTATATCCGTAGGGAATTGTTAGTGAAGTTTTGAACGTGCATGTAATTTATACAAATATATTGATTGTGTAACAAAATATCATTTGTTTTGTTGTATAACGCGCTAATCTCTGAAACAGGTAGGGTTAAAAATATTTATTGCATTACAAAGCCCAATTCTATGAAGAAGGTTGGAACATGTATGAATTATTTTTATAGAAGAAGGCTGATTGTGGTCCTGGTTGATGATTTTAGTATGATTGCAGAAGGATATGTCCTAACTCCAACATACTATGTCACCTTCGTGGATATAGTTGGAATGCCTTATTGTTTAACAATTATTAAACAGTTGTGGTTGTATGCTGGTGACAGAACTGTGTTAGTATGTGGTACTGACATCACTCAGACAGAGAAGAAATCGGTAGATTGTGGTAGAAGGTGGTAACCTTTAATAGATCGAAAGATGGGCAAAATAAATATCATGTTGGTATGCATCTCTTGTATTGGTTTTTGGTCAAATGTATACCATCTCAATAAAACTGCAAAAATAAAGAGATATAAGTTAATGAATCTCAACCATTTTTTTGTGATTTTAATACTAATGATACAAATTAATTTCCCTTCAAAGAGAGTAATGGCCTCGTTTATACGATCGCGTTTTTTAGTGATTTTAGAAGCATTGCTGCTTGCCAGTCCCTTTTTGTATTCGGAACGCTTTTTTTAAATTCGCTGTCGTGAGATTTTTTTAGAATTCCATTTATAAATCCCATACGGACAGTAATTTAAATTGATAATGTTTCTTTTTTTTATTAAAAAATAATAAACAAATGCTTAATCTTAAAAGTATTTGTTATATGATGGTTTACACACTGCTCTCAATCAACATGTCCTCTCAATCAGTTGTGTTCTGATTTACAGGAAATAGAAACAGAACTATTACTATCGTCGCAATTGTAATCTTTGATTAAAAAACTGAGTAACGCAGCGGCTTTTGAGCTTAATTAATTATTTTGATTTGTACAATAAATAAATAAATGTATCGTCACGCCATTCCTAATACAGGGGTAGACAGAGGTCTAGTCTAGATAAAGGTCTAGTCTAGACAATTAAGTCCCTTCCACCGAAGATATTTTTGGGACAACGTGACAGGTGGTGAGCCGTCGCCGTCTTTATGTCCAAGCCAACGAAATAATGGTACATAAGTTTTTGAAAAACCATTGCCACCTTGGGACTGTCTCCTGACTCAAAATTCCGATCACCCAACCACTCGGCTATCGTGACTTCTTCTAATTTACTTCTTCATAATTGGTAATAACTGGCCACTGTATGATTATTAGCCATTGGGGCATAGGTCACTTCGAATTTAAGACCCTGCTGCCTCCATAATTCTGTTTTAGGTGGGGTCGTTAGGTCGTTAGTTCGCTTCTTAAAACACACACACGAAGAAAGGGTGGCATGAGACCAGTTCGAAACGACAGAGAGCCGTGGTAGCCTAGTGTTAAGGATGCTTTGTACGCGCGTGACCCTGGTTGGATTCCCAACCCGGCACCAATAAAATGGTTAAAAGCAATTTTAAGTGCAAAAGCTACCATGAGCTCGGCTAACTGAAGCATCGTGAAGAAACCTACCCATCTAAGAAATAATAATAATTACTATGTATTATTTCGAGGACGTATTTAGCCAGTCAACACGCCCTGGAGCAGCGTGGCGGCGTTTGATAGAAAGCCTTTGATTAGAAAGCAGAAGTGGGCATTTACTGGCTACCTTACTTTTTTACGAAACAGCAAATATTTTCAATAAAAAATAAAAATGATTGTACAAATATCATCAGTAACTTAAAAAAACATAGCAATAACATGCATCCATAGCTTTCTCATGAAAATATAGTTTAAAATGCTTTACAGATAACGGAGGACAGTATCGTTGCCAAGCTTTATGAAACGACAGAATGCTGCCAAAATAATCATTTTTATGATTATTTTGATATAATATATTTTTAACAGTGCTTTTGTTGTTGCATGAATGTTGTTGCATGAGCCACGAGCTTTTGTTGTTGCATGAATGAGCCGGCTCGACCGGGGAAGTACCACGACCTCACAGAACACCAGCGTGAAGTAGAAGTCTAACAAACTTCTGCGTTTCGTCTGGTGAGTGCAGGTTACCGGTGGCCCACATCCACCCTCCCCCAATTCTGGGGGAGGGGAGCATTCTAAGGGAGGCAACGCATCTGCTAAGCCTCTGGTATTGCGGGTGTTCATGGGCGGCGGTAATCACTTACTATCACGTGAGCCACCTGCTCGTTTGCCTCCCTTTTCTATAAAAAAAATAATGATATAAATAATACCAAAAAAAAGAGAAAAAGAGACGGGCGTTATAATGGCGAGAGAATACACTGCCCAACGGGTGTCGTTTGCAACATTGAATTTAAATATCATGCAGTTTCATCAAAAGAATTGCAATTATAGATTATAAAAAAATATTTTTAGATTAAATGTTTTAAATTAAACTTCTTATGTACTCAGCTTCTTAAGTAAGAGAGACTCACGATCTCCAGACGGTAAGCTCGTACTTATGTGTTTTAAAACTTATGTACGATTTATATCAGTGACTTCACGTTGTCCAAAATAAAAGTTTCATTGAAAGGTGGGAAAGTACTTAATTGTCTGAACCGCTGTCTACCCCAGATTTAGTAATGGCGTGAAGATATTTATAACTAACTTTAAGTTCAATATTTTGTGTTAGTAAGTATTTTAAAACGATTTTAAACACCGTGAAAAACATTATCGGTAGGTCAGGCAGCAAAGAAGATTGGAAAATCGTCAACGTCTCTGAAATTAAGCTTGAACGCTCGCTTGACTACTAATGACCGACAGTTTGAGAGCATTTGCCAGGAGGGCAAGTTTAATACCGCCTTATGTACGAAACGAGAATTTTATAAGGGTGCCGTTTAAAAGAAACAGTGGATTTTTTTATTTATAAATTGCGAAATATTTTTTTAATTCTTTCTCTACAGAAACAAAATTATATTTATATCTATTCTACTAAATAACTAAACACTGCAATAATAATACAACCCTCCTTCTTGTTGTGGTTTGGTGCCTAGAACGCTGCATTCCCACGATGAATGATTAGACTTAACCGTTGAACGAGAAATGAACCGGCCCTCTTGTCACCGGCAGCTATGACCTACTATTTCTTTGGAAACTGCATCGCGCAAGGACCTCACGGACCAGCCGTCTCTATGGCAAATGGAACAAATATATATTCTCCTTTCGATTCAGCTGCGTCTAATGCCGCGCTGGCCCTTATCGAAATGAGATTGAGAAAGGTGTGAGTGGCCGTGTCGATACATTAGAGGCATCAGAACATACTCGTATGTTTTATGTATTATCATAATAGGTGACGGGAAGTACCGGTGCCATTTTAAGGCAATTAAAAACGAAAAAAAAGTAAGGTATTTAAAAAGGAATTACCCAAAACAACGTAATTACACTTATTTGAAGTCAAGTGAAAACAAAACGAAGATAAAAAACAATTACTTCAGGAAAAATATTACAAATAACATCTACAAGATAGCCGTAAAACATATAGCAACCTATATTCATACATGTCAAAGCGTCTTCTGGGAACAGGAGCACACTCCGATCCCAATGTAAGGCACTTCAAACTGGGTGTTTGTTGACCCGAGAAAACGTAGAAAAAGTGGTTTTTCTACATTGGCCCGTCCGGGAATCGAACCCGGGACCTCGAGAAGGCGACTTAGAAAACCTATGTTTACGCCACTCGTCCACGGAGGTCGTTCTTACGCTTTTATGATAAGTTCTTACGGTATATTCCGCAGTGGACTGATACAAGCAGTTGTGTAACGTACAAACACTTACACATCTTTCATTTTAGCACATGCAAAAGCGTTATATGTTTCTTTCACAACATATGTCTTGTTGCATGGCTTGCAAAACACAGCAAGGTTGCCCGGCTGCTATATTCATTGCACTCATATGTGATAATTATTCGTATCTATGCTGAGTTCAACGGAGCGCGAAAGATCAGCTCGATAGATATCTATCCTTCATCTGAACGGTGCACTATTTCTGGTTTTGGTATATTTGATCTTATGTTAAAAATCACACAGCCCAGTTAGCATAGAATCGGCAGAGAAATGACGGCATGGCTTAACAAATATTTACAGATATAAATACATAGAAAAATTTAAGAATCCGTCTTAGTAAATATACCAAAAGGCCTGGACATACTTTGTTTTGCCTCTTGAATTATATGTTGTGGTTGTATGTATTATTTGATGAGAAATATGAAAGTTATAAAATCGATGTAAATCGATAAATAAGTCACGATAGCCGAGTTGTTGGGTGGTCGGAATTTCGAGTCGAGAGACCCGAGTTCGATCCCCAGGTGGCAGTACCAATGAGTTTTTCAAAAACTTATGTACCAATTTCATCGTTGGCTTGGACATAAAGGCGGCGACGGGCTCACCACCTGTCACGTCTACCCCTGTCGTCACCTTTGTCTACCCCTGTATTGGGAATTGCGTGAAGATATTTCTTTCTTTCTATATAAAATCAAGAGAACAATAGTAACAAAACGTATCGAGTTCAAAATCATTCTATATCTCAAATAGAGCCATTTGTATGCGTCCCCCTGGCTCGGACGTTATGGGATGTGCACCGACAAAAACAAAAAAAAATCCCTTTCCCAATATAGGGGTCGACACAGATCTAGGCAATTAAGTCCTTTCGACCCACCTTCCACCGAAGAAATTTTTAGAGAAAATGTGACAGATTTTGTGCCTGTCGCCGTCTCTATGTCGAAGAAAACGATATAAGTCGTACAATTATGAGGTATTTGCCCTAATCTCTTCTTATGTACACACAGCAGAAAGGATGGTATATTTATAGGACGGTACGAAACGGCAAAGAGCCGTGGTGGCCTATTGGTAAGGACGCTTGCTTTGGAGCCGAGTGACCCTGATTCGATAGCCAATCCGGCAACACTAAAATTGTTAAAAGCAATGCCCCGCTATTAAACTCAAATTGTTAAAAGCAATTTTAAGTGCAGAATTTACCACAAGCTCTGCGGTGAAGGGAAATATTGTGAGTAAATCAGTAGTTCTGAGAAATAATAATAATAACTATAGTATTATATAAAGGACGTGTTAGGTCCGCCAACATTTTGTCATTTTTTGAAGAAACCTATTCTTACGAGCCTTGGGATCGAATTCAGGTCTCTTGACTCGAATTCGGATGACCCAAAAACACGGCTATCGTGACTAAAACTACATAGCATTTAATTTTGGTCACTGTATTTTTTTGGAGCACGGTGAAACACTAGCCAGCTGATGATAAGTGACAACAGCACCTGCAATCATAACAAAAAGGTTAAAAATGCATTCGATGCAAGGATGAGGAGAGTCACGATAGCCGAGTGTTTAGGTGGTCGGAATTTCGAGTCGAGAGACCCGAGTTCGATACCTCGGTGGATTATCGCTTGAAAATATCCGCACGCGCCTCCACAAACATACATGACGCGCTGCATCGCCAGGAAAACCGCAATCGATTATAATTTTGACATCTCTAATAATTATTTTAAATTTATTGATCTCTTGACATTGTATAGTTTTTGTTTAAATTGGCTTAATTTTTGTGACATTATAGATTTTCAAATTATTTTACACCTAGCATAGGTAGGCTATGGAGAACAATAAACATTATAAGAACTTGTTACTTTTTACCTATAGTCGGACAATAAAATAATTTGATATTGAATAAATAACATTAAATAAACCCTTTAATTATATATTTTTTACAGATTGTACATACAAAAATTATGTACATCTGTAAAATTAGCAAAAAGCATTATGTACTTTGAATAGAAAATAAAATGGCGGCACATAAAGAATTTGAACTATTTCATATTTTACACGTGTTATAAAACAATAGTGATTTTAATTATGATCAATGTTTATTGTTAAAGTATTCTACTTCAGTCATAAATCATAAACAATACTCGTGAACATATTTTTTTCATTTTCTCAATTTCTCAAATTACTTAATAGGTGAAGTTGTAACTAAATTATAAGAAACTAAATAGCCTGTCAGCTTATTACAGCGAGTTCATCTACCCCTTACTTATGCCACTGCAGCATAAAGATTTCTCATAAATAAGGATTTGACATAATTCGACGTCTGCCAAGCACAATGGCAATTAGAGTACCAGACTGACTGACTAACTAGTAGTTAGTTTTGATCAGCATTTGCCCTAAACAGGAGAAAGATGGTTAGTGTAATTGCCCCTTTTCCTTATATGTATTGTTTTACTTTAGTATTTATTATTTTATTTTATCTAGAGCTTCAAAGTTCTGTTGGTAATAAAAATTAAAGTTAAAACCGAAACCACAAAAACGTATAAAGTTGGAACGAAACGATGACATTCCTTCTTGTTACGCAAATTCAGCGTATTTTACGATGCTTTTGTAATTATTTTACACCCGCCTTCTAAAAAATATAGCACTGGAATATGTTTATTTACGATTACGTAGTGCTATCTATGTGGTGTTATCTATCATAATATCTCGTATCAGGCGGCTGAAAATGGCTCATAAAAATAAAAAAATAAAATAAAATATCTTCACAGAATTCCCAATACAGGGGTAGACAGAGGTCTCGTCTAAACAATTAAATCCCTTCGACTCACCTTCCACCGATGATATTTTCGGGACTACATGACAGGTGGTGATCCCATCTTCGTCTCAATGTCCAAGCCAACGATAAATTCGTACAGAATTTTTGAAAAACCCATTGGTGACGAGCCTGCCATCTGGGGATAGAACTCGGGTCTCTTGACTCGAAATTCCGACCACCCACTGACTCGGCTATCGTGGTAAAGGTGCGTGGTGGCGTAAGATACCACTATGATACCACTAAGATACCACGCACCTTAGATGCTTGTGCTGACCTTAGGTGCTGCCCGCCACCGCCACGCTTAATTTTGGTTTGGTATTTTCAAGACGTTTACTTCACCATATTTTGGTAGTCATAATGATTGACAAGGCTTAATCTCTAAGACACTATAAGAAATTTATTACTCTGAGACCCCATACAAAAATATAAATTAAATGTGCTTATAAACAAACTGAATGAAGTATAAATACGATTTCTTCATCAATTTTGCAGCGTTACCTGGGCCTACCGAAAACGAGAAAAAGAGATTCGCAATATGGCGCGTTTGAAAGATGATCTTATCACAAGAAATGGATAAAGGCGTACTTCGATAGATTGAGCATGTTGCAAGGATGTGCGAAGAGCGAATGGTGAAGAAAAATACACAGCGCGAAAGTAAACAATTAAAAAGGAAACAATAAAAATATAGTCCTAGTGAGCGAGACTCCCTTTCGAAGATTGCTCGTCAGGATTTCTGATAACTTTGATAAAATCCGAAGAAATACGAAAGGATGGTAATACTTGGCCATCTGTTCACTCTGGCTACCCCATCAGTGACGACAAGTGAGGATATAATAAAAATAAATATTTATTCATAAATAGAAGTAGAATATTCTCAACTAAATCAACAAGATTCGAATTAAAATTGTAATAAATTAGTACATAAACAAATATTGCTAGGGGCAAAATTTATGTATAGGGATTAAGAGTAAACAGCTTAATGGATTAGGGTGGGGATTGTGAAACATAACGTCGCAGGTTCGGGTCCCGCCATTCGACTATAGTCGTAAACCAACTCTATGCCCAAGCATTGCAGCTTAGTAGGAGTGGTTTTCAGGAATACTAGTAATGTAATTTAGCATTGCTAGTATTGTTTAAAAGTAAGTAGGT
Organism: Sericinus montela; assembly: GCA_029286605.1. Lineage (NCBI taxonomy): Eukaryota > Metazoa > Arthropoda > Insecta > Lepidoptera > Papilionidae > Sericinus > Sericinus montela. The sequence goes on along the minus strand of JAGSMR010000060.1, from coordinate 4,505,243 downwards.
AAAGCACTGGAAACAGAAACAACGAAGGTACCACAAACAATTTCAATATAGAATGAAACAGTATTTACATTGCGTCTGTCCAATAGTAATACATCAATTATAACTGACAGCCTGCGAGTGGGAGCCTGTGCAGGTTTTTGTCCACTATATTATTCAATTAGCCGGCCTCACGTTGTAAGTGAATTATTGGTATTTATAAACTGGTTTTATTTCTACCTGCATTTTTGACACGCACGTATGTATAAAGTATGTGAAAAAGACATCGTCACGCCATACAGGAGTAGACAGAAGTCTAGTCTAGACAATTAAGTCCCTTCGACCTACCTTTCACCGAAGATATTTTCGGGACAACGTGAATGGTGGTGAGCCCGTCGCAGTCTTATGTCCAAGCAAACGATGTAATTCGTACGCCACGTCAAGGCGTGGCGAGATTGGCAATCGTAGTACCAGACACCTCATACACACGGATTTATCTTATGGCGCTATATCTCCCACTTATTTATTTATTCTTTATTGACACACCTTACATTAAGGGCTACAATGGGCAGACTTAATGCCTGGTAGTATTCTCTACCAGTCAACGTATGTAATGGTGAAAAGTAGATGGCAGTAGATGGCCCACTTAGTAGGCAAACAGGAAATATGTGTCTACTTTATGGAAAACCGTACAATATGAAGTGCAGTATTGTAATTAAAAGTAAAAGTTTAATACAAGAATGATTGTTTTTTTAGAGGAGAGTAAAAAACGACTTAAGAATCCATCTAATGTTGAATACTTTTCTTTACTTATCTTCACACACAATCCCTGACGGGGTGGCCAGAGAGAACAGATCGCCAAGTGTCACGATCTTTACATACCTCTTTCGCTTTTTTTTTCAGATTCATCGTCTTCTTCATGCATGCACGTCTAGGTATCCAAGTACTCGTGTCTCCCTACCCCTCTTCGAGCAATTTGCTCACATGGTAATGTTGAATACTGCAATTTACCAACAAAACAAGCGCTTGCACGTGTCCATTGCACGTGAATAAAATCCAAATATAACCAGTTTAAATTAAAATAACTAGTTTATAACACGTCATAATTAACTTACGGTATGACGTCATGACGTTGTAACACTGAATAGAATTGGAATAAAATAATATAATTGAACTGGAAACTCACTCAATAAAATTTCAATATGAATATGAAAACAATTTCAGTTTTAACTGTTCTACATTTCATAACAACAAAGTCACGATAGCCGAGTGGTTGGGTGGTCGGAATTTCGAGTCAAGAGACATGAGCTCGATCCCCAGGTGGCAGGCAATGGGTTTTTCAAAAACTTATGTACGAATTATATCGTTCGCTTGGACATAAAGACGGCGACGGGCTCACCACCTGTCATGTTGTCCCGAAAATATCTTCGGTGGAAGGTGGGTCAATGGAACTTAATAGTCTAGACTAGACCTCTGTCTACCCCTGTAATGGAAATTGCGTAAAAGTATTTATATTTATTTATTATTCAAAGTACTTATAGAAAATGAGAATTTTTATTCTTTGTCTACCTTGGGGTGATTGGAACAAAAAGATGTTTTCACGCCATTTCTAATATTGGGGTAGACAGAGGTATAGAAAATTAAGTCCTTTTGACCATCCTTACACCCAAGAACGATTTTTGTAAATACACATTAGTAACAGGTTATGAGCCTGTCCGTGTACCGTGTGGTAAAGGTGTAAGAATATTGCCATTCCCTTTCTTTCCGTGGGTCTCGTAAGAGCCTTGAATATCGTTATGGCAGCAGCGTCTGAGGTGTGAGTGGTCTGCAACTGCGATGGCCAATCCGCTTGCCATGCGTGGCGATTTTGGCAATTCCTCCCTATGGATGAGGCCTACGTCCTGCAGTGGACTTTAATGGGCCGTTACGTTTGTTACGTATGAACCTTTCGCCGCCTTTATCCAAGCCTAATATATTATCGTACCTAATATAGTATCGTAAAAAAGGTTTTTTTGAAAAAAAAAACCATTAGTATGAGCCTACCACATGGGCATCGAATCCGGGTCTCTTGACTCGAATTCTATCAGCCAACCACTTGGCTCAGTTGTGACTGACAATGAATGGTATATTTATATTTGGAGTTAGTCAATCAACCATTCAAACATATATAACGTCCATTAAAATCCAGTTAGACACTGCTGTCCGTCATCAATTTTCTGAATGATGGTTTACTATTTTTGAAAATTGTTATCTTGTCATACATTCTTCAGTCAATGATAGCTTCAAGGCTTTTCCCTTTCTCGTATCCTACGACACCCACTGGAAATAACGGAGCGGTATTCTAAGGACACCGTAAGTCTTTCATGAAGTCATTAATTATAGAGTAACCCAATCCTAATAGCTTTGTCACGTTCGAGGTGAAACATAATCCGATAACGTTTTGTTCATCAAAAGCAGCGTGGGTGTAAGAATTCTGCTTTAACAGGCCAGTGAGTTTTGCTGTGGTGGGTTTTAAGAAAAATAAACTCATGTCACTTAATATATACATAATAAGCCGATAGCCGAGTGGTTGGGTGGTCGGGATTTCGAGTCGAGAGACCCGAGTTCGATCCCCAGGTGGCAGGCTCGTACCAAAGGGTTTCTTTCAAAAACATACTTACGAATTATATCTTGGACATTGAAACGGCGACGGGCTCACCACCTGTCACGTTGTCCCAAAAATATCTTCGATGGAAGGTGGGTGGAAACGACTTAATTGTCTAGACATCTGTCTACAATGCCAATAATATATGCCATTCCCAATACAGGGATATTGGGAATGGCATATATATTAATTTATTAATGGTTTAAATATTTTTGGACACTTTTTTTTATTTTTACTATACTTTTTATTTTGGATTTATATCGTTAGTTTGGACGTAAATACGACGAAATGCTCACCACCTGACACTCGGTGAAATGTTGATTGAAAGGACTTAATTGTCTAAAACTCTGTCTAGTGTTAACTCTCTAGTGTTAACAGAAATAAATAATAATAATTAAATTCATACGTTGATAGGGACAACATCACAAGCATCGTAGATATTACAAGAAACATCGTAGATATTACAAACAGCAAGACTCGAGAAAATGTAGAACAAGTGTTTTTTACATTGATTCAACTGGGATCCCGGAATCTTCGAACCCGGGATATCATCGCTAGCTACGACATGAAAACCTGTGTGTACGAGTACGCCTCTTGGTCACGGAGGTCGTCAAATCTAACAAATTATTCATGTTATCGGCACCGATTTGTACAATTGTTTATACATATATACATATGTTTTTTCATATGACATATAAATATGCACAATTTAACTCATCCCTGTTTTTTTTTTACCAAAATTAGCTTTATCCTCTGGTCAAAGCAACTATAACGTAAATAGACACGAAGTACCGCAAAATAAATCCTTGAAGTCAATTCATTCAAGCTTGGTTATAAACAAAGGCTGAGGTCCAAAGTTCTTTGCATAGAGTTGTTCGTAACAGTATCGATATTAGAAGTATAATTTTAAATTTAAAAATAAAATTTTGTACCAGTATTGAAGCTGCGTGAAGTAAAAAATAAATATTATCCACAGGTCAGTAACAAAATTTTGGCCGTATACGATGTTGACAAAAGGTTCTTTTCTAGCTCAAAGGTGAAGTTCAATCATTCAACGTTGAAATGCAAACGTAACGTTGAAAACAGTGTTGTTGGTACCATGCCACGAGTAGTAGTGCTTTGCTATAAATATAATCTTTAAGTTATAAGTATTGTAAGTTTAAATATAACTTTTACTGTGAATAACAATAGAAAAAAAATTCTTATTGAAATTAACGTTTTAAGACACTTATTCAAATGATAAATCCTTAACGACTTAAAACGATTACTGCGGTTGAGTTGTGCTCACACTGGGTTTCAACGTGTCACCTACTCTGATGACCCAGGTTCCTTATCCGGACGGGTCAATTTATAAAACTACATTTCTGCATTGTTTCGGGTCTGGGTGTTAGATACTAACCATCGTTGTTACTGATTTCGTCATATAAGTTTTAAGACAATATAGTCAGTGTTAATAACGAGCAGACGGCGAAAGGTTAAATCTGTCTGTTCAAATAAATATATGTATAGTTGAAAAAAATGAATGGGTACAAGTATACAAAAATTACTTTATATATATCATGCAGTTTGATTCAATCGCATGTATCAATTATATAACACAAGTATTTTAGTACTTACTTTAGGATCGGAGTAAAGTATGTGATATTTCCCTAATCTATTTACTTATTCATCTTTTATTATATATTTTTGATAACAATAGACAACTATCGTATGAATGTTTATCATAAACCACCCCGTTTTGTATAAATGTTTACACACATTTTAAGTAAAACACTGAGTGTTTAAACAACATTTTTAATGACATGTATAATTGTATGACAATGTATGACAAATATATTTTTACTTAATTAATAGTTTATTTGTGGCTTAATAGCCAAATAGTAAATAGTCTGAGTAATCTCTGACTTTGTTGGTGCTTCTACTTAGTAGGTATTCGATTCTTTTAAAGTATTATACATACTTCACTAATAATTAATTATTCCAGAGATCTTAATTTTAACTACATTTGTCATTGAATCTAGTATCTAAGTTTCCTTGACACATAAATCTCAATAGTCGTGATTATTCCGTAGCTTGTGAAGAAAGTATCGCAGATACGTAAGTTTAGTTATCCATGCCATATATTAAATTACATAATTCCTGTTTATAAACATTTTAAAAGTATTAAATCTTCAAAATTTTCAATTGTTTTATAAAAAAAAAATACTGCTTCTAAATTTTTTAAACGCAACCCAGAACGGATAAATAAATAACAAAATGCAGAACGAGATATAAATGTGAGATCTGATTAGACTGCTACTTATTATTTAACTTTACTTATATTAAAATAAGAAAATTTACTATTTACATTTAGTAAATATATAGATTAGAAGTCATGATAGCTGAGTAGTTGAGTGGTCGGAATTTCAAATCAAGAGACGCGAGTTCAATCCCCTGGTGGCAGGCTCGTACCTATGGGTTTTTGAAAAAAAAACTTATTTACGAATTATATCGTCGGCTTGGATATAAAGGCGGCGACGGGCTCACGACCTCTCACGTTGTCCCGAAAATATCTTCGGTGGAAGGTGGGTCGAAGTGACTTAATTGTCTACTAGACTAGACCTGTCTACCCCTGTATTGGGAATTGCGTGAAGATATTTATTATTATTTATTATATTATTTACATAAAATATCGACAAACACGTGTCCATCACTATCGGTAGTGCTCACGGCGTAGTATGATGATAGCATACATTATAAAACTGTGCACGCTTACGACAACACGCACGCGGTTTAAAATAATTAGTTTGCGAAAGTTTAAAGAACTATGATAAGTTTTGTGAAAATCTACAAAATTTAAGAAAGTTTATTTTTTATTAGTTACGAAAAGGAATTAAAATGTCGGCGCCGGCGATTCTTATTCGCCAGTTTGTGTAAGTTTTTGTTTTTAATTTTATTTTGTTTTATTTTATTTTATATTTTGGTCTAAAGTGAATTCTTTATTAATTAAACAAATTGGTGTATTTTATAAGTATTATTTAAATAAATAATTTAAGAAAATTTGATTATAATTTGACCTTAATTAAATTATGGTGTTTAGGTTTTGAAAGTTTAAAAAAGGATATATCTACATTTAGTTATTTGTTTATTTACTTACCAAAATATTTAATGCATATTTCTGAACTTAATAAAGTTATATAAATCTGTAATAATTTAATTCTTTGGATTTTGTTCATTTAAATACTTTTTCACACAAAATTCTTTAAAACTCATAATCTGTCCATTTTTGCTTAATAAGTTTATACTGTTATCCAGCAATATTTATAATTTGATAGAACGGCGTACCAGCATTTTTAAAAATAAACTTGGCATTCCGGTTTCCGTTAGAACTAAGCGTACTAATACATACTTGCTAATACTTTGGCGATGTTTTTGCGTCACCAAATGAATTTAGTAGCACATATACTTTATGCTAATTAAACGACTACTTTCATAGTCGTACTTTCTAGGTTTTGTCACACTTTTGCAGTTTTAAATATACACGATAATTATCTATTTATATCTTATATAAATATGTAAATATATAAATTGTAAATAGTTATAAAGGATCTTTAAAGAGAACGGCTAGGACAAAGTACCTCGAATTCCGAACTTAGGAGAACCATACTGACTAAAAATCATCCAAGAAAATTACTGTTGGCCTGCTGGCCTTACTGATTCATCCGTAGAGACTGATGTGCGAAATCTATAATGTTGAAAAGTTTGCCGAACACCGTATCTATTAATATGTGCTATCGAAAGGACAAATAGTGGGCATATCGCCCGCGGCAAAACATAGGGGTTATTTGGTTAATAGCGACTTTTTTAGCAACTACCGTCCTTAGTAGATATAAGTAGGTGTAAATACGTAGATAGGCAATATTCTTACGCCATTACCGTGTGGTAACGGCGTAAGAATATTGCCAATAAATCTAACAAATCCTCCCTATGGAAGAGGCCTATTTCCTGCAGCGGACTTTAACAGGCCGATATGTATGAGTGTATGTAAATACATAGATAGTGACAACATCACATACATTACTCCGAATCATAAATCCCAAAATAAGTAGCTAAACCATTTGTGTTATGGAATCGGAAACCACCAAGGTACGAAGGTAAGAAAGGTAACACTCAGACTCCGGACAATATAGAAAAAGATTTTGAAAAAATCCCATTGGTACGAGCCTTGGAGTTCGAACTCGGGTCTCTTGACTCGAATCCCTGATCACCCAACAACTCGGCTGGCTTTTTTTACTCCTAGTAAGAAATTTAATAAATTATTATAAGTACAATTTAATAGGCTAGCATTGTTCTGAAAAAGGCAAGTGCTTCGTTTTTTTATATCGATACATACGTTTTTTATCGACACATTGCAGCACGAAGCCTTGCTTGTAATTAATCGCTTGAATAAATACTCCCGATCGATTGTTGTTGTTTTGTTTCCCTGACCCTGAACTTGCTCCGCGCGGCTTCAGGTTTATTACTCGCTGTGGGAGCATATTCTGCAACGCAATTTAAACCTTAACGGCCTCAAAAGTATACCCCTGCCAAAAGGTGAATGGGAAAAGAATTTTTCTCAGTCTCATTGAAGTTCAGATTAGAATGATCGAAAAAAACATACAAACATGATAATAAAAAACATACAAATGAAATTTAACATTGATAAATTAAAATATCAAAAATTCATACAACTTTGTCTAGTACTGTGATCTTCAATGCGTGACCATTATGACAAATCTTCCTTATGGGAGAGGCATACGTCCTACAGTATACTTTTAATTCGTCTTTGTGTGTGTAAAAAGTCAGAATAGCCGAGTGGTTGGATGGAACTGGCGTCAAGAGACCCGACTTCGATCCGCAGATGGTAGGCTCGTATCAATAAATCTTTCTTGAAAACTTATGTACAATATACATTTTGACATAAATACGGCGACAGGCTCACCACCTGTCCCGGTGTCCAAAAAATGTCTTCGTTGAAAGGAGGGTCGAAAGGACTTTATTTTGAATTGGAATGGCGTGAAGATATTTTTATAAAAAAACAATAATTTATATAAATATATAAAAATCCATGACTCGAATGCCAACATTTATTTGTATTCTTTACAAAAGTTTGCGGAACTTGACCCCTTTGCTTTGAAAGGTCATTGTAACTCTACTAGCGGGTCATCACATACAACGGGAAATTTTTGTTATTCAGCGTGGTCGAAGGTACACGGTAGAAATTAATTGATGAATAAGTAAAATTTTACTTATACATTTTTATATGTCTTCTACGCAGGCTTCCTCGTCAATCTCGGCGACGGATCTCCAGCTCATCGGCTCGAGGAACATCGACGTCGCCTCAGCGACGAGCTGCAGCAGCACCGGCGCTAAACACAACTCCCAGGAGATTCACAGAGATACCTGGACCCTTGGCTCTGCCCATGTTGAGGCACTCCGCTCATGTGCTGCCGAGAATAGGTGAGGTTTACACCGATACAGTTAATTTTATTAAATGATGTATATCGGAATCATCATCATCGGAATTCGAGTCAAGAGACCCGAGTACGATCCCCAGATTGTTCGTACCTGGTCTTTTTCAAAAATTTATATAATTTAAATGGTTGACTTGGACATAAAAACAGCGATGAGCTCACCACCTGTCACACTGTCCCAAAATCTCTCTTCGGTGGAAGGTGGACTTAATTGTCTAGACCTCTGTCTACTTCAGTGTTGGGAATGTCGTAAACATATTTACTATTTATTTACTATTAAGAAAAGTTGAAATGTCAATCATATCAATGCCACGAAAACCGTAAAATTTTTCGGAATTTGAACAATACTTATATGTTATTAAATACAATTGTAATTACGTTATTAAATACAATTTTAAGATAGAGACACGTTATTAAATACAATTGTAAGATAGAGACACCATCACTTACATTGCTATGATCCCAAAGTAAGCACCTAAAGCATACTTGTTGTCGCATTAGAAACAACGGTACCACAAACAACCAGATCCGTGACAATACATAGGAAAAGTGGTTTTCTGCATTGACTCGTCTAGGAATCGAACCCGAGCTGGCGACACCTTGAAAACCCGTGTGCTTGACAACGCAGCTTGTCAAAACTTATCTATGTGCCAAATTTTATTCAAAGCTACTATTAGTTTGAGCGTGAATGAGTAACAAAAACATCCTAATCTTACAATCTTTCTCATTTATACCATGCAGTAAGATTCATTTTTAAAAATGTCAATATTGTCTTGGGGTTACGGCGTAAGAATATACTACCCCCTCCTTCCCGTGGGTGTCGCAAGAGGAGACTAAGGGAAAAACCTTGAAAGTGCCGTTGGCTATCGACAGATTGCGGTATAACCATCTCGAAAAATACCGGACCAAAAATGAAAAAATTAGCAGACCGCTGGTAAGCAGGAGCCTCTAAGGAACAAGATGATTGTCTGGTATTGTGATCGCCACTCCGCTTGGCAAGGGTGGCGATTGTGGCAACCCTTTCGTTCGGAGAGGCCTATGTCATGCATTGGATTTTAACAAGCCGCTATGTTACCCACATAGCGGTCTGTTATATATGTGCGTGTGTTTATATGAATGTGGGAAAAGCAGAGTGGTTGGGTGTTCGGAATTTCGAGTCAAGAGACCCGAGTTCGATCCCCAGGTGGCAGACTCGTACCAATGGACTTTTCAAAAACTCATGAACGAATTATATCGTTGGCTTGGACATAAATACGGCGACGGGCTCTCTACCTGTCACGTTGTTCCGAAAATATCTTTGGTGGAACTTGGGCCGAAGGGGTTTAATTGTCTAGACTAAACCTATACCCCTGTATTGGGAATTGCGTGAAGATATATTTTAAATTTATCAAAAGCAAAGAAAAAATAAAGCAGTTTATGTAAGAAGATAAGACAGTAAGAATACAGTAGAAGATAGCTTCGCTTGTAGATAAACAACATCTCTCTCGTTCAAGTTTAGATTGAACTACTGCATAGATAAGTGAGATTATTGCTTGAGAGCTTGCTTTGTCTAGACTACATTTGAAGGATATTCTAAATAAACCAACAAAGGTTTAGTCTTTTCCTACATATCAATATAGTCACGATAGCCGAGTGGCTCGTACCATTGGGCTTAAAAAGACTTATGTACGAAATATATCGTTGGCTTGGACATAAAGACCGCGACAGGTTCATCACCTGTCGCGTTGTCCCGAAAATATCTTCGGTGGAACGTGGGTCGAAGCGACTTAATTGTCTAGACTAGACCTCTGTCTTCCCCTCTATTAGGAATTGCGTGACGATATTTTATATTTATTTGTTTATTTTTACATTTCAATATCAAAATCTAGAAGGTTAAGATTCCAGGTTCGAATCCTACTAGAGGCAAGCCTAAGAGTAAAATATTTCTGATTAATTAATGTTTGTACTCGAGACATAGATCTTGATATAAATAATTATCTATGTAAGTATATTGTGTCGTTGGCTTGGAATGGCAAATGGCCATAATAGGTGGCCCCAAAAAACTGCGTTAAAATATGGGCCGAAAGTACGCCAGGAGGAGGAGGAGGCAAACGAGCAGGTGGCTCACGTGGTGGTAAGTGATTACTGCCGCCCATGAACACCCGCAATACCAGAAGCATAGCAGATGCGTACCGCCCTCAAAGTCCCCCTCCCCATTTTTGGAGGAGAGGGATGTATGGGCCTCCAGTTACCTGCACTCACCAGACGAAACGCAGAAGTTTGTTAGACTTCTACTTCATGCCGGCATTCTGTGAGGTCGTGGTACTTCCCCGGTCGAGCCGGCCCATTCATGCCACAACAAAAGCTGATACTTGGCTCTACCACTGTATGAATATAAATAAGTCAGTGTTTGTTACTCAACTTAGGAACATAAAATTCACTAGTCATAATTTTAACTTTAACTACCCCTATTTCATGATGTGATCGAAGAAAAAGAATAAAGAGACGAAAAAATCTCTTTTTAGGCTTCAGTTTTAAATTTTTGTTTATACTCTTTTTAATATGAAAATACCATGTTATATTTAAAACCAATACATACACCGCAATACAATACTTATTAATTAAGCCGTAAAAATTTTATATTAATCTTTAAAAAAGCCTCAAATCATTGTACGTAACCCAGAGGGGATCTAATGCTGCAATTCCTTCAGTAAAACTTAGAAATTACACATTAAAAGTATGTTTTAGAAAATAAAACACATTTTAATTTATGTCCCAAAGATGTTGGCTCCAACTGAGATACACATTCGGGAAATAATTTAGCACTGCGAATGCATTACAAACATTAAGATTTCCCCAGCTGCACATTCCGGAACATCTAAGGATCGAGCGTAGAATTTTTAGCGCACCATATGGTAGAATTTGCGTTATTGATGGTACGTGCAAGATAGTTGTTGAAATGTAATATTTGAATTTGCAGCTGTGTTATTAGTTTTTACTGACAAATAAATAAATAGATAGATAATCATGCTCTGATACCAACGTAAAAAAAAAACACTTGTGTTATGGAATCGAAAAATCTAAAAACCCAAAAACCGAATAGAAAGTAGAAAAAGCGGTTTTCTAGATTGACCTGTGTGGGAATCGAACCTGAGACCTCAGAACTGGCAACACTATAAAATTTGTTCTCCACTCATCCATGGAGGTCGACATTATATGTACTTTACTTTTCATTGTAAAAAGTCACGATAGCCGAGTTTTTGGGTGATCGGAATTCTAATCAAGAAACCCGAGTTCGATCCTGAAGGATATAAAGACAGCGACGGGCTCACCACCGGTCACGTAATCCCAATAAAATTTTTCCGTTCAAGGTAGGTCGAAACGCCTTAATTTTTAAGACCTCTGTCCTCCTCTGTCTACCCCTGTATTAGAAATGTCGTGAGGATATTTATTTTATTTTATTTATTTTTAATTGTAATAGCAGAGAGAAATAAATTTGTAATCAACAAGATCTTAGCTACACTTTCTAAATGAGCTAACTAGCTTAAGTTATTAAATCCATGCTTAAAAAAGTTAAAGTGAAAGTCAGACATAACTGGTTAACTTAATCGTATTAAGACACTCACACTTACTGAAGTATATTTAATGAAATTCTTTGTACTCCAATTTCTGTATCTAACTAACCGTGAATGCACTCACTAATACTTCGAATTTCGAACAAAATTTGCCAGGTAAAGTAATGTGACCCACAAAAAATTTCGTGCCAATTTCTATTATCCGATCCAGACATTATGATTCACGATGATATGATTCAAAGTCACGATAGCAGAGTGGTTGGGTGACGGTTGTTGGGTGGTAGGAATTGCGAGTCAAGAGACCCGAGTTCGATCCCCAGGTGGCAGGCTCGTACAATTGGGTTTTTTTTTTCAAAAAAAAACTTATGTACGAATTATATCGTCGGCTTGGATATTGAGACGGCGACGAGCTCAACATCTGTCACGTTGTCCCAAAATAACTTCGGTGGTAGGCGAATCGAAACGACTTAATTGTCTAGACCTCTGTCTACCCCTGTATTGGGAAAGGGTGTGAAGATATTTTATATTATTTAGATATTATGATTCCGAATCCTATTGTCCCATTTACAGACCGTTCTGCCTGGTCGTTAAAAACATATCAACTGGCAATCATTTTACGGACTATTTCTCCATATGTACAATACCATGAAATCGTTTTTCGATGGTCCTAACATGAACTATACATTTCATCTAATGCCTACCAGACGGGAAAACGCTTACATGGCTTAGTAATTTTCGCCGTTTCAAAAACGATGTAAGAATATTTTCTATGATGCGTTATAACTCTCATTTTTTTTAATATCCTCTAACTATTGGGAATCGTTTAGATATTTTCTTTTCTGTCTAGGAATCGCCTTATTGCCAAATATGTATAAAATAAATAAATATCTTAACACAATTCCCAATACAGGGATAGACAGAGGTCTAGTCTGAACAGTTAAGTCCCATCAACCCACCTTCCACCGAAGATATTTTCGGGACAACGTGACAGGTGGTGAGCCCGTCGCCGTCTTTATGTCCAAAACCCATTGGTACAAGCCTGCCACCTGGGGATCGAACTCGGGTCTCTCGACTCGAATTTCCGACCACCCAACCACTCAGCTATCGTGACTTATAGTGCTTGTATGCGAAAATAAATAAGGCGATTCATTTTCGCCACAAATAGTGACCCTCTGTTGATATACAATGATATGTTAAAGGCTTTTCTCACCTCTCACAACACTCAGTCACGATAGCCGAGTGGTTGGGTGATCAGAAGTGGACTCAAGAGGTCCCAGTTCGATACACAAGCGGTAGGCTCATACCAATTGTTTTTTAAAAACTTATGTACCATTTATATAGTTGGCTTTGACATAAAATCGCCGACAGGCCTGTCACGTGGTCCCAAAAATTGTTTTTAATGAAATGTGGGTCTAAAGGACTTAATTGTCTAGACCTCTTTCTATACAAGTATTGGTAATGGCGTATATATATTTTCTATTAGAACACTCATTGGAATAAACGGGGTTGTATTGTTTTGCCAATAGTCAACGTCAAACCGAGTTGAACAAATATCGTGTTAATGATGTATTTATATTTATCTATTTGTCTAGGAAATTTCCATCACTCGGTTGGATCAGGCTTGCTGGAAGGCCTTCGAACGCGCTACGGCAATTTGGTTAGATTGGCGAAAGCATCCAGAAGCCGACCAGTTCTCTACGTCTTTGATCCTGAAATAATTAAAGAAGTAAGTAACTTAAAAATTTAACTTCTACGTTCAGAGAATACGTGATAAATCACTATAAACTTGGATATTAACTTGTCTTCTTCAAAGAGGGTCTTGCCATAGTTGCCACGCTTGGCGAACGTGTTGGCAATCGCAGTTTTTTGTTTTTATGATGTTAGGCAAGAAGATACTACTGCCCATCAACTGATATTTTGAGGTCCCTCTGTCGACTTTTACGACACCCGTGGGATGAGACTGGATGGCAGATTTTCTTAAGCTGCTGCCATAAGGCAATATTAACATGTGTAACTGCTTTTATTAGTAATTTATATTTGTGCTTTTTAAAATTATTCGAAAATTATGTAAATGTAAACCATCTGTCACGTTGTCCCGAAAATATCTTCGGTGGAAGGTGGGTCGAAGGGACTTAATTGTCTAGAGTAGACCTCTGTCTACCCCTGTTTTGGGAATTGCGTGAAGATATTTATTTATTCATTTATGTAGGAAAAGGAATGTAAACAAAAATAAACATTTTTAAGCATTAACTTTAATCAATTGTGCGGTAAACGTTTAAAATCTACCGCGAAAAATCGTATCGGTTATAAAAAGTGATTCCAAGATATGTACACAACTTTCCTGATGGTTGGTTAAAATGGCGGAAAATTCGCAGACTTACTTGAACTATCACTTAAGCGAAACCTTCGTTCAAACACATTCTTAGCGATCACGGACCTACAAGAGCTATGCTCTAAAACCTTTTCTTTGTATGTCTTTGTTGAAAAAACACCCTGTCTGTTTAGTTACGAGTATAAAAGAATTAGAATTCTTTCATAACATTAAAATTCATAAATTATAACTAATTAATAAAAAAAATTGATAAAATGTGTCTCATAAAAATTGTGCTACACATTTCATTGTAATTTCGTTAATGGCAATAAAGAATTGCCATATATAAAATAGCTACAATCTTAAAAACATTGAAATCTTGAATCAAAAATAATTAATATGCAACAATTTAAAAGGTGTTTTCATGAATCAGAAACAACGAAGGCACCACAAACACCCACACCCGAGATAATATAGACGAAGTGGTTTTTATACATTGATCCGACAGGGAATCGAAACCGAGACCTCGAGATGGCGACACCTTGTGTTTACCCCATTCTCGATGGAGGTCGTCGAAATAAAAATAAAAATATATTATTGAATAAATAATAATTGCATTAATTTACATTAAACTTCTAATCAGAGCGTGAGATGTGAACAAACTATAATTAATAAACTAAATATAGAACATACGTGTATATCTCTTCTGTACGCAAATAAAGACAATAATCAAAGCGCGGTTTATCTTGCCCGTTATCACTGATGTCACTGCAGGTCATGTTTATGTTGTAAATCATGCGCGTATGTCATAAACAATGCACTTATCTCGTATTGTAATAACAACGCGCTTCCAGTATTTATGACATAAATAGTTCCTATAATCAAGTAGGATTACAAGAAGCTAAGCCATTAATAGAGGAAATGAGTTTAACATCGGTATCTCAATTAATCCATACTTTATTTAATGTGAATGTAACCTGAATGTTTGTTATGCTTGCACAACTAAAACGATAAAGTTGGAATGGAGGTAGCCTTGAACCCTGAAGAATATTGGATAAATGGTGCACACACACCGGTTTTTAAGGTGCCACCAGCACTGAGATCCCGGTTTCGATTCTCGGTCAAGTCCATCGAGGAAACACTTTTTTCTACATTTTCTGGGGTTTTTGTGTGGGGTGTTTGTAGTACCTTCGTTGTTTCTGATTCCATAACATAGTTGCTTACTTTGGATTCAGGGAGTGTATGTGATGTTGCCCCTATATGCATATATATATATATACATATATATATATATATATATATATATATATATATATACATATATATATATATATATATATATATATATATATACATATATATATATATACATATATATATATATACATATATATATATATACATATATATATATATACATATATATATATATATATATGTCTAGTGTCGATGGAGTATATGAACCAAATTGGGTATTAAGAAAAGAAAAGGCAAATAAACATAACAAACAAGTTAAGGAACATATATCTTTATTTATTATCCGTCGATAGTAAATAAGCTCTTGATAATAACAATAAATATTTAAAAGCAAGAACGAAACGTAATATTTTGCATTTATACTTCCATAAATTAAGGTATAAGTCCACTGCAGTCTTTAAGGTACAAGTCCACTGCAGTACACAGATGTCTCTCTCTTAAGGGAGGGTTTGTCATAATCGCCACGCTTGGCAAGCGGATTGGCGATCGCAGTATCAGACACCGTGCTTAGACGCTGCTGCCCGTTAACGGTCTGCTGAATTTTGGTTTTGGTATTTTTCTAGATGGTTTCCCCCACAGCCACTTGCATTTTACTATACTTTCTTTTTGTATTGTACTTTCTTGGGTTTCCTTGTGGGAGTTTGGTTGGCTCCAATAACCTTAGATACTTCTGCCCACACGCAAAATATGCTCGTAGTTGAGGAGCTACGGCATAGCAGCCCGTAAAACTAAACCAAAACAAAATGACCCATTAATTTTGTTCATTATCAAATACAGTACCGCGTGATTGCAATCACCCATAACAGCGCAAATGACGTATATGGCATAGCAGGCGATAAGAGAGGTGACCCCTACATCAAATTATATCTTAACCATTACATAGAAATAGCAAATTCTGATATAAAATGGTAGAAATTTACTTATATGTTTTTAAAAAATTCAATAACATGAACGAAGAACAACGATGAACTAAAAATGCTTCGTCAAATCTCAAGTATTGAAATTATTTATTCAGTAAATAATTTCAATACTTGAGATTATTTACTGAAATAATAAAAGAGAAAGTAAGAAAGAAAATAATAAAAGAGTAAGTCGATAACAGAATTATCATCCACCGTTTGTGCAGATAAAACTTTTAGTCTTTAACTTAAATGTGAACGAATAGAGTATTTTGAAAGTCATATCAATCAAAATAAAAATTATTCTCATTTCGAAATTCAAATAGGAAAGATTCATGATGATGATGAATACTAGTTAGCCTTTCTTCAGGATCAAACTCGGATCTCAAAAAAAACGGGTAAAAGCTAATTTCATCGTCAAACAAAGCTGAACACAGTCTAGAATATAAACCGCTCCTATTCCTAGTACTACTGCTACTAGTAGTAACAAGTAAAGAGGCATGCGTTCAAATTGTATTACTTATCGTGATGATTTATGCTCCATTGTTACAACTACGAAAACTCGAACGATGCCCGTCGAGGCCATTGACCCACTTTAAATATTTCATGTCTACTTTACAATATTGAAATAGTTAACAGATTTCAATTAAAACAAATTTTGGTTGCCATACCTGTGAATAAAATAGTCTTATTAACTGTATTGTCTTATTGTGATAAAAAATGAGATACAAACTTCTTTAGAACTTTTATTTGCAGAATTATAGATGAACGTTAATGACCACACAGTACACTGATTGGTTGGGTGATTGGAATTTGAGTCAAGAAATCAGAGACCGACCCCCTGGGGAAACCTTTTTATCGAAACTTATACGCTTTTTACTGTTGGCTGCGACATAAAGACGGTTAAAGACTCGCCACCAGTCATGTTATCCAAAAAAATATGCTAACGGGGTAAAGATAATAAGCATATTTTAATATAGACTGATTGTAGTCCATTATTTGTCTTCCGATAACAGAAAATTGTAAATTACAATTTTAACCATCCCCACTAATTTACGTCACGTCTTTGAATATTACGTGTGTTCTGCGAAATATGAAATATGTGTTTATCAAATATGAGATATGGGTAACATCACTCCAATCCCAACCGATACGCTGATATTTCATGTTGGAAGTGTATATAATAATATGTGGGATTGTGGTCCAACTTGGCACAACTCCATCGGGATAAGCTCTCGGGTACGTACAAGTATATCCCTCGAATAACCCTCGTAGCAGTCTTATGGTGACGCGGTCTGAATTAATTAACAAACATAGCCGGCCCGATAAACCGTTATCTGCAGCTGAGACACCCCTCAAGTAAGATATGTCTCAATTTACATGTTGTTTCTAAATAGCTTTGGCAGTTTAGTGGTTGACCAAAGTTCGTCATAAGAAACTCATGTGCTCAGTTTACCACTAACTTTACTGTGAAAGGCAATATATCGTAAATCTACCAGAGAAATAATTTTATAAAAATATATATTATTATATAGAGGATGTATAAAATTGAGCTCATCTTTCGAACTAATTTATTTATTTTGTTTACATTTTTTCATTTATTAAGCACAGTATAAGATTTTAACATTTTAAATCATAAAATATGCAAAAACCGTAGTTTATCTTGAATGTGTATCCATATAAGATTAACAAAGGGTCTCTTTTAAGCTTAAAGTCACGATAGCGGAGTGGTTGGGTGGTCTGAATTTCGAGTCAAGAGACCTGAGTTCGATCCCCAGGTAGCAGGCTCGTACCAATGGGTTTTTCAAAAACTTATGTACGAATTATATCGTTGGCGTGGACATAAAGACGGCGACAGGCTCACCACCTGTCACGTTGTCCCGAAAATATCTTCGGTGGAAGATGGGTCAAAGGGGCTTAATCGTGTACACTAGACCTCTGTCTACCCCTTTATTGGGAATTGCATGAAGATATTTATATTATATTTATTGAAATATCCAAAAATCCTAGTTTGAATGGGATTTATTTATTTATTTAGGAAATTATTTATTTATTTATTGTTTATTTTATTTTATTTTATTTAAATAATTCTTATCTAATAGTTACATCTCGAATCTACGTGTGCGATGATCAAAATTGTAAATTATACTTGGCTTGTTTTAACGCTACCCACTTTTAAACAACATTACCTCAATAAACTTTAAGATGGCGGTAGTTATAACAAATGTTATATCCAGCGATTTCATAGATACCAAGCTATCGGATAAAATTAGACGTCTGTTCAGCGGTTTATTGCGAAAGATGGGTCGCGTACCCCCATTACAAATTATTTAAAGCTACTCCTTAAAACACAACTACCCTCACTTATATTAGAACTAACTGACACGATTTGTTTACAAGACAGACATTGGTTTTTGTTACAGGTTTATGACAGCAAACTTACGGAGCCACCACAGTGGGAGCGTTCTCCTTTGTATGAGCATAGGAAAACTGCTAGCAACAGATGTACTGTACAGGGGTATGTACTAATTTTATATTTTTTTTAATAGTCACGATAGTCGAGTGGTTAGGTGATAGGAATTCCATCTTCTTCTTCTCTACAGCTTATAAAAAGTCCACTGCTGATCATAAGCCTCCCCTAAAACCTTCCACAGTGAACGGTCCTGAGCTACCTGCATCCATCGACTTCCCCCAACATTTAGCAAGTCGTCGCTCCATCTCGTGGGGGGTCGTCCTACACTGAGTTTGCTTGTTCGAGGTTTGACCTTTCTTCCCCAACGGTTGTCAGTTCTACGAAATATATGGCCGGCCCATTGCCACTTCAACGTGCTGATCCTTATGGCTATGTGGGTTACTCTGGTTTTGCTGCGGATGTCTTTCATTACGGATTCTATCACACAGAGAAATACCAAGCATAGCCCTTTGCATTCGATCAAGAATTCGATTTGAATTCGATCAAGGGTCCCAAAATCGATCCCTAGATGGAAGGCTCGTACCAAGGGATTTTTTCAACAAAACTTATTTATAATTTATATATCATTGGACATAGAGATGGCGACCGGTTCACCACCTGACACGTTGTCCCGAAAATAGTCTTCGGTGAAAGGTGGGTCGAAAGGACTTCTATACCTCTCTATACCTCTGTCTACCCCAGTATTGGGAATGGCATATATTAAATATATTTTTTGTCTGTATTGTGTCTACATATAACTACCAAAACTAGGAAATGTAGTATACCATCTATGTATCCCGCCCGACTCAGTTGAAATTTTAAAAACATTTTTTGTCTTTCATTTAATCAATGTAGTATGCCATTAAGCTGATCTTTGACTCCTAAAAACCTAACCCCTAATTCCTAAACACTAATTCCCAAAATCCTTTGTGGACGTTTCGCGATGCATCACGATTCCGGAGCAGTTCGAAATAAATGATAGTTCAGTAGTGCATTAACTGCGCAGGCACGTTTGCAATTTACGATGGTTTCATTATTTAAGACTTTATAACGATATCTGCAGACCGGCTCTCGTGAATTGCATTTTTATAGAGATGAAAAACGTGGGTTTCTGGCGCAGTAGGACGTAACTACCTCTATGTAAAGAAAAAAAAATAAGCTCATAGCTAGCTAATGTTCGTTTTCCTAATACAGGTTTAAACAGTAATCTGGACATTTATGTCCTTTCGACCCACCAAATACTATTTAGAACAACGAGACGGTGGTGAGCCTATCTCCGTCTAAGTTTACAAGCCAAGCATGCAATATACTTACATAGATATATATTTACGAACATACATTTTCATATTGACATGAATGCTGATATTCACATTCATTAAACAAATATTTGCTCATAACGGGATTCGATCCCGCAATCCTAAGCTTCTATGGCAGGGTAACTGTCAACTAGGCTATCGGGTCGTCAGAAAAGAAAAGATCACACGATCCTGAAAACGACGTCAGAAAAGAAAAGAGATCACATGATCTTTTCTTTTCTGACGTCGTTTACAGAATCGTGTGGATACAGTAGCTGCATAATTTACATTAGATTTCGCCAAGTATTGTTTTTTGTGTAAAGTTCTTATTTATTTGCGTGACAAACAGTATTCCACATAGTAATTTCTATAAATAACAAGGTTTAATTCCTTAATTAATTCCTAACTTATTTAATTAATTATATTACTTTATTAATTCCGCATAGTTATTTATATAAATTTTTGGATAGTACAAATAGGACTATACCTATATCAGATTTATTAACATTTCTGAAAGAAGTGTTATTGTAGAAGTTTAGAATTTTAAAGGAATTTTAAATGTTATATACTTAAATTTCATTTTAAGGATAACATAGACATTTGATACGTTACTGGGATATGTCCTTTTGTGACACGTTTTTAGACCTGTACCATAATTTAGGAAATTCTTTGTAACTACAAAGCTTCTCAGTCATTTATAATATGCCTGTATCTTATAACACAACATATTTTAAGAAATTCTGGTACATAAACATATTACCATGTTTATTTCTGGTACAAACAACAAACAAACATAATAAAAGGTAATCAAAAAAACCAACAGTTCTGCATAACTTATATGTATTAAAATCAGAAAAAAAATTGCATAATCCCTTAACTTTATTATTTATTTTATTTATTCCTCATTGAACCAAAAAATACGAAGTTAAGTTTAATACTATACTGCATTCTCTACCAGCTATCTCTAGAAGAAACAATAAAGTTTAATATGAGCAGTTTATATATGTACTTACATACACATATAACGGTAATAATAAATAAACCAATATAATTGCAGTGCACATATGCCTCTACATTAAATACGATTAATCATAATGACCACGCTGTTTAAGGGGATTGATGCTGCTGCCCATCGACCTAATACATAAACAGACTTTCACCCTTAATAATACGAGTAATAATATTTGAAAAATTATTTGTCTCTAAGTAGGGTTATTATGTATCTTGGTTTATATAAATATTCGGCACAAATTTAACATATTTAAAGAATAAATAATGGTCTTCGACTGAAGAACCCGTCGCTGAGTACTTTGAATGATTGAGAATCAATTGTGTAACGTTCTGCTCCCACCTTTCACCTCTTGCAAGAAGAAAATAAACATACTTAAATTAGAACTGCTAATGTAGTCGAGTATTTGTAATTGGACTTAAAGTCAAGAGACCCGAGTTCGACCCCGAACTATTCACATGTTTATTTTTCAAAAAAAAAAAAGTCACGATGGCCGAGTTGTTGGGTGGTCGGAATTTCGAGTCGAGAGACCCGAGTTCGATCCCCAGGTGGCAGTACCAATGAGTTTTTCAAAAACTTACGTACGAATTTCATTGTTGGCTTGGACATAAAGGCGGCGACGGGCTCACCACCTGTCACGTTGTCCCGAAAAATATCTTCGGTGGATGGTGGGTCGAAGGGACTCTAGACTAGACCTCTGTCTACCCCTGTATTGGGAATTGCGTGAAGATATTTTTTATTTTTTATTTTTATTATTTATTTTTCAAAGGTCGTCTTCAATGTGACACTGTACCCAACGTGACCTAATTATGATATAGAGCTATATAGGTTCTAGATTGCTTTCTTTTGTGTACTAACCAAAAAGATTGTAATATTTTTGGTTAGTACACAATTATGAATGAATGAATGATTTAATGAATACTTTTATTGTACACCACAAAATAATACAGGGAGTACCAATAAACATTGAAGTAAGTCGATTGTACAATTTAGCTATCTCTTCTATTATAACTATTTCTGCTGCTGAACAACATTCTTTCTCGCTAAATTAACAAAAATGTTTTATATAATATTTTATTAATTATGCACGATAGCCGTGTGGCAGGGTGTTCGAAATCCGATTCAAGAGACCCCCAGGTGGAAGAGTCATACCAATGGATTTTGTCTAAAACGGTTTATATCGCTGGCTTGGACATGAAGACGGTGACAGGCTCACTACCTGTCACTTTGTCCCAAAAAATGTCTACGGTAGAAGATGGGTTGAAAGGACTTCATTGCCTACAATTCTGTCTCCCCCTGTTTTATAAATGGCGTGAAGATATTTTTTAATATGTAAAAAGCTTCATTTTTGGTATCATGTCTTTCTAAATATTCTCTTATTCTTCTAGTGATCAAACCAAAGAAATATGGGCTGCGGTTCGAACACTTCTGCAAGATGGAACCCTTCAGAGGAACTTCGATAAGGCATTCGATGACATTGCCGCAGACTTGACCCGAAGGTACAGTCAATACTGAACTTTCTGAACTTAGTTAATTCTAGATGTTTTTACTGCGTCAAATTGTCATTATAGCGTCATATTGCGTACAGTGACAACCCTCTAGCCTTGCTTCGAAGCCAAGGGTCGCCATTTCATGTGATTCTATTTTTGTTTTTTGTTTTTTCGAAAAGAATGCTAGCAATGTCATATAACATAACTAGTATTTCTGTTAACCAGTCCAACACGCTGCCATGCTTGTGCCTGGAGTGGTTCACGACAAAAGTCGAATGATGGACCCGAACCTGCGGCATTAAGTTTCTTAGTCCGCATCCTGAACGTAATTCATTGGTTCATTGGTTTTAATTAACGCTTATGTGATTAATATGTACCCTCGGTTCCTTGTCACATCAACATCGTATCGTCGATTATTTATTGTACTGTATACATTACTTATTTTTCAGGCTAGGTGAACTGAGGCACGCAGAGAATGCGTTGAATGAAGAACTGTCAACAGAAATTTACCGATGGGCGCTTGAGATAATCGGTGTTATGGTGTTCGGCATACGGCTGGGTTGCCTGGATGGACCCGCACATGTACCCACAGCTGAGAACAGGTTAACCTTTGTTATATAACCAAACGCGCAGTAAAACCCTCTCTCTCTCTCTGTCTCTCTCTCTCTTTCAGGACAGAGTAAAAAGAAGAGCTTGCTATAATCACCATGCTAGGGACTAAAAACATTTATGTCCACTGCTTCTTTTATGTACAGGCCTGAATTTACAAGATAAATGCTGCTTGGTAAGCGGATTGGCAATCGCAGTACTAGTCTCCTTACTGCTATATAGGAGATCAACCCTCACTTGGTGGTAGTGGATGTATGAATGATAAAACTTTAGTAAATATCAAATTTCTTTTCGTATATATCTACACTTAACACTTATTTTCTGCTTTAACAACTGTATCATCATTGTCATAGTGGCATAAAGCCCTCTGCTGAACATAGACGTGTCCCACATGGAAAGTTTATAACCGCCAACTTTGGAAAACGCTTTGGCAATCGCAATATTAAACATCTACCTTAGATGCTGCAGTATTTTTCGAGAGGTTATCCCGCCATCATTCGCCAATTATCTTCACGCCAATCCCAATACATGTAGACATTTAAGCCCTTTCGACCCACGTTCCAAGTAGCCAATTGCATCTGATATTTTAACTTCAGGTCCAAACATAAGACGTCAATAGACGACGACATGCCAGATACATGCTCTCTGTCGAAGCGCAGCGTGGAGGATCTGAATCCAGCCGAGCGATTAGTGCGGTGTTCCTTGGAGATAGCCAACAGTAGCTACCTAGTACGGAGTGAGGAGACACTGAAGCGGGACTCTGCGGTCTTCAATAACGCATTGAAGGCGTTTGATGCTCATTATGGGTAAGTTTGGTGGTTGGGTGAATAGAATTCGAGTCACGAGACCCGATGGCGACCCGTGGACGAGTGGCGTAAACACCGAGTTTCAAGGTGTCACCATCTCGAGGTGTCGGGTTCGATTCCCGGCCGTTTTCCCGGACCACTTTTTCTACATTTTCTCGGGTCTGGGTATTTATGGTGCCTTCGTTGTTTTCGATTGACATACCTCGAGTGCTTTAGCATCTTACATTGGGATCGGAGCAATGTATGTCATGTTTCCCTATCTATATATGTATTTATTTATTTAAAAAAAAGTAATAAGACCGAGTTCGATTCCCAAGTAGTAAAAAATATCTTCAGGTCGCCGTCTTTCCGACAATGTATAAGCCACATACTCGTATGTGTATATCGTTTATAAGTTTTTAAAAACGGAGCCTACCACCTCTCTTGAATCGAATTCCGATCAACCAACCACTCGGCTATAGTAACTGACAAAAAAAAACAGTACCCTCACTGTTATGAACTCATTAAGAAACCTACTCAACATCACTTCAAAAGAAGAAATAGAACATCCACAAACATAAGAACACAGAATTTTCAAGGTGTTTGTATATTTTCAGTTTAACCGAACATTTTCTACTGCAAGCTGTACAATCGTTGAAGAAAGAAAACCTCAGACCTGAGCAAATTCTCGTAGATAAGTTGAGACCACTGCAGAATCGTGTGCTGCCACTGGCGGCTGATATTCTTCTAGCTGGTGTCGACCCCGTAAGTAAATATAAATAAAAAAATATCTTAACGCAATTCCCAATACAGGAGTAGACAGAGGTCTAGTTTAGACAATTAAGTCCCTTCGACCCATCTTCCACCGAAGATATTTTCGGGACAACGTCACAGGTGGTGAGCCCGTCGCCGTCTTTATGTCCAAGCGAAAGATATAATTCGTGCAAAAGTTTTTGAAAAAACGAACTCGGGTCTCTTGACTTGAAATTCCGACCACCCAACCACTCGGCCATCGTGACTTCTCAAAGTAAGTAGTAAGTAAATATGAGAGACAAATACACGTATACACGTGAGAATAAATAAATACAATCTTGTATATAGTTAACATAAATTTCTGTAAATTACCACCATTCAGGCAATAATTTACAGAATATCATAAAGAGATGTTAATTAGAAAAAAAACTATTCAAAGCTGAAAGTTGACTTTTGTTTTTCGAAGTACTCGTAGTCTCTTTACCTCTCTACACATCTTCGGATTCGATCGAAACCACTGAGAAAAGTAGTGGACATTTTTCCTTAGGTGTCACTTCTTTAGCATTTTAACGTTCCTTCAGAGCTAAAGTGGAAATTTATCTCTGGTTCTTGGAAATAAATGAAAGTCGCTGTGTGCTATGTCAGAATATATTAGGTTTTATTTATTATTATTAGGTTTAATTATATATAATATATAGATATTATGTTACAAATTATAATTAATTTAATTTATTGTTTTCGGGGTGTATTGTGGGCAACACATGTTTATTTCTCTCTTTCTTTCTTTCTTCTCATATTATTTCTTTGTCTTCAGCTCTGTCAAACAGCTCTAAGCATGTTCTACCAACTGTCACTCCACGCAGCCCAGCAACAACGGGCCCATGATGAAGTGGTTTGGTCCGTGGCCTCCAAAGACGCCGGCGCGGATTGTACGGAGCTGCCTTACATAACTGCCTGTGCCAGAGAGGCTTTAAGGCTCTACCCAGTGACAGGAGGAGTTGTGAGGAGGAGTACTGAGGATTTTGTTGTGGCCGGATATGAAGTTCCTGCCGGGGTTAGTTTTATGTTTACTTCTTATTTTTTTATATATCTTAATTATTTATTTTGTTCTATTTTTATTTATTGTATTCATATATTTTGTCGTAAAGTCGAAAGTAGTTGTTTTATCTGTTGCTGTGATTTACATGGCATGGCTGGATCCCGATATAATATTTTTCACTGGTGTGAAAATATATACGTTGTGAAATTCTGAAAACTCAGTAAGAATTGTAAGTATGTAAATTCTGTAAGAATTGTGCAAGGGGCTAAT
The DNA here is from genome assembly GCA_029286605.1 of Sericinus montela. Taxonomy (NCBI): domain Eukaryota; kingdom Metazoa; phylum Arthropoda; class Insecta; order Lepidoptera; family Papilionidae; genus Sericinus; species Sericinus montela. The sequence continues at coordinate 4,479,408 of JAGSMR010000060.1, read as the reverse complement.
AAAAATCTTTCAATTTAGTTAAATTAAAATCAAATCTAAAAAATACTACTTGGTGAATGTTTCCGTTTTTTTGCTGTTTAAAATTTGTTTCAATATGATGCATAGTTTAACACATTAATAAAACACGTGTTACAATATTAAAGAACAAATTAGCAATTTAATTATATTCCTAGTAAATCTTCTGGATTTATAAAGTATGTTTATTTTTTTTACGTGCTATTTTTTTTTAATAAATTTATACGTTATCTCGACTACTACTCTAGTCTACGGTCTACGGTTTAGACAGAGGTCTGGGCACTTAAATCCTTTCGACCCATCTTTCACTAAAGACCTTTCAGACAACCTAACAGATGGTTAGTCGCTCGCTGTCTTTATGCTATGTTTTGCTATGTTATGTATCTTTATGCTATAAGTTTATGAAAAAACCCATTGATACGAAACTACCTACCACTCAAATCCCAATCTCCCTACCACTCCGTCTGTTACAATCGTGATTGTACGTATTGGATAACATTTTGTATTAAATTAGAGTTTAACCTTTATGTCATATGAAATAAATGTCACGTAAATTTTGTTTCAATTCAGTCTACAGGTGACGGACAGCCGCGTCTAAAGTAAAAGGAATCCAGTACTGCGATTGCCAATCCAATGCCAATTATGGCATATTCTACTTGGTTTCCTTCTTCCAATGTACTTTTATTTTCGAGATCCTGACCCACTTCAATCACCTTTTACACCCTATTTGCTGATGCACAAACTGTACAAATTTAATTGCAGGTCGACATTGTCCTTGCACATGGCGTGACCAGTAAAGATGAAAAGCAATGGGGCAGAGCAAACTCTTTCATCCCTGAGCGCTGGTGCAATGAGGGTTGGGAGCCTTTACGAGCGTCAAGAGCTCATCCGGTGGCCTCAATGCCGTTCGGCGAGAACTGTCCTGCGACAGGAATAGTTTCCAAAATGCTGGCTTCATTGGCAACGAGGGTCCTGGATAAATATCGTCTTGAATGGCATGGACCTGCCCCCAGTGTGGTGACCACAAGCGTCAATAAATTGCAACCGCCGTTCTTTTTTGTTCTCCAAAATGCCGCCTAGTTAAATATACCACAAAATTAATTATTTCTATTGTGATACTTGTACATTTTAATTGTTGTTATTTAATTGTAAATTAACATAACATTGTAAAAAATGTTGTTGTGTTTAATATTCTTGAGATCAAATTAATTAAAACAATACAAAAAAAATTGTTAGTATTTTCTTTTTATTTTTATTCTTTTTTATCTTTTCTTTTTATATATGTATAAATCAACATTATCGCAATGTAACCACAATATTAACTATTTGACCCAGCTGCGACATCAAACTCAGATATTATTTAAAATGTTGTTTTAATTTTATTATAATTTTTCTTTTTATTTTTATTCTTTTTTATCTTTTCTTTTTATATATGTATAAATCAACATTATCGCAATGTAACCACAGTTTGACTATTTGACCCAGCTGCGACATCAAACTCAGATATTATTTAGAATGTTGTTTTAATTTTATTATAATATGTAAATATATTCATGAATAAAATTTCCGATATTGATAAGATTTAGTTGAAGATAGATTTTTCAAATCTTGGATTGATTTAATAAATAAAATTAAGGTTTATATTAGCACAACATTGATGTAACTACCAAATTAACCAAACTAACGCTACGAGAAAAAATGGGGCAACGATGAATGAATGAATGAAATAAGTTTTATAAAAAAAATATATCTTCACGCCATTCCCAAACAGGGGTAGACAGATGTCTAGACAATTAAGTCGAGTGGTAGGGTGGTCGGAATTTCAAGTCGAGAGACCCGTAATCGATCCCCAGGTGTCAGGCTTGTACCAATGAGTTTTTCTTTAAATACTTTTGTAGGAATTATATCTTTGGCTTGGACATTGAGATGGCGACTGGCTCACCACCTGACACATTGTCCCAAAAATATCCTCGGTGGAAGGTGGGAAGAAAAACTTAATTGTCTAGACTACACCTCTATCTACCCGGTATTGGGAATTGCGTGAAGATATATTTTTTAAACATTTAAACACAACTATTGTCAAAGAGACAACGCAACATCGAGTAGAAAAGAAATAAAAAAAAGTAGTGGAGAATAAATGGTTTCGCTTATCCGAAAAAATAAAAACTTTATTCTTCGTCGTAACTTTCGTACGTGTTTTAATCCAGTATTATCTCAAAGGAATCATCTCTAGCAAGAAAGCACATCAATTTGTCACTGTAATTTAATACAAAATTCATTCATCACTTTGTGTCCAGAGCTCGACTCGCCTTAATTCATCAGGGCTGATAGAAAAGAAAGGGTAAAGTTGTACATAAACAAATATTTGTTCACGCCGCGTGCTGTCTCTGCGTTATTTAATCTTCATAAGGAACGTGACTTCTCTGAAATACCGCCAAGAATTCATTGTCATAACTGGGAACCTTTATTATACAATTTTGTTGATTTTTAAAGCATATAAGTTATGAGAAATTTGAATTATCAACTGAACCCCTCGTGTCAATTGGTTTATTAAATTACTCTAAAATTTAATAACTCCAGAATTTTAGGTTTTATCATCTTATTTTAGCACGATAAATATTTCAACTGATAAGTACTTCCATCAGCTTTTTTGTAAAATACAGTGATTATATATCATATAAAGTAAAACACAAATCCTTATCCCTTATCCCACCTTATCCCATGCTATGTGGGGTTCTGCCGACCCCACATAGCATGGGATAAGGGCAGGAAGAAGAAGATAAAGTAAAACACAAAAACCGAAGAATCTCACAACAGTATTCCCAATGCCAGGAAGGTCGAAGGACTCTGGATACTTAATATGCTTTAGTATACAGACTGTGGATCCGGTTGTTGTGTTGAAAGGTTTTCATGTGGTGAGCCAGTCGCCTTTGTTATGTCCTGCTCCACGACACAAATCTTTTCCAATACTGGGGTCGACAGAAATCTAGACAATTAAGTATTCCGACCCACCTTTCACCGAAGACATTTCTTGGGACAAAGTCGTGAGCCTGTCGCCGTCTGTGTGTCCAAGCCAACAATATAAAATCGTAATCGACAAGTTTTTAAAAAAACGTACGCGGGTCACTTCGAAATCCGATCTAACAACCACTCGGCTATCGTGAGTACCAAATCATAGATATGTTTCGAAAACATGTTGTACGAGCTTCCCTCATGGGAATAGATCTCGAGTGTTCTGATTAGATCACCCAACTCCCGGCAATCGTGACCGTCCCTCGCGGACTAGATTTGACTCAGGTTCTGTACACCTTTTAAAGTAAAACACAAGATTTACATTGCTGTGCGGCGGCAGAAATGTGCAAAGGCTTGGCACTGACAATTACTCCTAAGCGGAGAAAGTTTCTATCACCTTTTGAACGAAGCGTATCGAATATATATATTTTTTTCTTGACTTAATTACGAGTACACATACACCTCTGCCTACCCCAGGCAGAGGTCTAGAAAATGTAGTCCTTTCGACGCATTTTCATCGAATTTTATCTGGAACAGCGTGACAGGTGGCTAGCCTATCGCCGTCTTAGTTTCTATGCTAACCGTAAGCTAATTTAAGTACATTAAATATCACGAGCACAAATATTCAAATTCATTGAACCAATGTCGACCCCAAACGGGATTTGAACCCTATTTATTATTTGAACCATTCTCTTCAAAGGTAGAATTCACTCGGCTATCGGGTCGAAATACAAAGTAAGTAATTCAATACAGAGCTTTTCAAATTGTAAACAAACTTCCTATCAGTAATTTGATATTCATTTATCCAGAGCAAGCTACCATGAGTAAACGAATAACATAATTATTTGCGCATTGGATTTCGCAAACAAGATCAGAGATTCTATTTACTCTCTTGTAATTTTTTTTCCGCATCCTTATTCCCCAATTGATTTAAGAAAAAACAAAAGGAAAATCAATGATCAAGCAGATAAATCGCATTGTTTTAGAATATTTAATGCTTTAGCATCTAATCTTTTGCTAATTATTTACTGTTATTGGTCTTAACTCATAAACACATAAGCATGTACGTGAGTATGTGACTGAACTTCTAAAGGGCTGGAGCAATTTTAAAGATTGTTTTTAATGTTCAAGTGGATTCGAGACTGGTTTAGATTCATTTGGAAACGGTAGGTGGCGCTGCAAACTGATTTTAGGTCATGTATACTTCTGCGGGACCCGCATTTTGCTGCAGTTTGCTTTTCTGCGGTATTTATTTTTCTTTTGTAATTTTGTAAATATATTTAATTTTTAATTCATTAAATTTAAATTTAATGAATTAAAAATTAAATATGTTTACTACAAACTTGCGTTGTGTAGGTGCCAGATCCCTTTCGTCTCGAGGGTGTCGTTAAAGACGACTAAGAGAAAAGTCTTTTAAAATGCTATTGGATAACGATAAATGATGGGTGGACAGATATCGAGGAATAATAGACCAAAGTTCAACAGTCGTAATATCAGTAAGCTAATTATGAAATTAAAATTAATTTTCAAATCCAACGGAATTTTAGAAAATATAGAAATTTAGTTTCATTTTCAAGGTTCCGAATACATTATTACATTTCTAAGTAGATAAATAACTATTTCAAAGCCATTCCCAACACAGGGGTAGACAGAGGTCTAGACAATTAAGTCCTTTCGACCCGCCTTCCACAGAAGTCACTTTTTTAGGACAACGTGACAGGTCAACGATATTAATCGTACATAAGTTTGAAAAAAAAACCATTGGTACGAGCCTTGGGGATCGAACTCAGGTCTCTAAACTCGAATTCCAATTACCCAACCACTCGGCTATCGTAACTATTAATTTCTCGGGGTGCTAATTACGAAATTAACGGTAATTTTTATTTCTAAGATGGCGTATGTAGAATTTTTTTAAATATCAACTTCTATGACTTTTCCTGGGTTTTTCACTGTGCTGGACATTAATTTCGTGATTAGCACCAGGAGAACCCATGGAAACGACACCCATGTTCATATTTCAGAAAATTCCATGTCCGCCGTCTTGGATATTAAATTTTGGCGTCTCACTTTAATACTCCAAATGACATTTTAATTTATTTATCATTCTCAAAGTCATACAATATAATATAAAAGATACTTTGGTGGTAAATAATTATCTAGATGTATTTATATAATTACCCTGAGCTGTTTTTACATATATTTTGGAATTTTTATATGAAAGACTAGTCACGCGCTTGGTGTATCTTCCACTATGTCTTAAATGTTACTATTTGCATAGATTTAACTTATCATCCAACAGATGGATGTTATTTTATTCGACGTGTTCGCGCGCCCAGCGCTCGTATCCTCCATCTACAAGTTTTTTTTTTATAGAAAAGGGAGGCAAACGAGCAGGTGGCTCACGTGATGGTAAGTGATTACCGCCGCCCATGAACACCCGCAATACCAGAGGCATAGCAGATGCGTTGCCTCCCTTAGAGTGCCCCCCTCCCCCATAATAGGGGGAGGAGGGTGTGGGGGCCCCCGGCTACCTGCACTCACCAGACGTTTGTTAGACTCCTACTTCACACCGGTATTCTGTGAGGTCGTGGTACTTCCCCGGTCGAGCCGGCCCATTCATGCAACAACAAAAGCTGATGCGTGGCTCTACCACTGTTAAACCAGGTTAAAAAATATCTGTGTGCAAATATTCATTCGATAGAAATATGTATAGATTCATAGCGATAAAACATCCAAATTCTATAAATATAATGAATATTATGAGATATGATAGCATAGATACAATTGTTATATTAATATCAAAAATATAACTATTTTAGCTCTCGGAAGACTGCCAAATTTGATTTTCGATTATTTAAATTGGGTGACCCTTTTCAGGGAAACAATAGTCTTAGACCTTTTTAGTCAAATAATAATCCTTTTGGGAAATAAGGAACCCTTTTAGAAAGTGGTTTGTGCGAAACAACACTCAATTGTTCTTCACGGTTAGTAATTTTGGGTTACATAAAACACTGATTTAAGAAATTGGAAAATATAACCTTGAAAGTATTATTACTCTACAAACAAACGGAAGACTGCAGCTTAGAATAGGATTAGACGGGCGATAATAATCTGTAAAATTAAGAACAGATTATTTTCATATGACCATAGATAATGTATATTTATGTTTTTTTTTCACATTAATTATTTTTAATTTTCCTCTTCAGTCTTGATATTGGTAGAAAATCATCGACCTGAAGGAGACATTCGCTCAAGATTAAAAAGCAGAAATTTTAATTTTTTTTTTTGAGAGTTGAGTGTCTAACATACAGAATTCATATTACAATACAGAAACATAAATTTAATTAACATCTATTTTTAACCAATCACCTTACGGCAACGAGGTTCCTCTTTGGGAGAAGAAATCGGCGAAAGAATCTCCGTCGTTATGGTATCGTTATGTTATCCTTTTTTGTTTCTTACTTTTAATAATATTTTAGAGTTACAAGCCTTTTTTAAGGTAGTAAAGAACAGTCCCACGGACAAACAAAGCATGTCTGTAAGTATAATAAACAAAATTGAAGTGTCTGTTTGTAAGTATAATAAACAAAATTGAAGTGTCAGGTTTTCACTAAGTGCATATGAAAGTGTATAAGTTAGTTACATAATTAAAACAACTTTGAAACTTTTCTCTGTCTGCGTGTTTGTTCCGGCTAGTCTCTGATACGGCTTGACTGATTTAAACGGGACTTTTACTGAGTCCAGAATTCATTCTTCTTAAAATCTTAGCCACAGGCTCAGCATGACGGCATATCCAAAGTTCCACAGATCCAGCCGAAACCAACATTCATGAAAAACAAACTATTAGTGACACAATTTTTTTTTATTTCAAAGCATATAAGTTATTGCGGATGTTTTTATTTAGTTATTAAATTTAGAGAAAAATTTTAAAATTTCAACTGACACAGACAGGATTCAGTTGGAATTTTTAAACATTTTCTCTCTTTAAATTTAAAAACTTATCATATATCATTATAGTTATCATATCTGGTTAAGTTTTATCCCTTACTCTAATTCCGAATCAAATGGGTATCGATTATGTTTTTAATATCCTCTAATCTAATTTTATCCCTTAAATCATTATAGTAGTAGCGTTACAAATTTGTATCATTTTTAATTTGAATGGATATGTATCGTGAATATCTCTCTGTTTTTTCTCGAGGCTTATTTTATGATTATGTTTAAATGATTACCAATCTGTGTAGTTACATGTTGTATATTTCATCATGTTTGAGTGAAATCTTATAAGGCGTTCGTTTACTTGATGTTTGACCTCGCATTGGTGCCAAAATGATTAGGCTTGTCCTATATTTTAAGTCTTCCGCAATTGTATTTGCTGGCCAAGGATCCCGAGGGAAATTATCGTCTAACTGCATTAGAAGTTCAATTGCAGATGAACACATGTGAGGCAATTATCGGAGATGGAGGTTCTCCATTTTGACAAAGATATCAAAAATTTTCCTACAGTCAATTCGTCGAACAACAAGAAATACGACGCCAGTCAAGAGTACATAGTAAAATAAATTTTTAATTAAACTAATTTTCCTTTTTTGTTATTTGTCATTATTACTTTTCTCATTGTACGTGCAATTAAAATTCTCAAGGTCACCAAGAAGTTACTTTAATCTGTCATAGCCGTCTGTAATATTCTAGTATAACAGACTAATAAGCGAGTTTTTTTAAATACAGCTCATTAAAGTTTCTACTTTATGATTGTTCTTCCATAACGAGTTCTGTCTGAGATAAATTTGTTGACTCTCTAAAAATAAATAATTATTTATTTGCAATACATTAAAGCGGTTCAATTACTTTTACTTAAAGAGAGTAAACAGGTAGGCTTCGACACAAGACCTGACACATTGTCACATAAGAGGATCTTGTGAAACCGGTCGAAAGGATTAGAAATTGTCTATACCTCTGTCTACCCCATAATTGTGAATAGGTTAAGATAAAAAACAGACTTCAACAAAATCCCATCTTCTACTTGTTGACAATATAAAAATTTCACTTGTCAAGCAGATGTATCATCATCACCTGTTTTATTTATACTTTTTGTATTTTTTTTATATTTCAAACATTCCCAATACTGTAGTAGGCAGAGGTAAGACAGTTTAATCCATACGACTCACATTTTACCGAAGCTCATTTAAGACAGTATAAATCATAATTCATTTAATTCGTTTTTAAATTCATGCATAAATTATTTTTCATAAATATATCAACAAATTAAATAGGCGAAAATCTTCACCACAAAAGTGTCTTAAGCTTTTTATTAAAATAGTGTTCCGTCTTTTAAAAAGAAAAGTTATCACTGAAATCGCTAAACAACAGCAAAGTTCTTTTGACTTGAGTCTCAACAGCAAAGTTCTTTTGACTTTATTGACTTCGAACGGTATTGCTTCGTTCCGCTATTTAGTTGTGAGTTGATGGAAAGTTCTTTTCAGAAGAGAACTATTACCAAGAATTGGCTATTGGAGACGATATAACAAAACTTTTCCTTGATGCTTTTATACACACAAGACGTAAAACCGTGACGTGCTACAAAAATAAACTAGATATTTCTATTAAATTAAAGAGAAAAAGAGATTTTTTATCTTTAATTTAATAACATAATAGTTCAGAATAAATATGCTTTAAAAATCAATAAAATTGCATAATAAATATTTCTGTTCATATCACTAAATTTAATAAATAAATAACCCGATAGCCCTGTTGGTTGTGACCCTGTCTTCGAAGCTAAGGGTTACGGGTTCGAATGTCGCTAGGGGCAAACATTTGCGTGATGAATACTCTTGTCATTGATATTTATATGTATACATAAATATTGACTTATGTAAACATATGCGTGTATATTGCACCGTTAGCTTGGACACTAAGCTGGCAATAGGTTCACCACCTGTCACGTTATACCAAATAAGCTTTAGCAAAAATGGGTCGAAAAGAATTTATTTGTCTAGACCTTCCCCAGAATGAGAAATTGAGTGATGTTTATTGTAATTGGGCGAATAGCCCAGTAATAAGAGCGGTTGCTTTGGAATGGCAGTGACTCAAGTTCGATCCCCGGGCCGGCACCAATAAAATTCATAATGGCAATTTGATGTGTTGAATTTACTAGGAGCTTTACGGTAAAGTCACGATAGCCGAGTGGTTGGGTGGTCGGAATTTCGAGTAAAGAGACCCGAGTTCGATCCCCAAGTGGCTGGCTCGTACCAATGGGTTTTTCAAAAACTTATGTACAAATATCGTTGGCATGGACATAAAGGCGGCGACGGGCTCACCACCTGTCACGTTGTCCCGAAAATATCTTCGGTGGAAGGTGGGTCGAAGGGACATATTTGTCTAAACTAGACCCCTGTCTACCCCTGTATTGGGAATTGCGTGAAGATATTTATTATATTTATTTATTTTACGGTAAATGGAATCATCAAGTACTTGTCCTCTCATTTTTAATTAAATAAATAGAATTATTGCGAAGAGGAATGAAGTCCACCAATTCGCGCTAGAGCAGCGTGGCGGACGTTCTCCTACTCTGATCTTTCTCAAAGAATATTGGCGAGAAAGCCTTTGCCTAGCTAGCTAGCCACTGCCACTTAAAAGACTTTTTCCTCGATCGCCTCTTACGAGACCCACGGGAAGAAACATGTTGGTATGTTCTTGTTACATGTTTATCACTGTAAAAGGCACACACTAATAAGTCACGAAAACATTTTCGGTGGAAGGTGGGTCGAAGGGACTTAATTGTCTAGACTAGACCTCTCTAGAGTTCCCAATACAGGGGTAGACCCCTGTATTCGTGGAACTCGTGAAGACATTTATTTATTTTAATTATAGCCACAATTAAATAAAAACAATTCAACATAAAACATTAACTTCATTAACCAAAAAAAGAAACGATTAGTTCTTAAAGTGATTTGTGTTGGTAATTTGATAGTGAATTCATCCATCAGCCGGGGTCCCGCTTGTCTCGCACCGACTCATCAGTGCAGACATAAAAATAAACAGAATACGTAATTGGTGCTTCCGTCGAGTTTCCATCCACTTTAATCTCATCGGAATTGTTCTTAGAATGTCTTTAGATATTCAGTTTTATTTTGTTTTGTTTTGAAGTTTAAAACACAACTTCAAGTCACTCGGACATTGTAGATGTATAGTATATCAATACCTGCACTATATAAATGTTTTTATTGTACCTTCACGTATTCCCGATACCGAGGTAGTCAGTGGCCTAGAAAATTTTAAGACGTTTCAGTCCACATTTTACCGGATATCTTATTTGTGGCAATGTGACCGGTGTAGAGATGGTCAGCCTCGTAGTTTCCAAGCGAACAATGCGAACATAATCGTTTATATAAGATATTCTTGTGTATAATATTAATTACATTATTCACTTATTAGGAACGACTCTCCCCACGTAATTCCTAATACAGGATAGTAAGAGAACTAGACAATTTTGTCTCTTCGACGAGCCTATCTTAGGGACAAAATCACGGATGGTTAGTCCCTCGCTATCTTAATGTCCAAGCCAACGATATAAATCGTATTTATGTTTTGAAATAACTAATTGGTACGAGCCTACCTCCTGGGGATCGAACTCGGGTCTCTTGATTCGAATTCCGATCACCCAAACACTCGGCTAATATTGAAATAACCGTTTTTTACTATATGTATATGAATATATAGGGTACATACACCAAAATATATTTTTTATAATTTTCGTCTTTCTGTCTGTCTATCACTCTGTTTGTTCCGGCTAATCTCTGAATCGGCTGGACCGATTTTAACAGGACTTTCACTGACAAGTAGCTAATGTTATAAGGAGTAACATAGGCTACTTTTATTTTAGAAACACTAATTGTGTTCCGGGTTCCGCGTTAAGTGTTAAAAAGCGGAAAAAGACGCAGGGGCAGCAAGTATGTTATAAGAATTCATATTAATCAATTCTTTAGCTTTGAAACTGCCAACTAGACGATCAGGTCTATGATATAATAAATAATTCACTAAATTATTAATTAACTAATTAATAAATATAAAAAAATGCCATTAAAAAGATATTATACCTTATTTCTATTTACTTACTTTTACACCTATATCACGCACTATGAAATGGTCGGAGTTTCGATCTTTTTATTAAGACGTGGGTCCCAGACCGTCACAACTTAATTATAACTTACAAGCGGTCTGTTACGCGCCCTTTTCTTACTCAATAAATAGCCTCATCCCATATTTTACTGTCTCCATAGTGTTCTCCAGCAATATATGATAATTAAGTCTTAAGGAACTAACTTGACAGCAACAGTCTTAAATAAAAAAATACATACATACATACTACATCGCATACATTGCTCTGCTCCCAAAGTAAGTAGCTTAAGTACTTGAATTTTGGAATCAGAAACAACGAAGATACCACCTAGAATCATTGATTAGTAGATACATTGACCCGACCTGGGTTCGAGCCTGGGACCTCAGAACTGGCGACACAATGGAAACTGGCGAGTGCTCCAAAAGTTTGAAGAAAAAAAAATCAAATAAACGACATAAATATTTCCTTTAGTATAATATTATTCGTACAACAGTTCAAATAAGCTTCTGCCTGCAATTTTGTCTATGTGATTACATCTGTTTACAACCATTACCTTCCAACATCTTTTAATTTTTGATGCGAATAAGCAGTTGTAGCTTTTAAAAAAAACAAACCTAAATCCATTCAGTTGTTTTTGCACTGAACGCTGACTGACATTTGCAAAAATAGACAAAATAGATACTTTTCGCTGTTTTTTTTTATATATAATTTTAATGTACAAATTCCGCACATTTTCAATTTCCTAAACATTTTATTTTTTTTTTTCAATTTATACGAGACATTTAGAAAACTATATAACAGAGAGATCTCATGCTTCACGTACTTTTCTCATTTCGCGGTAAGTAAGCAGTTAAGTTGCAGTCTGCATTGCGTGGGATTTCGTTTCGTCTTTTTATCCGAATAAAGAACTGAAATAAACGAAACAATAAACTGTGTCTTATTTTTAAGATTTCAAAAAAGGAGGAAAGGGTATACATTCAGGGTACATACAATTACACTGTAAACATGTAAAGATTTGATGATGAAATGCCAAAAAAAAAATAAAGGAAATTACACAAACTTTCGACACGATAGCCGAGTTGATAGTGATCCTACCTTCGAAACAAAAGGTGGTGGGTTCAAATCTCACTGGGGCCAAACATGTGTGATGAGTATGAAGGTATGTACTCGAGTGTACATATATTCATATATCGGTGTGATCGGAATTCGAGTCGAGAGACCTAAGTACGATCTCCTGGTAGCAGACTCGTACCCATGGGTTTTTCAAAACCTTACGTACGATTTATATCGTGAGCTTAATCGTCTCTATTAAATATTAAATAAAGGAGTCTGTGTCTTGACTACCGTGTCCAATCGAGATAAGGATTTGTAGTAAATTCTTACCCCTTTACCTTTTCTCTCCGTGGACGTTGAAGAGGCGACTTATGGAAATGTTTTGAAAACCACAAAGGTGAAGCGGTAAGTATAGCCATCTCTAAAGATATCAGACCAAAGTTAAGCAGACCGTTGAAGAGCAGCACTGTCTAGAATGCGATATCTCTGGTTACTACAGCAAACGATGCAGAGTTTGGCGGTTGTGACAAATCCACCTTTCAGGAAAGGCCCTGAATATTTGTTTTACTCACCTCTTTGCTCTTAATTTAATTAAGGAAGATCTGTTGACTTGCTATTTTTCTCTTAATTTAGTTGGTATTTCCTAAATTGTAGTAGCTATTAATTTTATTACTACAATAATTAATAATATATGATTTAAGTAAATAATTACAAAGTCACGATAGCCGAGTGGTTGCATGATCAGGATTCGAGGCAACATCCGAGTAGGATCCCCAGATGGCAGACACGTACCAAGAGGTTTTGAGGAGTTATATTGTTGGCTTGGACATAAAGACGGCGACAGGCTCACCACCTGTCACGTTCTACCAAAAAATGTCTTCGGTGGAAGGTGGGCCGAAACGACTTAATTGTCTAGACCTCTATCTACCCCTGAATTGGAATGGCGTGAAGACCTTTTTTTTCATACTTGTCCATTGTACTTCAAAAATGGCGATGATAGATCTTTATTTTGAAGGGCCATCTACGTAACTCTTCTATCTATCATACGCCTTCAAGATTTCCTCTTGATAATGATGTATTTACTCTTTTTTTATAGAGAAGGGAGGCAAACGAGCAGGTGGCTCACTGATGGTAAGTAATTACCACCGCCCATGAACATCCGCAACACCAGTGGCATAGCAGATGCGTTGCCGACCTTTGAGAAAGGTATAGGCTCTTTTCTTGAAGGTCTAAGTCGTATTGGTCCGGAAAAACCGCTGACGGCAGCACATTCCATAAAGTACAAGTGCGTGGCAAAAAAATCCGCGAAAAACGCACTGCGGTGGAATGCCAAGCATCAAGATGGTGTTGATGGAATTTTTGACTGTGCCGTAAGGTACGATGGTGAAATTCAACGGCTGGGATTAATCCGAACAATTCCTCGGAGCACTCCCCGTAGTAAATCTTGTAAAAGATGCAAAGAGATGCAACATCTCTTCGCAATGCCAGGGGATCTAGCCTATCAGATAGAACATGGTCGTCGACGATCTTCGTTGGATACGATCAAATGGAAGGAGCTGACACTGGGGCGCCCCCACCCAGAGATGACAACAGTACTCCATGTGTGGCCGAACCTGCGCCTTATAAAGTTGCAAGCTTTTAAGAGGCCAATTTGGCCTTCCCTTCCAAATGATCGCGAAACTGAACGTTGCTCGATATGTCGACGCCAACGATTCCGATGCTGGCTGAAGCAACTAGGGGAGTGCTGTCAAAATGAGGTGACACGACGAAGGGTTTTTTTAGCGGTAAACGCGCAAACTTGTGTCTTTTTAGGGTTGAACTGGACTAAATTTAGTTGGCGCTAGTCCGAGATTTTGTCTAACAAAATCTCGACATCAGACACAAATTTGTTCCGGTACTCGTCGACGTGTTCCCGAGAAATATTGGCACGGCCGGTGTATAGGGCATCACCAGTGCTGTCGTCTGCATAGCAATGAATTTTACTAATTTGTAAATCATTGATATGCTGAAGAAACAGGGTTGGCAATAGCACATAACCTTGTGGGACACCAGCGTTCACAGGCTTGGAATCCGAGCATGCACCGTCAACTACGACCTTGATGCTCCGATCTGTGAGAAAACTAGTGATCCAATTACAAAATTTCTCGGGAAGCCCATATGACAGGAGCTTCGAGAGAAGCGCTTTGTGCCATACCCGATCAAAGGTTTTCGCTATGTCCAAACTAACTGCCAGGTCCTCACCCTGGCTCTCTACTGCCTCCGCCCATCGATGAGTGAGGTACACAAGATCACCAGCTGAGCGACAACGACGGAAGCCGTACTGACGGTCACTAATCAACTGGTGCTCCTCTCAGTATCTCAAGAGCTGACAGTTAATAATGGACTCCATTATTTTGGAGAACAAGGAGGTGATGGCGATCTGTCTGTAGTTACCTGGATCTGAGCGGTCGCGTTTCTTAGGGATCGGGTGCACCAAAGCTGTCTTCCATGCTATCGGGACGACGTCTTCAGAGTAGGAGTACCAAAAAAGACGCGTTAGAACCGGTGCCAACTCTGGAGCACACATCCTCAACACAATAGGGGGATTCCATCGGGCCCACTCGACTTTTGGATGTCTAGGGAGAGGAGTGCTTTGCGCACTGAGCTCTGAAAAAACCGGATGTCCGGCATAGAGCACTCACTACAGGGTATGGTTGACGGTGAGTTCCCCCGATCATCGAGAGTCGAGTTGGACACAAAAAGAGAACCTAGAAGATCGGCTTTCTCTTTTGCGCCATGGGCCAGCGAGTTGTCATCCCTGTGCAGAGATGGTAGTGATGGCTGACTGAAGTTCCCTTGGACAGCCTTGCCGAGGGACCAGAACGCACGAGTTCCCGAAGGAAGACGAACCAGTTTCTCGCCAATTCTGCCAATGTGCTCGGACTTTGCCGCAGCAATTACTCTTTTGAAGGACCTGGCGGCAGAGTTATACTTCTTAAAAACCAAGCGTTTTTAAGAAGAAGTATAACTCTGCCGCTTTTGAATCCCGAAACGCCGATGCATTAACCCAAGCCCGGTAGCACTGCTGCTTTTGACGAGATGCCATTCTGCAGGCGCTACCAAACCAAGGCTTAGATCTGCCACCGATGGGCACCACAGAGGAAGGAACGAAAAGTTCTATTCCTTGAAGCACCACATCAGCGACGGAATTTGCACCACATCGGCGTCAAGACTATCCAGCGAGAAACAAACCTGCCCCCATGGAAAGGATGCAAAGAAAGACCGCATCCCTTCCCAATCCGCCGACCTGTAGCGCCATACACGGCGGTGGCCTGCATATCGCGACAGCAATGAGCACATGATAGGCACTTTGCTCCGAATCAGGCAGTGGTCCGATGAACCCAAAGGGGCATCAATGGAGACCACATAGCCGTCCGGATGCGAAATAACCAGTTGTGTCAGATCATATGCTAAGTCAAAGTCAAAAACAGATCTCCCCGCATGGTCAGTGGTTCGAGATCGTAGCCATTCGGCGTGGTGGGCATTGAAGTCGCCGAGTACCACGATCTCTGTGAATGGGATCTGTTGTAGCACGGAATCTACATCCGGTCAGTTTCGTTACGGCTGTGGGACCTGTAGAGACACCCATAGACGCGAGGGTGGTCGTTGCTGTCTATGCGTAGCCAAAGGGTGGACAGGACCCCTTCAAGGCTGCCGAGGCATGGAGAACATATATCCTCCCTGACGTATACACAAACCCCGGCCCGTGGCACAAAAGAATGTTCTAGCTTGTACCCCGGGTAGGAAAGATAAGAGGTATCCGCCGGAGAGGATATCTGCGTCTCGGTAAAAAAAAAGCAAGGCCGGCTTTGCCGTCTCCAGATGGTAGTGGACGCCATCTTGATTGGAGTATAGTCACCTGATATTGCAGAGTAAGGGGTGCCGAAGATTTTTTGCTGTTTGCCTACGACAGTTTGAGAACAGAGCGGAACTTTGCTTTGGAAAAAGCTGATGCGTGGCTCTACCACTGTTAAAACTACTACTACTACTCTTCCATATAATAGAGCCTTAGTTCCCAATGTGGGTCAGGTGGACCCCCAGGGTTCCATAGGAGATTAAATGATTAATTGACCAATTAATTATACATTTTTTTTACAACTATTATTATTTCGTTGTTGGTACTAAGCCGCAACGCAAATTTCCATAGACCTAACCTTCACATTTTTTGTCCTGTTTTAGGAATAAGGTAGGAATGTAGCTGGAGGGTGTCTACCGGAGCTTAAGTGTCTACGGGAACCTCTGATAGAGGTTATAGACAATCCGTGGCACAAAAATAACACAAGTGCATGATTATAATATGTATATTTTCATTTAATATAAAAATTATAGATATCCACTATTTATTTACAAATAAGTAGATGGCAAACAACTTATAAGAATCCAACATAAAGTGTACGACACAAATTACATAAAACCTGACGGCGCGATATTAAATCCGGCATCGGCTATTGGATATACGCGAGTAACAAAATAATACTGTATAATGCGATGACGCCGCGGGGTGGCGCTGTATCAGTTCATCTCATGAACGTAGAGCGCGCGATTGCTCAAAGCCAACTGACTGTCACTTTTACAGCTGTCATATTACATTAAAATATCTTTCTCTCTTTCGCTCTCTCACAACAAATGTTAACCTATGTATCGACAAGTTACAGCAGTGACATAGCTTAAGTGTAGATTTTCCCTGAAACTAGTATAAATTGGTATTTACGATTTCCATAAACGGATTATCATATTTATATCGCATTCGATAATTAGTGGCCTATCCCTTCCCATCTCTTGCAATCGTTCCCAATGTGAAACGTCACTGATAAGACCGAGATTTGTAATAAATGAATATAATCATTCAAATGTCACGTTGTCCCGAAAATATCTTCGGTGGAAGGTGGGTCAAAGGGACTTAATTGTCTAGACTTGACCTCTGTCTACCCCTGTATTGGGAATTGCGTAAAGATATTTATTTATTAATCATTCAAATGTTACTTAGTCTCTGTTATTGAACTAAAACTTGAAGTTAAACTTCTTTTGGCGCAGTAGACAATCAAAGTCAAATCAAAGTAATTTTTTAAGAAGTTAATCCAGACTACATAAATAAAATAAATATCTTCGCGCCATTCCCAGTACAGAGACAGTACAGTAGACAGAGATCTAGACTATTAAGACCTTTTGACCGACCGTTCACCGAAGATATGTTTTAGTATAACGTGACAGTGGTGAACCAGTCGCCGTCTTCTATGTCCAAGCCAACGATTTAATCGCACGTAAATTTTTTGAAAAACCCATTGGTACGAGCTTTGGAGATCGAACCCAAGTCTCTTGACTCGAATGCCGACCACTCGGCTATCGCAGTGCCGGATTAACCATATAGCTAGAGAAGAAAATACTACAGGCCTCACCCTGTGGCCCTTGGTATCGACCAGTTATATGTTCTATCTTTGGCAAGCAAAAGCACCATTTTTACCACCGAAGAAACCTTAGCAACTCTAGGGCCCCTCAATAGTATTTGGCTACGGGCCCCGCGCTTGCTTGATCCGGCACTGGGCTATCGTGACACTCATAAATATATTTGTTTTTCTATTATATACGGTGGGTGCGTGATATTTAGTAATACATCAAACCACAATAGTCACAGGAAAAATAGTGATGTGGTGCGCAAATGGTGCCAAAGACCCAAACAAAGTAATAATAGACAGAACAATTAATTATCATTATCAACAAAACCAAATACAGCATGCTTTCAAAATAGCTGTTACTGAATAGGTAAAACAATAAATAATAAAACATTCTAATCCATAAAGAAACAACAAATGATTTTAAAAGTCTTCTGGCTTCTACAACACACTTTTTATTCAATAAAGGCATTTTCAGATTAAAATGACAACGTTATTAGATAACAAAGAAATACTGTTTATTACTGATTAAGTTTAAGATTATTTGTTTTAATTGTGCTATTTATTTAATTTTTTTATTTAATATTTAGTTAATTGTGTTAATTTCCTATTTCTTAAAGTGTGATTATATATCTCGGTACTCGTTCTAATGTAATAATTAATAACTATAAAAAATAATATGTAATAAATAAATTGATAAACATTGTTTGTTGTACATTTATATTAGCATGCAGTTGTAAACGGCTGAAATAGGACAAAAATTAATTCATTGGCCACCATTGAAATTATAAAATCCTTTTCAAAAGCAAATAAAGATTATTATTTTTAAGCAATAATTTTAATTAAAAGTGTTTTTGCCCTTTTTTGTTTAAAAATAGAGTACAGGTACGCGGGATGTATTTTTTTAATTTTCACGCATTTTCCAAGAAATGGGGTAGAATGAGGGAAAGACTACGTGACAGGCGGTGACATAGATACATTAGACGTTACATTACATACATAGATACATACATATTATACTTATATAGATAAATATTCACATGTAAATATAAACATTTATATTCATCACACAAAAAATTATCTCTAGCGGGATACGAACACGCAACCCTTAGCTTCAAATGCAGGGTCACTACCAACATGGCTGTCCGGACCATCATGTAATAATTAGATTTCTTTTGCCATCAAAGAAATACAACTTCTAACGTGCTTAATTACACACACACCTTTTTTTTTAAATTATTATAATCATATACGTGTACTGAAATAAATTATAAAGTATATTCGCTGGAGTAACATACAAGTAGATTGGCCGCGGCAATTATAGTCCGACAAATTCATGGGCGACACACCATTCGCGAAACACCACTACATAGAACGTCAGTGTAATAGGAGACATTAATCTTTACAATAAATGTACATACCGTAAGCACATATTCCGTGTTATTTCAGTACTATGTGTATTTTAATAAACCCATGCCTCATTTTCATACTTAAAGATAATTAATCTATCGTGTATAATAATTTATAAAATGTTTTAAGTAGCGCTTTAGGTTAAAAAGGATACTTTCATAGACTCGTGTATACCATAGATAATGTAGACAATTATATGTTTAGGTGACACGAAAATTACATTAAATAGTAGGCATCAAGAAGCTCTTCTAACAGATTTAGCTAGTCTCCTCCAGTTACGTAATACATTCGAGGCTTAAAACACACAGTGAAGTAAAGTACACAATAGGTATCCCAATTTAATTTGTAATCAGAATTTAAAAAATATAGTTAGCCAAAAATAGCGATAAAATATTCGGTGTGAAAGGACCGCGTACGAATTTGACAGACTATAATTTTAATGCTGATAAAGTAATTTATAAATACGTACCTATATATTAAGAAGCGCATCACAATGTCTTGGACACCAAAAAAAAAAGATGAAATACTTAAATTTCCGTTACCCGCCATTGCCCGTTAACCTACAAACCATAATTGACTATGTCCAAAAATTAAAATAAATCATACAGACAGCAATGTAATATGGAGATATTCATTTAATGATGTAATGACGTCAGTTGGCTTTCGCAATGTCTTTGGATCAATTCAACACAACCCAATAATTTGAATTAATACAAATAAGATTACATGCGGTCGGTGTTCACATCTTATTGCCCGTAATAAACATTTTAACTAAACATTTCATATCATTAGTTTGTGCTAAAAGTTAAAGTCGTCTGGCATTTCATTTACGATGGACTTTACAAACGACAAAAAACTATCAAGCGACTAATTTTATAATTAAACTGATAAAAAAAATGAAACAACGAATATTTTCGTACAACGTTCGATTCGTTTTCGTTGTATTTCATTCATCGAATAACTTTTAACCCATTGATTATAAAATAAGTAGTAAATAATAATTAAAACAGCTTTGCAATGCCATAACGTCCTCTGTTTCAGACTAGATCAGTAGACGACCTTGACGTTAGCTGTCAAAAGTGACAGCTGACGTCAATTGCTCGGCATCCGTCAAACTGACAGATTGCCGAGCGGTGGAACTACATCGGAACTCGTGTTATACACCTAAGTGTTTTGCATTGTGCGGACACGCAATGACGTAATCGGTTCACCTTTTTTTAATTATTATAATCATATACGTGTACTGAAATAAATTATAAAGTATATTCGCTGGAGTAACATACTACAAGTAGATTGGCCGCGGCAATTATAGTCCGACAAATTCATGGGCGACACACCATTCGCGAAACACCACTACATAGAACGTCAGTGTAATAGGAGACATTAATCTTTACAATAAATGTACATACCGTAAGCACATATTCCGTGTTATTTCAGTACTATGTGTATTTTAATTAACCCAGGCCTCATTTTCATACTTAAAGATAATTAATCTATCGTGTATAATAATTTATAAAATGTTTTAAGTAGCGCTTTAGGTTAAAAAGGATACTTTCATAGACTCGTGTATACCATAGATAATGTAGACAATTATATGTTTTGGTGACACGAAAATTACATTAAATAGTAGGCATCAAGAAGCTCTTCTAACAGATTTAGCTAGTCTCCTCCAGTTACGTAATACATTCGAGGCTTAAAACACACAGTGAAGTAAAGTACACAATAGGTATCCCAATTTAATTTGTAATCAGAATTTAAAAAATATAGTTAGCCAAAAATAGCGATAAAATATTCGGTGTGAAAGGACCGCGTACGAATTTGACAGACTATAATTTTAATGCTGATAAAGTAATTTATAAATACGTACCTATATATTAAGAAGCGCATCACAATGTCTTGGACACCAAAAAAAAAAGATGAAATACTTAAATTTCCGTTACCCGCCATTGCCCGTTAACCTACAAACCATAATTGACTATGTCCAAAAATTAAAATAAATCATACAGACAGCAATGTAATATGGAGATATTCATTTAATGATGTAATGACGTCAGTTGGCTTTCGCAATGTCTTTGGATCAATTCAACACAACCCAATAATTTGAATTAATACAAATAAGATTACATGCGGTCGGTGTTCACATCTTATTGCCCGTAATAAACATTTTAACTAAACATTTCATATCATTAGTTTGTGCTAAAAGTTAAAGTCGTCTGGCATTTCATTTACGATGGACTTTACAAACGACAAAAAACTATCAAGCGACTAATTTTATAATTAAACTGATAAAAAAAAATGAAACAACGAATATTTTCGTACAACGTTCGATTCGTTTTCGTTGTATTTCATTCATCGAATAACTTTTAACCCATTGATTATAAAATAAGTAGTAAATAATAATTAAAACAGCTTTGCAATGCCATAACGTCCTCTGTTTCAGACTAGATCAGTAGAGACGACCTTGACGTTAGCTGTCAAAAGTGACAGCTGACGTCAATTGCTCGGCATCCGTCAAACTGACAGACTGCCGAGCGGTGGAACTACACCGGAACTCGTGTTATACACCTAAGTGTTTTGCATTGTGCGGACACGCAATGACGTAATCGGTTCACCTTTTTTTTACCGCCAAAAGCTCACGAAATCTTAAAAGTTATGAAGCCTGAATAGTAAACTGTGACAACCAACACAAGGCACGTATGTTTTAGAAATTTAAAAAATCCCATTCACTTATTTACATATTGAATTCCGAGTCGACAGTGTGTTTAGAAATCATATAACTATGTTAACATAACTGCGGGCGGAGGTACATTACACGAAGGCTCTTTATAAATAGAATTTATATCGTCAGATCTAAAATAAATCAAAATAACTCCCAATTGCACTACATGTATCTAACCTGCATTAACTGAACAGGCCTAAATAATAATTCTATTCATTTTATGTACTTAAAGAGCTTATTACATAAGACAGTTAAATTAAAAAAAAAAAACAAACGAAACTTAAATGCGTAAAAAGCAACTAAACAATTGTACCAAATGACTGGTGAGTATGTTAATAATAAAAAAAATATAACACAATAATTGTCAGTTGATATAACCGAGTGTTGCCAGCAATAAAACTACAGAGAGATTGTACATTTCTTTTTACAAAAAACCTCGGCCCGTGGCCTTTACAAAAACTTCTTGATATGTACAATAGATAACACTATATTTATACAACTATACTTAAGCTAAGCTAGTGGATCACTGAAAACTATCGCTCTACCTTGTCTTTTTACAAATCGACTCTATGCCCTAAATTTTAGAGCAACTTTACATTTCTATATATTACACGCTCCATAATAAATCAATTATTGCCATCGAAATATATTTCATTTCGTAATAATTACCATCCCACTATCCGTACTAAACATGGATTGCAATAACAACAAAATTAAGGCTCTATTGTAAGGCTGTCTGAAGACTATTCAAATAAAGCTCCGATCTATTGGCAGTATAATATCTAAATTTATGTTCGAACTAGCAGAAACCTTTACACAAATGCTAGCATAAACTGTACTAGCTTTCAAATCAGATGCTTATATGCATGGGAACTGAACAAACAACTATTCTTTATTATATATTTTTGGATGTGTTATGTAAACTACATAATGCTGTAAAACACCATAGAGTTACGTATTTTATTGTTCTCTGTTCACTTCGACTACTCTGTTCACTATAGCGTAAGATATTCCTCCTTTAAAAAATTAATTCAAATTCCATTTATATGCCAAAGTATCAGTACCAGTAGTACCAAAGAGTCAACTCAAAAAAAACAGTACACTAATACTGTATTTTTATTATAATAGCAACAAAATTTTATTGTTACTGATTATATTTCATTTTATATTTTTTTCTTTTCTTTTTTCTTCGTAATGTTCTTTTTTTGTCCTCGTGTATAAAAATATCTAGACCGAGGGTAGACAGAGGTCTAGTCACAACACGGGACAATGGTACAGATGGTGAGCCTGTCGCCGTCTTTATGCCCAAGTGACTTCATGTATGATTACGTTTTTTCTGTATTCATGTGTATTAGTTATTTATTTCCCATTGAATATCCATTACACATATGTCTACTACATATATATACTACATATACTAAATATTGTACCATGCTGTAGTAAATAGAGTAATCAGAAACGAAATTTGTTTAGTCGAGTTGTATTACAAAAAGTAGAAACAACTCTTAAGTGTTATTTTAGCAACAACAGTTAACACCCCAATTCCATATTCCACAAGTACAGTCAGCATGAAATTCACATTTGGTGACAAAATTCCAGTCAAATTGCTAACACCGATTGCTTTCAATAGAAATTAATAGATATTATTGCTTAATGGACAGTCTCTCGAAAACAATGATACCAGTTAGAACAGTAGTACATTAGTAGTTTAAAATTTAATATTTTCTAAGTAATTTTAACTCTTTTTTACTATTATAGAGATTGTTTCAGACAGCGTTTACGGACTTCGCGAACAGGCAACTAACGCAATATTTGATAGCATGTTCACCGTTTATTTCACTAGCAAGAGGGTATTTGACAAAATCTAAAGAATATGGTAATTTTTTTTAATTCCACTGTACGTACATACAATAGTATATAATATACAGTGAAATTACACTGCATTCAGTAGAAGTACAAAACAAAGCAAACTTTTATAAAATATGTGTACAAAGCTCTTATGTGATGGAAATTTGGCCAAGGAGACATTTAAAAAATTATAACTATCTTTTCGAGACAAAGAGAGAGAAATATTATACACACAAATACTCGAAAATCATAACCCTTCTTCTATATTCTTGTTAGTGTGAGGTTGTAACATTGTCTTGTTTCTTCTTAGTCCTTCTCTCACTATTGAAGAATGTGACCATATGGAGGTTAGTCTGCGCCAATTGAAAGTAAATTTTCTAATTCTGTTACTAACTTAATAAAATCTAATTTGAAACTTTCAATCCATGTGTTTCTTTTCCTGCATAACCCCTCTCAAACTTAAATAGGACCACCTTCTTAATGTAGCCTATTATGACCATCAAATTCAGTGCACATTGAAAGGAAATCAACATAAAACAAGACATACTTGAGTTTTGAACTACAGGTAATGAATGCTTTTGATCTGTCAGATACCCTTCGACAGTGGGCCGCACGAGCAGCCGCACGAGCAGCCGCGCGAGCAGCCGCACGAGCAGCCGCACGAGCAGCCTCACGAGCAGCCGCACGAGCAGCCGCACGAGCAGCCGCACGAGCAGCCGCACGAGCAGCCGCACGAGCAGCGGCACGAGCAGCCGCACGAGCAGCCGCACGAGCAGCCACACGAGCAGCCGCACGAGCAGCCGCACGAGCAGCCTCACGAGCAGCCGCACGAGCAGCCGCACGAGCAGCCGCACGAGCAGCCGCACGAGCAGCCTCACGAGCAGCCGCACGAGCAGCCGCACGAGCAGCCGCACGAGCAGCCGCACGAGCAGCCGCACGAGCAGCCGCACGAGCAGCCGCACGAGCAGCCTCACGAGCAGCCGCACGGGCAGCAGTCCGGGCCGCGCTCAGTCGAGCTGCTGCACCTGCACCACGGAGGCGGGCGGCGGGATGGAGATCTCGTACTTGATGAGGCCCGTCCCCCGACCCGTTGACAGCACCAGCCCGCCGACCTCTTTCACGTCGCTGAAAGTAACGGATGTTGTTATAATTTCGTAATGTTAATTTCGGATGTTTTACTTATTTATTTATATACCAAATAACGGCCGATATTTTATGTGCTGCAGTTTTCAAAAATCCGTGCACAATATTCGAACAAATTAATTTTATTTTTATTTACACAATAAATTACTTATTTTGGCGTCCCGTTGTGAATTTAGAAAGAAATGTCTTCACGCAATTCCCAATACAGGGGTAGACACAGGTCTAGTCTAGACAATTAAGTCCCTTCAACCCACTTTCCACCGAAGATATTTTTGTACAATATTCTTGTTGTTCATGGTGTGGGTAAGTGTAGGTGAGCGTACATGTGTAGGTGTGGGTAAGTGTAGGTGAGCGTACATGTGTAGGTCTGGGTAAGTGTAGGTGAGCGTACATGCATATGTGTGGGTAAGTGTAGGTGAGCGTACATGTGTAGGTCTGGGTAAGTGTAGGTGAGCGTACGAGCATATGTGTGGGTAAGTGTAGGTGAGCGTATATGTGTAGGTCTGGGTAAGTGTAGGTGAGCGTACATGTGTAGGTCTGGGTAAGTGTAGGTGAGCGTACATGTGTAGGTGTGGGTAAGTGTAGGTAAGCGTACGTGCATATGTGTGGGTAAGTGCAGGTGAGCGTACATGTGTAGGTCTGGGTAAGTGTGGGTGAGCGTACGTGTGTAGGTGTGGGTATGTTTTGGGGAGCGTACGTGCGTAGGTATGGGTAAGTGTAGGTGAGCGTACGTGTATATGTGTGGGTAAGTGTAGGAGAGCGTACGTGTGTAGGTGTAGGTACGTGTATAGGTGAGCATACGTGTGTATATATGGGTAAGTGTAGGTGAGCGTACGTGTATAGGTGTGGGTAAGTGTAGGTGAGCGTACGTGTGTAGGTGTGGGTAAGTTTAGGTGAGCGTACGTGTATATGTGTGGGTAAGTGTAGGTGAGCGTACGTGTATGTGTGGGTAAGTGTAGGTGAGCGTACGTGTATAGGTGAGCATACGTGTGTAGGTGTGGGTAAGTTTAGGTGAGCGTACGTGTATAGGTGTGGGTAAGTGTAGGTGAGTGTACGTGTGTATGTGTGGGTAAGTGTAGGTGAGCGTACGTGTGTATGTGTCGATAAGTGTAGGTGAGCGTACGTGTGTATGTGTGGGTAAGTGTAGGTGAGCGTACGTGTGTATGTGTAGGTAAGTGTAGGTGAGCGTATGTGTGTAGGTGTGTTTTTGCGGCTCACCCGGCAGCATGGTGCCGCGGTTTATGCGCGAGCTGCGCGGCGAGCGGCTTGCCGTCGCGGCCCACGATGTGCAGCTGCGAGCCCAGCACGCGCCGCTGTACGCCGCCCACCGTGCCCACCACGATCTGGTTGCCTATCACCTGCCCCGACCGGTTCGTCACCTGAAACACGATGCGTTCATTCACTGGCGATGCACCTATTAACCTTAATGCACCAATCTCTACTACAACTACCACTAACATTATACTTGAGTAACGTCGACTTGAGTATAAAGATTTATATTTAATATACACATGTATGCCTCTAGCGGCTTCTAAGCCACAGCCACTAACTTCGAAAACAGAACCGCTACCAAAAAGACAATCAGGCTTTAATCTGGCTTTTGCAAGAGAATTGTAAACGTCTATTAATTACACACTGTTCGTTCCATGTTAGACTTGAAGCTAATAAAGAAGTGTTACTACAGTACTGACCACTTGAATGTGCGTGGGCTGCTGGTGCTCCTGCTGCTCGAGCTCCAGACTGTTCTGGTGATGCTGTTGCTGCTGTTGCTGCTGCTGTTGTTGCTGCTGTTGTTGCTGCTGCTGGTGCTGCTGCACCTGCTGCTGCACCTGCTGCGCCACCGCCTGCGCCGCCTGCTGCGCCGCCTGCTGCGCCGCCTGCTGCTGCGCCTGCTGCGTCGCCTGCTGCTGCGCTTGGGACTGTAACATTACAGTTCCTTACTGGTCATAGAAATAAACTTTGTCTTATGCTGGTAGACTCCTCCGCCTAGTAGTCGTCTGCGTAAATGCCACTGTGGCAACCTCTATGTATCCACATAAGGTACTCACTAGTGACGGATTCAGAAAACACATCGACATCCTACACCGCACATTTACGATTACTACTAGGGCACCCTTCAAGTTACGAAGTTCCAATTTAAAAGTACACAGAGCTAGTGACATCATAAGGCAATGAGGCATTCCATCTCAGTCCTCAGGGGTGAGAATGTATCTCAACAGTGTTCATTTGTATTTCGTGGCAGATCATGGACTGCACAAGTAACTTGTGGACAGAAAAAAATGTACCTTCACGCCATTCCCAATACAAGAGTAGACAAAGGTCTCTACCCACCGTCCACTGAAGACATTTTTTAGGAAAATGCGACAGGTGGTGAGCCCGTCGCTGTCTTTTTGTCCACGATGTAAATCATACAAAGTTTTTTTAAACCCCTCAGTATCAGCCTGACTATCCTAGCTACCGTGATGGGCACCTGGTATTGTGGACTGATAACTCGTTTTTCAATCAAGCCAAATAAATATATCAATTAAAAATTAGAAGTATCTATTCATTTATCCATTTTTCCCACAGACGATGCAGGAAACGACTAGGAGAATTATCTGAATGAATACAAAGAGATAGCTGATTACAAGTATCATCAAACATACAACCTGCTTGAAAATAGTAACAAGACATTATTTGTCCGTTTTTAAAAAAAATCTAGGTGAAGAGATATATAAATTAAATTACCAAATTATTTTTTTTTTATATAGAAAAGGGAGGCAAACGAGCAGGTGGCTCACGTGATGGTAAGTGATTACCGCCGCCCATGAACACCCGCAATACCATAGGCATAGCAGATGCATGGCCTCCCTTAGAGTGCCGCCCTCCCCCAGAATTGGAGGGGGGTGTGTGGGCCACCGGTTACCTGCACACACCAGACGAAACGCAGAAGTTTGTTAGATCTACTTTACGCCGGTATTCTGTGAGGTCGTGGTACTTCCCCGGTCGAGCCGGCCCATTCATGCAACAACAAAAGCTGATGCGTGGCTCTACCACTAAAATTATTATTATATTAATTACTATTATTATTATTATATATTAATACAGACGGTTAGCTTATTTAAATATTATTAATTTACATACAATAAAGATACTTTCTTCTCGTGAACGTCGTAAAAGACGACTAAAATAACAGCCTTAATAATATCAATAGCTACCAACAGATGGCAGGGTAACCATCTCGAAAAAATACTAGACCAGCATAAGCAGACCAATAATAGCAGCACCCATGGTACAGTGTCTCGTGGTACTGCGATCCGCTTGCGGAGCGTGGCGATTGTGACAAACACTCGATGGGAGAGGTTCTTCCTGTGCTAATATAATATTCCACTTACAGATCTAGGCGGCAGGTCCATATGTTGCCTCTGGTGCAGCATAAGGTGATTTTTTTGGAAGAATGCTTTACCACATTGATCACAGACATGAGTTCGTAACGTACAACTGCCATCAGGGTGCCTGGGAACAAAAATTATTAAAATGAATGAATGAATATATCAAAAATTATGTGTACTTTGTACTCTGATGGTCCACCTCAATATACTGAAAGGTTTTTATAAAATTTCTAATGGTCTTTTAATCTTCCACATTCCATTACACAATTATAATGTATACATTGCTACATTCTTATGCAGAACATATATATTATTTACATTTTATTCTTTCATGTATTTCTCTCTTTGGAAACAATTTATAGGTGTCATTAAATAATTGAGTTAATTTTTGCATTAACGAAGTTGTGTAGGTCTAATGATATGCCAAGCCCTTACTAATTGTAGTTGTCCGTAGTTGTTAACTAAGAGAAAAAGCCTTAACAATGTCATTGACTACCGAAAAACGGCGAATCCAACATCTGGGCGCTCTGTAGTAGCGAGGCTACTATGCCAAATCCTCTTTACGGTGAGAGACCTATGTACCAATGGACTTTCACGGGCTGTTATATATGAATAAGTCATTAATCATTCATAATAAAAATAATTTAAGTCACAATAGCCTAGGTTGGGAGATCGGAATTCAAGTCGAGAGATCCGGGTTTTGGGATTGGTTGGTAAGCCAAAGCGTTTTTTTTTTTTTTTTTTTTTTCAGAAAAACTTACGTATTATTTATGTCGTTGGTTTGAACAATACTCTCTCCACCTATCACGCTGTCCTAAAATAAAATATCTTCGGTGGAAGGTGGGTTGAAAGAATTTAATTATCTAGACCTCTGTATATTGGGAATGGCGTGAAGATAATTTATTTTTAAAAATAATTATTGACTTACCTCCGATGGTGCGCTAGTAAGCCGTGTTTGGCAGCAAAACCTTTACCACAGTCGGCGCAAAAGTGAATTTTAGGCCTTGGTGAGTTTATATGGTGATTCTGAAATGGGAAAAAAAAAATTACTAGTTAAGACTATAAACTTTAAAAGTCTATAACCTTCGAAAGGGAAAATTAAGGTAGGTTGACTGGTAGAGAATACCAAAAGGCATTAGTAAGCCTACCCTTTTTTTATTATTTTGGTGGGACAATAAAGTATTAATAAAAAAAAGTAATCTATACATATAAAAAAGTGTCTAATTGTAATATTGAAATAACCGTTTTTTACTATATGTATATGAATATTTTTTTACTATATATATATACGGTACATACACCAAAAGACCATTTTTATAAAATTTTGTCAGTCTATATATTCCGCCTAACCGATTTTAACAGGACTTCACTGACAGATAGCTAATGTTATAAGGAGTAACATAGGCTTTTATTTTAGAAACATAATTAGGGTTCCGCGTTAAGAATGTTACGTGCGAGCAAGCCAGAAGCTAACTGTCTTACAATACGCCTCTACTGACGACGGCGAAAACTTGATATACATTAGATTTCTAAAGTGCTTGTAAATAATAAAATTTACTTACCGTTGCTATAACTTGCGTATGTACAACATTATTGGGGTTGGAAGAAATTATTTGTATTGGTTGATCTGGAAGAAAGATTTAAAATTAATATGAGATCACCTTTACTTCATTTATTTAGTAATCCTCACAGTATATCCGTGATTTTTTCATGGTTCTGGAGTCAAAATGTAAACTTAAAATAGACATAAGTAAGTTAAATTAGCGATGACGGGCTAAATAAGAATTTAGATTTATTGCTAAGACTTTCATAATAAATAAATATCCCAATACAGGGGTAGACAGAGGTCAAGTCTAGTCAATTAAGTCCCTGTGACCCACCTTCCACCGAAGATATTTTCGGGACAACGTGACAGGTGGTGAGCCCGTCGCCGTGCTAAGACTTTCATGCTATTAGAATTTTGTAGTAGTTAGAGTAACTGTCACACTGTCCCAAAAATATCTTCTGTGGAGGGTCGAAGGGACTTAATTGTCCAGACCTACTCACTCCATTTACCCCTGTATGGGGAATGGCGTGAAGATATTTATTTATTTTACTAGGCGAAGTGGGACAGATCATATGGCTACAATTTTTTGTGCATCATTAAGTTATCACAGTTTAGTAAATAATGGGATAACTACCCATTTCTTTCAGAACCATGTCAATTATATCAGCTAGTATGTGTATTTAAATGCATTGTATTTGAATAGATACGTGTGCAAAGCGTGTACCTGAATGTATGTACATGTTTCAGTTGTAACAGTCCCGATACCTTAGCAGTTGTGTTAACGGTATTCGATTGAAGAAACCAGAGTTCGAACGTCAAGGCTCGTACCAATGGGTTTTTTAAAATAGACACATACATGAGTGGCGTGTGTGAGTGTGAACAGATAATGCACGGTTTGTGCGAGTTTGTACGTGCGTGAGCGTGACAAAAACGACGTATGCTTGTGCGTGTGAACAAAAGGTGCATTGTCTCACCGAGCTTGTGCGCACGTGTGCGTGAGTGCGTGTGAACAAAAGGTGCACTATCTGACCGAGCTTGTGCGTACGTGTGCGTGAGTGCGTGTGAACAAAAGGTGCACTATCTGACCGAGCTTGTGCGTACGTGTGCGTGAGTGCGTGTGAACAAAAGGTGCACTGTCTGACCGAGCTTGTGCGCACGTGTGCGTGAGTGCGTGTGGAACAAAAGGCACTATCTGACTGAGCTTGTGCGCACGTGTGCGTGAGTGCGTGGAACAAAAGGTGCACCATCTGGACTGAGCTTGTGCGCACGTGTGCGTGAGTGCGTGAACAAAAGGTGCACTGTCTGACCGAGCTTGTGCGTACGTGTGCGTGAGTGCGTGTGAACAAAAGGTGCACCATCTGACTGAGCTTGTGCGCACGTGTGCGTGAGTACGTGTGAACAAAAGGTGCACTATCTGACTGAGCTTGTGCGTACGTGTGCGGAGTGCGTGTGAACAAAAGGTGCACTATCTGACTGAGCTTGTGCGCACGTGTGCGTGAGTGCGTGGAACAAAAGGTGCACCATCTGACTGAGCTTGTGCGTACGTGTGCGGAGTGCGTGTGAACAAAAGGTGCACTATCTGACCGAGCTTGTGCGCACGTGCGTGAGTGTGAACAAAAGGTGCACTATCTGACTGAGCTTGTGCGTACGTGTGCGTGAGTGCGTGTGAACAAAAGGTGCACCATCTGACCGGAGCTTGTGCGCACGTGTGCGTGAGTGCGTGTGGAACAAAAGGTGCACCATCTGACCGAGCTTGTGCGTACGTGTGCGTGAGTGCGTGGAACAAAAGGTGCACTGTCTGACCGAGCTTGTGCGTACGTGTGCGTGAGTGCGTGTGAACAAAAGGTGCACTGTCTGACCGAGCTTGTGCGCACGTGTGCGTGAGTACGTGTGAACAAAAGGTGCACTGTCTGACCGAGCTTGTGCGTACGTGTGCGTGAGTGCGTGTGAACAAAAGGTGCACTGTCTGACCGAGCTTGTGCGTACGTGTGCGTGAGTGCGTGTGAACAAAAGGTGCACTGTCTGTAGGAGCTTGTATGAGCATGACGTGATCCGGTGCGTGAGTAAAGCAGACGCAACGGCTGTGCGCATTTCTAGTGTGTGTGTGTGGGGGGGGGGGGGATGCGTGTGGGTGTGCGCGGACTGACTGTGCGAGGCGTGGTGCGCGGCGACGAGGCCGGGCTGCAGCGCGGCGGTGAGCGCGCACAGGTCGGTGACGCACGTGCGGTCGCCGGCGTGCAGCCGCACGTGCAGCGACAGCGCCTCCTGCGGCACAGCAACGCGTCACAACAAACACTAGCACGCGTCACTACGTGGGTCAGTCAGTTGCAATACGACCACCTCATTGGACGAGTGGCGTACACACCGGTTTTTATGGTGTCATCAGCTCCGACGTCACCGGGTTTGATTCCCGGACCGGTCAACGTAGAAAATCACTTTCTCTACATTGTCTCGGTTTAGGTGTTTGTGATACTTTCGTAGTTCCTGATTCCATAAACCAAATGCCTTAACAAAATTGAGATCAGAGCAATGTATGGAATGTAGTATCTATATGTAATATGCTGACTGGCCCGAAGAAGTATCACCGCGTAAAAAAATACCAGTGATTTTTATTTTTTTTTTTTTAGAAAAGGAAGGCAAACGAGCAGGTGGCTCACGTGATGGTAAGTGATTACCTCCACCCATGAACAACCGCAATACCAGAGGCATAGCAAATGCGTTGCCTCCGTTAGAGTGCCCTCCCCCCCTAGAATTGGGGGAGGGGGTGTGTGGGCCACCGGTTATTTGCACTCACTAGACGAAACGCAGAAATTTGTTAGACTTCTACTTCACGCCGGTATTCTGTGAGGTCGTGATACTTCCCCGGTCGAGCCGGCCCATTCATGCAACAACAGAAGCTGATGTGTGGCTCTACCACTGTTAAGTAAAGGTTTCGTCTCCTGAGTGGAGTAATTAGAAGCCCACAACCCTATCCCTGTAGCCATTCCGTCTTCTCCGTCCTTTTTAAGTATTATTTTTAATTTAAATTGAAATTTCAAATATCAATTACTTCTCTTCACTCTCTGACTGTTCTGGTCGTCAAATTACGCTTCCGTCGCCTTATCAACTACGTGATCCGAAAATAGGCGCGTTTTACCATTGGAAAATGTCGCTATTTTAAAATATATTCAATTTATTTCTTCCACATGAAAGAACAAATCTTTCTAAACACCGTGTTTCAAATTGCAAAGGTGCAAAAGAAGTTTTAACATACCTTAGTATTGAAACAGGAGCCGCACTCAGGACACGCGTAGCCCGGTGTAGTTTTCTCCGTTAATATTTGACCATCAGCACCAATGACCTAAAACGTGAAAATCATATTTTTAAAAGACCTCCGTGATCCACTGACATACGCAGCGGTTTACAAAGAGTTTCCTTTTTTTTAGAAGCTACGAAGCTTATCGAGTGGTTGGGTGATCGGAATTCGAAGCAAGAGACCCGAGTTTGATCCCCAAAAGGTAGGCTCATACCAATAAGTTTAACCTTTAGAGTTACCCCTATATTGGGAAATGCGTTAAGATAAAAGAAAATGATTTTTGTGTCTTGTAAACAAATATACAACAGCATATTATAATTGATAGAAAGTGGCAAACACAAGTTTAATCCAATTACCTGGACTATTTGTGGCTTAAAATCATCTTGCTTAATTACTGTAGCTTGTTGCTGTTGTTGCTGTTGTTGCTGCTGTTGTTGTTGCTGTTGTTGCTGCTGCTGCTGCTGTTGTTGTTGCTGTTGCTGCTGCTGCTGCTGTTGCTGCTGCTGTACTTGTTGTTGTTGTTGCTGCTGCTGCTGTTGTTGTTGTTGTTGCTGCTGTTGTTGTTGTGCAAGTGGTGTATGTGGTGTGGACAAGCAATGTCTTGTAATTTTACAATGTTGCTGGAGTTCTGATTTACTTTTAAACGCCTCGCCGCACTCAAAACACGCAACGACCCCTTCTCCAGTATGGATTCTGTAAATAAATACTGATATTTAAGTTGGTATTACATAGTCTACTGTAAATCCTATATATAGCTTGATTAATTAAGTTGTCTAGTCTTTCTATCAGGCCCAAAAATATTGCCTAGTATTCAGTTGTACAACTCCACAAGTCTGGGTTCTATATACCCTACTTTCAGTACAAAGTTGCAGGTTTGAATCAAACTAGGTGAAACGGAAAGCATGAAGTAACTTCATGTGAGCGGTCAGGGTGCGCTTCTGCAGGAACTCCTTGCCGCAGACGTACTCACTTCATGTGAGCGACCAGGGTGCGCTTCTGCAGGAACTCCTTGCCGCAGACGTACTCACTTCATGTGAGCGACCAGGGTGCGCTCTGCAGGAACCCTGCCGCAGACGTACCACTCATGTGAGCGACCAGGGTGCGCTTCTGCAGGAACTCCTGCCGCAGACGTACTCACTTCATGTGAGCGTCCAGGGTGCGCTTCTGCAGGAACTCCTTGCCGCAGACGTACTCACTTCATGTGAGCGACCAGGGTGCGCTTCTGCAGGAACTCCTTGCCGCAGACGTACTCACTTCATGTGAGCGACCAGGGTGCGCTTCTGCAGGAACTCCTTGCCGCAGACGTACTCACTTCATGTGAGCGACCAGGTGCGCTTCTGCAGGAACTCCTTGCCGCAGACGTACTCACTTCATGTGAGCGACCAGGGTGCGCTTCTGCAGGAACTCCTTGCCGCAGACGTACTCACTTCATGTGAGCGACCAGGGTGCGCTTCTGCAGGAACTCCTTGCCGCAGACGTACTCACTTCATGTGAGCGACCAGGGTGCGCTTCTGCAGGAACTCCTTGCCGCAGACGTACTCACTTCATGTGAGCGACCAGGGTGCGCTTCTGCAGGAACTCCTTGCCGCAGACGTACTCACTTCATGTGAGCGACCAGGGTGCGCTTCTGCAGGAACTCCTGCCGCAGACGTACTACTTCATGTGAGCGACCAGGGTGCGCTTCTGCAGGAACTCCTTGCCGCAGACGTACTCACTTCATGTGAGCGACCAGGGTGCGCTTCTGCAGGAACTCCTTGCCGCAGACGGGGCAGGCGTGCGGCACGCGGCCGTGCGCGCGGCCGTGGTTCACGAGCTGGAACTTGCGCGCGAACGCCGCGCCGCAGTCCGGGCACACGAACGGCGACAGTGACCCGTGGAAGCGACTGTGCATCACCAGGTGCTCCTGAACAAAAATGTCAATCATAAATAAAATATCTTCACGCAATTCCCTATACAGGGGCAGACAGAGGTCTAGTCTATTTATTTATTTTTTTTTTATTTATTTATACAACTTAGTCTGTTTTGTGTATTTTATGATACACAAAACAGACTAAGACAATTACATGATAACATTAAAATTCTAAGGTATTGAACAGTCCTTGTCCAAACTATGTGTATACAGATTTAAAACAAGAACACGGTGTTTTCTTTCTTACACTTAAATATAACTAATGAAAAAAAAATTTAAAATTTACACAAAGACATAATAAAACAAAAGTCACAAATACAGAAATCACTAAGCATTTACAAGAGGGCTTTCCAAACATTTGACTTATATGTGTTCAAATTCGAAATAAATACATCTATATTTGTGTTGCTAATAGTAATTTCGTTATATTTCCTACACATTTGAACCAATGGATTATAATATGAGGTGTTGTTTCTATAAACATTTAATAGAAATGTCTTGGAACTTCTACCTCGACACATGGTACTTATATCTATCTGAGAGAGTAAGAATGGACAATCCACGATTGAATGTTGTAATTTGTATAAATATACCAACAATGCAAACTCTCGCCTCATTTTTAGTGACGTAACTTGAAAGTATGTGCACCTAGCAGAGTATTCTGCTAATGTACGTGTTAAATAAAAGCGCCAACATAGAACTTTAAAAAACCGCTTTTGAACTCCCTCTATCCTATTAGAATAAACAGCATAATAAGGTGACCAAACTATAGATGCATATTCAAGAATATTTCTTACTAAACTGGAATATAGAATGACTGTACTGTTAGATTTCTTAAAGTTTTTAGTGTTTCTTAAGATGAATCCTAATTTTCGATTAGATTTTTTTATTATATGCTCATAATGACACTTGAAAGATAATTTTTCATCGAAAAACACACCTAAATCCTTCACTTTACTAACTCTTAAGCGTGTGATCTTTTAATTTGTAATCAAATAGTATTTTTTGTTTTTTCTTTGTGCAGGATATTGTTAAACATTTTTTTATATTTAATTTCATACAATTATCAGTACACCAGTCGGCCACTGATTGTAACTCTTTTTGTAACATATAACAATCGCCAATATTATCAATTGTTTTAAATATTTTCAAATCATCTGCATACATCAACATATTGCAGCCTAATTTTTTGACTAAGTTGTTTATAAATATTATAAACAAAAGCAGGCCTAAATGTGATCCCTGTGGAACTCCCGAAGGAACTTTAATAGCATTTGATCTGTATCCCTTAAGTGCCACAATTTGAGTTCGGTAAGAAAGGTAAGATTTTATCCACCGCAATAGATCCCCGTGAATACCATACCATTTTTCTAATTTCATGCATAACAGTTCGTGGTTAACGCAATCGAATGCTTTCGCAAAATCGGTATAAATGGCATCAACTTGCTTAGTTTTCGCAAACGCACTACATATGTGGTTTTTATATGTCAATAAGTTACTGACAGTTGAGCGGGAACACACAAATCCATGTTGGTTGAGACTAATGAACAGCTTAACATGAAGCATAGATATTGTCATACACAATGCTTTCAAATAATTTAGCCATATATGATAATAAACTAATAGGTCTACAGTTCTCGCAATTCGATTTCTCACCGGTCTTGTAAACTGGAGTAATTAAAGCCAATTTCCAAATATCGGGAAACACACCACTGCTTAGAAATTTGTTAAATATTATCTGCATTGGGAGTAATAATTCTGCAGCACAAGATTTGACAAAAGAAGGAGGGATCCCATCAGGTCGTGACCCTTTGCTTTTGTCCAATTTACGTATTTTATACATTATGGTTTCTTTGCTTACTTGAATATTAGACAAAGACTGATTTACGACAATTTGATCACAACTGGGATTTAGAAAGGAAGTTCGATTTTTGTTGTAAACTGACACAAAGAAAGAAGAGTACAATTCACATATTCCTGTACCTTCAGAACTAGATTTTCCTTTGTACATCATATTATGGGGAATTGTATTTTGCGATTTTTTGTTACTAATATAGTTCCAAAATACTTTTGGATTATCAACGAATCTTCTACCTTCGATAAGTATCGGTTGTAACAATTTCTCATGATCGCTTCCATCTAGCCCTTAACATTGAAAAGGTATCATAATCACGTGGATTGCCAATCTTCTTAAAACGTTTATGATATTTATGTTTTTCTTTCAAGCAATTAATCAAAGAGTAGCTAAACCACGACGGATATCTCAAGTTGCGCACTTTCTTGGTGTATATTTAGCTATAATTTTATTAAGACATTCATAAAATACTATCTAATATATCTATTATATCTACTAATATATCTAGACAATTAGGTCCCTTCGAACCACCTTCCACTGAAGATATTTTCGGGACAACGTGACTGGTGGTGAGCCCAACCCCGTCTTTATGTCCAAGCCAACGATGTAAATCGCACATAAGTTTTTGAAAAACCCATTGATACGAGCATCTCACCTGGGGATCAAACTCGGGTCACTTGACTCGAAATTCCGACAACCCAACCACTCGGCTATCGTAACTTATCGGCATCACTAAGTGCTCATGAACAAAAATTTTAAGTATGATTTATAATTCAGCCACTATCACTCTCATATCAAGACGGTAGAAGATCACATTTGACGGGCTGGTTTCTACAACACCACGTCTGAGCGCGTATTTTTCGTATGGGCAAGATTGTCTTAACTTACTCGAGCCAACCCAACTCCTTGTGGAATCCCAGCAGCCCCTTAAAGGTAACCTCTGGGAGAGATCTTGGTGCACCGAGATGACGTTGACGTTGAACGTTGCGATAAACGTTGGACACGACGGCAGAAGATTTCATATATAGCATAATATAAGCAAGATTATATTTGATTATTTTTAATAAGATGCTATAAACTTATACACATTATGTTTGAAGGCTATTTTTCTATGTCATATACACAATTTTTGACCTACAATCAAACAGAAGTTTGTACCTAAGAAACAATAATTGATAAAATTTTTTAGTTACCTTCTGTGCAAAATTTTCTCCACAATCACTGCAAACGTATGGCCTTTCCCCCGCGTGGTATTTACTGTGCGTGACGAGATGTCGCTTTAGAGGAAAACCACGCCCACATTCACCACACATAAACGGTCTACCGCGGCTGTGAACCTGGAATTGAAATTACACAAACTTAATAATAATGTAGTCAAAAACTTGCAATATAACAAAGATTCACATATAGGGAACAATGGCAGCCATCAGTCAGGGCGCACTTAA
Organism: Sericinus montela; assembly: GCA_029286605.1. Lineage (NCBI taxonomy): Eukaryota > Metazoa > Arthropoda > Insecta > Lepidoptera > Papilionidae > Sericinus > Sericinus montela. Next base: position 4,441,239 of record JAGSMR010000060.1, on the reverse strand, counting down.
ATAACCCAGGTTCAATCTCTTTTTTAAAGGAATAACTTTGAAGTTATTCCTCAATAATTTCTAAATAAGAAATAACAGAAAAAAAAAGGTTCATAAACCCAAAAGTTTATTTATTTATTTAATATTTTATGTACACAGAAGACACAAAAAGTGGATATATAATTATGAGGTGAATTTGTACAAAGGACCTGCTTATTTCTATAGAAATTTCTTCCAGCAGACCTGTGACTGGAAATTGGTTACAAAATGGTAGACAATGGTGTACAAAAAAAAATGCATATTCAATAATCAAAAATACAATATACATAGATACACAGATATACACACATATGTATACCTATCACATACATAAATACATTAAAATATATACATATATACACACAAAGTTTAATGTAGATATGTAACTTTTTGGTAAACTGAATCTTAAACAAATTTTTTTTAAACAAATTAAATATCTTTACGCAATTCCCAATACAGAGGTAGACAGAGGTCTAGTCTAGACAAATAAGTCCCTTTGACCCACCTTCCACTGAAGATATTTTCGGGACAACGTGACAGGTGGCGAGGCCGTCGCCGTCTTTATGTCCAAGCCAACGATGTAAATCGCACATAAGTTTTTGAAAAATCTATTAGTACGAGCCTGCCACCTGGGGATCAAACTCGGGTCACTTGACTCGAAATTCCGACAACCCAACCACTCGGCTATCATGACTTACAAACGTGACTTTCAAACAAAAATTTAAAGGAAGAATTGGTAATTTTTTAAATAGCTTGAAGACTTACCCTTGAATGTGTTACAAGATGATGCTTGAGTGTAAAAGCCATCTTACACTCGTGACATTTATAAGGTCGATCTGCGGAGTGCAACAGTAAGTGGGTATTTAGGCAGTGTTTGCGAGCGAATGCTTTGCCGCAATGCGCACACACATGAGGCCTTTCCCCTGAAAAACAAATAAAAAACTTTTTAATAAAGCAAACAATAAAATAAAGGCCACATAGTCTAAATAGATGCCAAGTTTGATTTTAATAAGATGCTATAAACTTATACACATTATGTTTGAAGGCTATTTTTCTATGTCATATACACAATTTTTGACCTACAATCAAACAGAAGTTTGTACCTAAGAAACAATAATTGATAAAATTTTTTAGTTACCTTCTGTGCAAAATTTTCTCCACAATCACTGCAAACGTATGGCCTTTCCCCCGCGTGGTATTTACTGTGCGTGACGAGATGTCGCTTTAGAGGAAAACCACGCCCACATTCACCACACATAAACGGTCTACCGCGGCTGTGAACCTGGAATTGAAATTACACAAACTTAATAATAATGTAGTCAAAAACTTGCAATATAACAAAGATTCACATATAGGGAACAATGGCAGCCATCAGTCAGGGCGCACTTAAATAACCCAGGTTCAATCTCTTTTTTAAAGGAATAACTTTGAAGTTATTCCTCAATAATTTCTAAATAAGAAATAACAGAAAAAAAAAGGTTCATAAACCCAAAAGTTTATTTATTTATTTAATATTTTATGTACACAGAAGACACAAAAAGTGGATATATAATTATGAGGTGAATTTGTACAAAGGACCTGCTTATTTCTATAGAAATTTCTTCCAGCAGACCTGTGACTGGAAATTGGTTACAAAATGGTAGACAATGGTGTACAAAAAAAAATGCATATTCAATAATCAAAAATACAATATACATAGATACACAGATATACACACATATGTATACCTATCACATACATAAATACATTAAAATATATACATATATACACACAAAGTTTAATGTAGATATGTAACTTTTTGGTAAACTGAATCTTAAACAAATTTTTTTTAAACAAATTAAATATCTTTACGCAATTCCCAATACAGAGGTAGACAGAGGTCTAGTCTAGACAAATAAGTCCCTTTGACCCACCTTCCACCAAAGATATTTTCTGGGCAACGTGACAGGTGGCGAGGCCGTCGCCGTCTTTATGTCTAAGCCAACGATATAATTCGTACGTAAGTTTTTGAAAAATCTATTAGTACGAGCCTGCCACCTGGGGATCGAACTCGAGTCCCTCAACTCGAAATTCCGACCCAACCACTCGGCTATCATGACTTACAAACGTGACTTTCAAACAAAAATTTAAAGGAAGAATTGGTAATTTTTTAAATAGCTTGAAGACTTACCCTTGAATGTGTTACAAGATGATGCTTGAGTGTAAAAGCCATCTTACACTCGTGACATTTATAAGGTCGATCTGCGGAGTGCAACAGTAAGTGGGTATTTAGGCAGTGTTTGCGAGCGAATGCTTTGCCGCAATGCGCACACACATGAGGCCTTTCCCCTGAAAAACAAATAAAAAACTTTTTAATAAAGCAAACAATAAAATAAAGGCCACATAGTCTAAATAGATGCCAAGTTTGATTTTAATACAAATTAAATACAGAATAACAACAAATTTAAATACTAGTGCAATTCAGGTGACCTTCTCATTTTGTTAGATTTAATATATTCAATTCGTTTACAACATATACATGTCCTATGTATTAATTGTGTCTATTATATTGTCATTGTAGTTAGAATATTTCAAAATAAAATATTCGTCCATTATGTTACAATAAATACAGACCAATCAAACCAACAATTAAAAACATCTAAGAATTAATTATTTAAACTATAAAATTCGATATAAAGAAATTCAAAAGCAATGAAATATAACAAAAACAGTACCGGTGTGAACCCTTGCGTGCGTTGTAAGATGGTGTTTCAGCAAAAAGGACTTGCCGCACTCCTCACATGAGTAAGGCCGCTCCTTTACAGCTGGTGGTGCTGATGTTAATAGCACCGCATTGTTCAGCAGGTCCGTCTGCGAATACACCGCCTGCCACTTTCTTACTTTACAACACAGTCTTTACAGCAAAAGGTTGATATTTACTCTTAATTTACACTAAACAACTTTACCAATACATGGATAGACAGAGGTCTAGACAATTAAGTCATTTAGATCCATCTTCCACTGAAGATATTTTTGGGACAACGTGACAGGTGGTGAGCCCGTCGCCGACTTGATGTCCAAGTCAACAATATAATTCGTGCAAGTATATTGAAAAACCTGGCCTCTATAAATCGTACATAAATTTTTGAAAAACCCAGCCTGCTACCTGGGCATCAAACTCGGGTCTCTTGAATCACCACCCTACCACTTGGCTTTTGTTTAAAAATACAACAATGTATTTTTACGAACCATATCTTTTCATAGTATTGCAGTGGTAACCCATTATCACACAAAATTAATTAATTTGCACAATATAAACTATATTTCCCCAGGGTTCAGCTACCTCCTAAACAAATTTCATCAATATTGGTTCAGCAAATTAGCAGAATAGGTGTAATAGACTGACAGACAGAGTAATTCATAGTAACAATATTGATATGAAAATGTGGATATGGACAATAATTATGTAATACTTAGGTTACTTACTTTAGGTGAATTATTTGCTGTTCCAGGCTCCTGTTTGGTGTGCAACATATTGTGCTGATGTACAGTGGTTTGTATACTTGTATCTTGTGTCTGGGCAGCCTCTGTTATAGTCTTCAGGGTGCCGTTCAATAAGGTATGGTTTAATTGTGACGCATCTATAACAGGTGTTGCTATGCCCTGTGCTTGGAGTGCACGTTTCATTAAAATTTCATTGCATTCCTCCGCCGTTAATTGTATGGGTCCAATAGGTGTGAGAAACGGTTTGGAAGCCAAATTTGTTGCTGTAAACAATAAACAACAAATTAAATTCAGACAAAATAAATATGAAAGGTGATAATTACTTAATTAGTACTTTTTATTTATAAGTAGTTACTTCTGACACAACCCTTAGCACTAATAATTACTGGTGGGAATGCTTTTCTACATATGAATTGTTTAACACTTAGTTGTCAGCAAGGCAAGCCACCTTAGTCCTTCATGTGACAATAATCTGTAACCTTTTCTATTGGATATTTACACTTACTTTGTATTGTGGCAGTTTGATTCTGCTGTGAAACCCTATTTAAAGTGTGCGCAGGGGCCTCATTAACAACAAACATTCTTCGCGCTGTTACCGGTGTGCCAGTAGCAACTACCCTTGTGACTTGCGCAGCGGAATTGGACACTGCTACTGCGACTGTACCAACTTTTTCTTGCACTTGTGGTGTCTTATGTGACATTACTGTCAAAGTGGTTTCTGGTGAAACCTGAAAATTTAAATTATATAATCAATGAATGTAAGCGACTTTAATATCTTTTGTTTGTAACTTTTTAAAACCTACACTTAACATTTGTGTATGGTAAACACTATTACATCATAGAGAACTTTTTATTTCAAATAATTTATTCCATAAAAAATTATTGATGATTTTTATTTAGATTTAGATTTTTAACTTTGACATGTTTTGTTGATTTTGACACTATCATATAATTTAAAAAATTATTAACAAAATTACCCCAGGATCTTAATATTATATAACCACATTAGGAATAACAATAAATCTATTACATAGTATTTTAAAAATATTTTCTATTTCAATAAATAATTATATACATTCATCTGAAATATTGATTATCAAAAATATACATTCTGTTATCTTTATTTTTCATGTAAAGATTTTAGATGAAGTATGGATGATGCCATTTAAAAATTAAATTATAACAAATGAAACTGAACTAATTGATTAACGGTAGGAGAAACTTAGATTGAAGTAGAACTAAATGCTTAACGTCACTTGACAATACTCTTTTTTGTTATTAGCCTTAAATAAAAATTTTATGAAAAATCTTTAAATACTTATATTTAACTTATTTGTTCTAAGAAAATCTTGACTAACAGGCTTTCATAGTGGGAGAATAAATGAGAAATAAAGATAACAGAACTTAACCAACGGATTGAAGCAAAATGTTGAATGTAGTTTCTTTTTAGTAATGATTGGAAAAGAAGAACACATCTCTAAGGTTGAGAAATACTTACTTGCAGTAAAATTAGATACCACAAACTTTTCTTACCGTATTTCCTAACGTATAGCTAAGGCTGCTTGGTGTATCCACCTCGCCCTTTGTAAGGTCGGCGGAACTGGTGAAGCCCCAGGAATATCCGAAGCCCGACACATTACTTGGCGTTGGCATACACATCTTTGAGGAATAATACTAAGCCACCCCGCGATATGAAGCCAGCAACACAACTCCACTTTTCCAATAGTAAACACTACTCCTCATGACAGTTCATCCATTACCGACATGTACGCTTTCACAACTACTAATGCAAATCGAACCCATCAAAAACACGAAACCGCATGAACGTTCCGATTGTATTTACATACAGTTAAAATAAGTTAATTTAAAAAATATATTAATTATAGTGAAAAACACTACAATTACTAACGAAATAGACTATTCATCTCAGTGAAAAGGCGGCACAGCACGCTAAGAGCAACATCGACACGCACGTAATCTATCATAATAAACGGAAGTATTTGTAACCTACATTCACAGCAATACATGGTATTGTCATTTATTAACAAAAAGCAAACTACAAATGCTAATATTCATTCGTATACATGACGATTTTAGGAAAACAACAATTTTATCACACACACAAAAAACCGGACGCCATTTTGTTGTTTATGGCCACATACCAAAGAGTATAATAATATACAAGGAACCACATAAAAAATCAAAGGATTTAAAATTATACATAACCTGTGTGGACATATCACAGATTAGTAAACGGCTTTATAGTGTATATGCTGTGCTTAGATTAGAATTGCACCCGGAAAAGAAATACAAAAAATATACTATCACTAGATAGAAGATAATTAAATATTAACGATGCTTTTAAGCCGCGTGACTCAGGAAAAAACGTGTTCATTTAGTATTTTTTAATAAAAAATTTAGCTGCATCTGGAGCCTGAAACCAAGAGGTCATGAGTGAATATATATCTTTTTTGATGTGAAACATCTATAGCCGCACGTAAAACCGATTTCTGGCGTGGCAACGCATGCCGTGGCTATACAAAGGTACACCCTATTACCTGAGTGTTAAGGTTTATAATTAAACACTGAAATCCCTTTTTTATATTTAATTAATTATATTCATATTAGTGACTATGTAAATTATATTAAGATTTCATTTTTACATGAAAGGTCATTTTAATAATTTTTAAAACGAATAAATATAAACTACCATTAAAATTAGCTGGAGATTTTAATGTAAATTTGCAAGAGCTGAATCAATGCCATTAATGACATTTCTTCAAAAAGAATTTCAATTGCAAATCAACAACAATCCAAAAGAATCTACTACCAAATATGGAACAACTATAGATGCTGTAATTGTGAGTTATCTTGATAATGTTTCATCCAATACTTTTGTAACGTAATAAATAAATATATAAATATCTTCACGCAATTCCCAATACAGGGGTAGACAGAGGTCAAGTCTAGACAATTAAGTCCCTATGACCCACCTTCCACCGAAGATATTTTCGGGACAACGGGACTTTACTACTACGGGACTTTTGTAACGTAGTTTAGTTATCATTGACCAATCGTCACAGTAATACCGGCAGAGAAAACATCGAATATAACTATAACTGAAGTCACAGAGAGAGAGAGAAAATATTTAAATTGTGGCCACTTGATATTAATATCGAATTTTTATATCAAATGTAAATAAATGCTTATTAAATAAAGTTACCATTTTCTGTAAGAAATTCTTAATACTTCATTTCTTCATTAGTATTTTCATAGTACTTCATTTTTTCATTCCTGTAATAATTTTATCTTTTATGCACATTACTTGTACACACACGATATTTCACATCTGCCAGGCGTCCCATGACGGCTCACATTTTTTTTACATGTTATAATCATTTGTTATTCGTTTTATGTGTGTATCCTTACATATAATGCAAAGTAAATACCTAGTTAATACCAGCAGGGACTCAGTAAGCTTCTAATCTTATTTTTACAAATACGCTCTTGTTTTTACAAATGAAGACAATTTACAATTTATCTAAAGTGTGTTTTTTCCATTTTTCGAACATAAACTCGTATGTTTTGATACATTTTTTTAAAGAATTCAAGTTTAAATAGTCGGGAAACTTTCCGTCTTTTTGTAAACGTGAATTCTTTTGGTTTTTTTCCCTCCTTCGAACCTTTTAGAAATATTACTTCGGTTAGTTGTTTCGATTTATTTAGAATGCGACTGTACTTTCTTCAAACAAGTCATATAAATGAATGCTATATCCTTCTATATGAAAAAATGTATTCTCCAAGTCAAATGTTTTTCCTTATTTTGTATTAATAAAATTTATATTCGTTAATGATCAGCATAATCGTTTTTTACCTATATTTGTTATTTATATATTTGTGAAATTGTACAAAAGGAGCTTAATCTAAGAAATCTCCTATACTCTCTTAGAACTCCCCGTTAGTCACATTTCATCTATTTATAGTCGTCACTTGTGGCGTCTGTGCTGCCATCTTTATTTTACGCATGGACTTTATTGAAACGTAGTAATAATATATGTGTTATCTATGGTAATAGTCCACTCTTTGATCACTGTCACTGTCATCTATTATTTACTAAAATAAAATATTGTACCATCATTATAATATTATTACATTTTACAATAATCGCTCGGAAAAATCCTTTTTTTTGTCTTGACGATTTTTAACGGTGGAAATTAATTTGTACAGCTTATAAACTCGTCAACATGAATCCTATGTCAATGGACAGAGATGAACCGTCGTCTTTGTTATCATTTTCCACAAACCATCCCTTGGAGCAGTTCGTACTTTTAGCAAAGGGTGCGAAAGGTTTTGCATGTGCAGAACTAATTAAGCAAGTTCTGGAAGCCCCAGGAGTTCACGTGTTTGGAGAACTTCTTGAAATGCCGAATATTATAGAGGTTAGAAACTAAATATTTACCTGTACTACTAATACTACTACTACTAAATATTTACCTTTACAACACAACTTTCTAATATTATTATTAGGTATTTTTACTAAATACTTATTTGCGTAATGATGATTTTATTTAAATAATTTTTTCTTAAAGAAAAGTCACGATAGCTGAGTGGTTGGGTGGTCGGAATTTCGAGTCAAGACACCCGAGTTCGATCCCCCAGGTAAACTCGTACCAATGGATTTTTTTTAAAAACTTATGAACGAATTATATCGTTGGCTTGGACATAAAGACGGCAACATACCACCTGTCAAGTTGTCCCGAAAATATCTTCGGTGGCAGGTGGGTCTAAGGGACTTTATTGTCTAGACAAGACATCTGTCTACCTCTGTATTGGGAATAGCGTAAAGATACTTATTTATTTTAATTTTTTTATTGCTTTTTTTTAACTTTATTCATCATTTGTGTACTGTACCACTTTATAATTCTTTTATTTTTCGTTAAAAAACTGTTGTATATCACATATATATCCTTAATAATTCATGTGTTGTTTACATGCCATGAATGAATTCTTTCTTTCTTTCTAATGTGTTATAGTTAGAGAATGGACCATATGCTACTCACTACAAGACATTGAATCTATTCGCCTATGGTACATACAAGGAATATTTGGAGAATAAATCAGAATATCTGGAGCTTTCACCAGTACAATGTAAAAAACTACAGCACTTAACAATTGCAACATTGGCCACGCAGGAAAAATGCATACCATATAGTGTACTTTTGAAGGAGTTAGATATTAAAAATGTTAGGGACTTAGAAGATTTGATTATTGAAGCTATTTATGCTGGTAAGTAGTAATTAGTTAAAGTGTGATGGATGAGAGAAAATATAATTGAAACAACCTTGTTATATGGTAGAAAAAAGTTAATGTGTCTATTTAAAGTATGTAAGATGTGTTAGTTTTTGAATGGGACTTGTGATTTGGGATGGATGGGACTCAAGGTACATTGGGTACCATTAACATTGTGCTGCTGTTCTCTTACCTCTGAGCTACCATGTCTGACCTGTTGGTTCTATTTATTAAATCTCTTGCACATGTCCATTACGGGGGTTGATGACATCTATAAGAAATAATAATATAAATTTCAGCTAAATGTTCACAACTTTACAGCTGTATGCACATTATATGAATTATTAAGCTTGTATTGCATGGTATAAATCTTCATGCCATACCCAATACCTGGGTAGACAGAGGTCTAGTCTAGACAATAAAGTTCTCTCGACCCACCTTACACCGACAATTGGACAATGTGACAAGTGGAGAGATTGTCGCTGTCTCGATGTCTTCAAAGAAAAACCATTGGTACAATGCCTGCCCCCCCTTCCCAGGGGATTGAACTCGGGGTCTCTTGATTTGAATTCTGATCACCAAACCATCTAAAAAAATACTTATCTAAAATACCTTTTGAAAGAATTTGAATATTTTGGAATAATATTAAATTGGTAACTAACAGTTATAATCCAATTCATATTTGGGTCTAAAATTTTCTATCCATAACATCCCTGGTTGTTGGTAACTGTATATCACATAACTTCATGCATTCCCATTACTGGGGTAGACTAAAATAATAAATATTTCTTTAATATTTTATATTTATAAATATTTCTTTAATCAGTATTTTTGATTATCACTTGGCTATCGTGATTACAGTCATGATAGCCAAGTGGTAGGCTGGTCGGAATTACGAGTTGAGAGGCCCGCGTTCGATCCCCAGGAGGCAGGCTCGTACCAATGGGTTTTTTCAAAAGTTACATACGAATCATATCGTTGGCATGGACATAAAGACAGCGACGGGTTCACCATCTGTAACATTGTCCCGAAAATATCTCCGGTGGAAGGTGGGTCAAAGGGACTTAATTCTCTAGACTAGTCCTCTGTCTATCCTTGTATGAGGAATCGCGTGAAGATATTTATTTATTATAGTATATTTGAGAGTGTCAAAATAATTGCTTAAAGTTTTAAATCAAATACAACTTTCATAACATTCAAAGGGAGACTTTCCTGATTTAAGTATTTAGCACAATGATGTAACATTGCAGATATTATTCATGGCAAGTTGGATCAAGAGTGCAAGAGGGTTGAGGTTGACGTTGCTCTTGGCCGAGACGCCAGACTTGAAGATGCTTCCGGCATAGCAGACGTACTGGCAGACTGGTGTAATGCTTGTGAAGCTGTTCTGAACTCTGTAGATCGCCATATACAACGTGCCAATCACCACAAACAAAAAGCTCTTCGGCACCAACAGGGTATTGAGCAGGAGGTCAGTTACCTACTCTTTCATTATTTTTATATATTTATCACAATTAAAAATATATAGAAATTTGGCTGCAAAACCTTGCTGATGTCCTTTAAACAAAATTTGATGCTTGCAACTTCTTTCAAGTCACAATAGCAGAGTGGTTGAATGGTTGGAACTCAAGTCAAGAGACCCAGACTCATACCTATGGGTTTTTTCAAAAACTTATGTACGAATTATATCGTTGGCTTGGAAATTAAGACGACGACGGGTTCACCACCTGTGACATTGTACCATCAATATCTTCAATGGACAGTGGTTAGAAATGTCTTTATTGTCTAGACCTCTGTCTACCCTTGTATTGGGAATGGCGTGAAGATATTTATCTATTTATTTAAAATAATAAGACACCAATAAATGTTTTGGTTCATTTAGATAACTTCCCTACTCTTTCAAAAATTGTCACAAGCATATTCCAGAAAGAATTTAATGTACTTGTGCTATATAGGGTTTTTTCAAAAACTTATGTACGAATTATATCGTTGGCTTGGAAATTAAGACGACGACGGGTTCACCACCTGTGACATTGTACCATCAATATCTTCAATGGACAGTGGTTAGAAATGTCTTTATTGTCTAGACCTCTGTCTACCCTTGTATTGAGAATGGCGTGAAGATATTTATCTATTTATTTAAAATAATAATACACCAATAAATGTTTAGGTTCATTTAGATAACTTCCCTACTCTTTCAAAAATTGTCACAAGCATATACCAGAAAGAATTTAATGTACTTGTGCTATATAGGATGATTTTTTATTGATATTTTAAATTGTTAAATTTATTATTACAGATTTTGTACATAAAGAAAACTTTAAAAACTCAAGCAGAAAATGACGATGCTGCGATGGGCGGCGGCAGTGAAACCCACTCCGCGCCAAAGAAGAACTCTGGTAAAGGAAAGACCCCACGCACCGCTGGCAAGTTTTGGCAAAAGAACACATAAGATTTCACAACTGTACATAATTTGTGATATATTGTAATAGACATAAGTACTGCTTAATTATATTTTGAATTATTACGAAATAAAACACGCTTGCTTTGTTGTTTTTTTTTTCGCCATCCAAACTTGACATCAAATTTCGTCGTTAACTAAATGGCTTTCCCTTCCCTTGGTGTGCTTCAGGTAGGTAGAAGTGGTATATGATAATAGAACTTTTCTGCCTCCGAAGTCTACGACAAAACTAGTGATGCGACTTCGCCAGAATAGCAATGGATAAAGAGATTTAGCCTCTAGGAGATCTAAGCATTGCCTTATTTCGCCGCTTAATAAACAATAAAGAATTTTGGACACTGAAAAAAATACCTAAATAAATAAATAAATATCTTCACGCAATTCCCAATACAGGGGTAGACAGAGGTCAAGTCTAGACAATTAAGTCCCTTTGACCCACCTTCCACCGAAGATATTTTCGGGACAACGTGACAGGTGGTGAGCCCGTCGCCGCCTTTATGTCCAAGCCAACGATGAAATTGGTACATAAGTTTTTGAAAAACTCATTGGTACTGCCACCTGGGGATCGAACTCAGGTCTCTCGACTCGAAATTCCGACCACCCAACAACTCGGCTGTCGTAACTTCATGTTTATGTATATTGGTGACGGGCAACAGTTCCTAATGATAGATGTGAAATTTAGTATTAAGGGTACTTGTGCCGGTTATTTCCCACACGCCCTTACCAGAGCTTCCATTTCACTTCGAGTTAGGAAGTGGTGAACTTCGTAATATCTTAATTTCCCACCATATCCGGGTCATGGAGAAAAATACTAAAGTCAATAGGAGACTTCGCATCATTGCTAATAAATATATCTACTGCTGTTTATACACCGATAGAGAGCGGTTCGATGGTCCGAAACGGTGGTAGTTTGAGAATTGACGATCGGTGGATGTAATGTATTTTACTTACAACGATAATTAAATGATTTAAGTGCGAGCACTCCTCCCGATGTTTGACTAATGGAACAGAGGAAATTGGTAGAGCATCGCGCTCTACCAATTTCCTCCGTTCTAATTAATTAGACAGACATTACATTTGTGAATTCGAACACAGCACTACCTATTGAAAAAAAATACCTTCACGCCATTCCCAATAGGGAAGACCGAGTCTAGTCTAGAGAATTATGTTTCTTTGACCCACCTTCCACCGAAGATATTTTCGGGACGACGTTACAGGTGGTGAGCCCATCGACGTTTTTATACAAAATTACGCGTGCTTAGGTTAAAAGATAGCTAACAGTCCACTTGATTCTGATATGGTTTCTGGTTTTATAAACCAGAAACCTATCTATCTACCTGGTAAGTCAAAATAGAAGTTTAGCTATTGTGTTCCGATTTGAAACCAAATCACAATTGTTTATCTTATTTGTGGCGACAGGAATAAGGATTCTGGAACTGAGAAAGTGTGTATACCGCCTTTAAATAACTTGTATCCCTGAAAATGCTCAGTTCCTATGGGAAGGATAAGGTAAGAATCTGGAACTGAGCTATATTACCCCTATGCAGAGAAGGCGAGCCTACCGCCTTTAATGACTTGTATCCCTGAAAATGCTTCTGCAGGATGATCCTGTGGGAAGGCCCGAAACTTTTCTAAATCGATTTTGTTTATTTACAGTTTTAACAGTGGTAGAGCCACGCATCAGTTTTTTTTGTTGCATGAACGGGCCGGCTCGACCGGGGAAGTACCACGACCTCACAGAATACCGGCGTGAACTAGAAGTTTAACAAACTTCTGCGTTTCGTCTGGTGAGTGCAGGTAACCGGACGCCCACACACCCCCTCCCCCAAAACATGGTAGCGGAACCATTCCACCAGTGCTGGAAAATCCCCCTCTGGGCACCCGCGCTTGGGCAACCAATCGCTGCCCGAGTGTGGATGCTCAGGCTGGCCCCCGTTTTCTGGGGGGGGGGGGTCAAATTTCCGCTCTGTTCCCATACTGTTCGAGGCAAACGAAGCAAAAAACCTTCGGCACCCTTTACCACGCTTGCCGTGGATTTCTGCAATATCAGGGGACTCCATTCCTATCTTGATGCCGTCCACTACCATCTGGATACGGCAAAGCCGGCCTAGCTCTTTCTTACCGAGAACCAGATATCCTCTCCGGCGGATACCTCTTATCTTTCCTGCCCGGGGTAGAGCTAGAACATACTTTTGTGCCTCGGGCCGGAGTTTGTGTGTACGTCAGAGAGGATATATGTTCTCGGCAGTCTTGAAGGTCAGTGACGACCACCCTCGCGTCTATGGGTGCATCTATAGGTCCCACAGCGGTAATGCCGAAACTGACCGACTCATCGACCACATCCAAATGGCCGCAGATTCCGTGCTACAGCAGATCCCATCCGCAGAGATCGTGGTACTCGGCGATTTCAACGCCCACCACGCTGAATAGCTACGATCTCAAACCACTGATCATGCGGGGAAATCTGTTTTTGACTTTGCCCTAGCATATGATCTGACACAACTGGTTACTTCGCCAACGCGGGTTCCGGATGTGGAGGATCATACACCTTCCCTGCTCGATCTTCTGCTGACCTCACATCCGGACGGTTATATGGTCTCCGTTGATGCCCCTTTGGGTTCATCGGACCACTGCCTGATCCGGAGTAAAGGGCCCATCATGTGCCCATTGCGGTCGCGATATGCAGGCCACCGCCGTGTGTGGTACTACAGGTCGGCGGATTGGGAAGGGATGCGGTCTTTCTTTGCGTCCTACCCATGGGGGCAGGTTTGCTTCTCGCTAGATAGTCCCGACGCCGTTGCTAATTCCGTCGCTGATGTGGTGCTCCAAGGAATGGAACTCTTCGTTCCTTCCTCTGTGGTGCCCATCGGTGGTAGATCAAAGCAATGGTTTGGTGGCACCTGCAGAATGGCATTTCGCCAAAAGTAGCAGTGCTACCGGGCCAGGGTTAAAGCATTAGCGTCTCAGGATTTAAAAACTAGCGGTTTTTAAGTAGGATTATAACTCTGCCGCCAGGTCCTTCAAAAGAGTAATTTCTGCGGCAAAGTCCGAGTACATTGGCAGAATTGGCGAGAAAGTAATTCGTCCCGACCATCCTGGCAGTTAGTTTTGACATAGCGAAAGCGTTTGATCGGGTATGGCACAAAGCGCTTCTCCCAAAGCTTCCGTCATATGGGCTTCCCGAGAAATTTTGCAATTGAGTCACTAGTTTTCTCACAGACCGGAGCATCAAGGTCGTAGTTGACGGTGCATGCTCGGACTCCAAGTCTGTGAACGCTGGTGTCCCACGAGGCTGTGTGCTATCGCCAACCCTGTATCTTCTGCATATCAATGATTTGTTACAAATAAGTTACATTCATTGCTATGCAGATGACAGCACTGGTGATGCCCTTTATACCGGCCGTGCCAATATTTCTCGGGAACACGTCGACGAGTACCGGAACAAACTTGTGTCTGAAGTCGAGATTTTGTTGGACAAAATCTCGGACTGGGGTCGACAAAATTTAGTCCAGTTCACCCCTAAAAAGACACAAGTTTGCGCGTTTACCGCAAAAAAGAAACCCTTCGTCGTATCACCTCGTTTTGAGAGCACTCCCCTAGTTGCCTCAGCCAGCATAGGAATCCTTGGCGTCGACATATCGAATAACGTTCAGTTTCGCGGTCATTTGGAAGGGAAGGCCAAATTGGCCTCTAAAAAGCTTGGCGTGCTCAGTAGAGCGCGACAGTACTTCATGCCGGCCCACCATTTGCAACTTTATAAGGCGCAGGTTCGGCCGCACATGGAGTACTGTTCTCACCTCTGGGCGGGGGCACTACAGTGTCATTTGACCGTATCCAAAGAAGAACGGCTCGAATTGTCGACGACCATACTCTATCTGATCGGCTAGATCCCCTGGCTTTGCGAAAAGATGTTGCATCTCTTTGCATTTTCTATAAAATCTATTACGGGGGGTGCTCCGACGAATTTTTCGGATTAATCCCAGCCGCTGAATTTTACCATCATACCTTACGGCATAACCAAAGATTTCATCAACACCACCTTGATGCTTGGCATTCCACCACAGTGCGTTTTTCGCGGAATTTTCTGCCACGCACTTGCACTTTGTGGAATGAGCGGCCGTCAGCGGTTTTTCCGGACAGATACGACCTAGGGACCTTCAAGAAAAGAGCCTATACCTTTCTCAAAGGCCGGCAACGCATCCGCTATTCCTCCGGTATTGCAGATGTTCATGGGCGGCGGTAATCACTTACCATCACGTGTGCCACCTGCTCGTTTGCCTCCCTCTTCTGTAAAAAAAAAACTTTCACGCGCAAACCTTGACGGGGTGGCCAGAGAAAAAAGATCGCCAAGAGTCAATCTTTACATACTTCTTTTTCTTTTTTCAAATTCATTTTTCTTCATACACGCACATCTAGGTATCCGAGCATTCTTTTTATAGAATAGATGGATAAACGAGCAGGTGGCTCACGTGATGGTAAGTATTCATTTCATTCTCGATTATGAATGGGAATCAGTCGTTTGTAGTATAAAGAAGCCAAAAACCTGCACAACCCGAAATGTTTATTCACTCAGTGAACTGGAATGGTTTTACTCATAACTGTCAGTAAATAAACGGATTAAAGTTAATTTTTCTATTTATTTTGTCTCAATGGGGCAAAGATCCGCAGTTGCGGACATTTGCCCCGCATCTGCGGACGTTTACCCCAAACAGTGGGGCAAAGGTCCGCAAAGGCAAGGTTGTCTACCTTTCCTTTTTTTTTTCTAAATGGTGCTTATTTCGCTACTAATAAAATGGTACATTGTAGCACATAAATTAAGCTTTCCAAAACATGCGGGACCTTTTACTTATTGGGCGAGAAAAAAAGTTAAAACCTAAAATTGCGCACCTAAAATTGCGGATCCCTTCCCTAGTTACCGCCGCCCATGAACACTTGCAATACCAGAAGAATAGCAGTGGCGTTGCCGGCCCTTAAGAAAGGTGTAGGCTCTTTTCTTGAAGGTCCCTAAGTCGTCTTGGGCCTCCCCTTTTCGAGCAACTTGCTTACGTAGTCTTCGACAGATTTTGGTTGCGAAGACCTAATTTCCATGCAGGGAAATCCGCATCAGGAGCATGGCACAGAATAGAGACGAGCCGCTGATGATATGAAAAATAGCGAATCACCAAGTCAGGAGTCAGAAGAAGAGCAAAATCTGTCAGGAGAAGAGAAAAATATTTTTTTATTTATATATACAAATATACTTAATATTTTTCTTTTAAAATGCTTAAATTGTGTGCCAAAGTGCTCTTCCACCCCCCCAACAAGATTAAATAAATACATAGAGATAGGGACAACATCACATACATTGCTCTGATCCAAAAGTAAGTTGCTAAATATATTTGTCTATCTATCTAAAGCACTTCTGTTATGGAAGGAAAAACAACGAAGATACCGCAAACACCCAGACCCGACAAAATGTTGGAAAAGCGGTTTTCTACATTGACCCGTCCCCGAATCGAACCCGGGACCTCAGAGCTGGCAACAAAGTGTGGTACAAACCGTCTCTCGGAAAAGTTTTGAAAATGGCAATGGCTAAGGTTGTGGGAAAACCATCTTGAAAAATAGCACACTAGTTTAAGTAGAAAAATGTCTTAAAAGGTGGTTCGAAAGGACTTAATGTCTTGACCTCTGTCTACCCCAGTATTGGGAATGGCGTGATGACATTTTTTGTAGTATTTCAGGTCGTAAAATAAATGAAAAGGAAAAAAAACAAGCTATCAATGATTAGTTCGACAGAGCCAGTAAAAGAGGCTAGGTGATAGGATTTAACAACTGCTCAAATCATTGACAATCCGTTGAATATTTGACGGACCTTCTGTACTAAATTTATATATTTGTTTCTTGCTTAAACTGCTCATAAACAGTACTTATTTATGAAAAAAACACGGCAACATTTCTTAGTTAATGTCATATGTCGGAGCGAGATAACTAGATATGATGTGAACTAGGCTAAAGCTAGACAAAAATCAGGCACGAAGGCTTCATCCGAAGCGAACTGCGTGTTGGATCGTGTACGTTCGCTCTTCGGCCGATTGTTTTTGACGCAGCAGCGCAAATAAATTGCGCAGGCAGTGCAACGATTATTACGTTTGCAGGCCGCTGAAAAGTGATGTAAATAATATATAAAAAGGCCAAAACATTGTAAACAAAGACTATATTACGTACTTAAAACAAAAACATTCATAATAACATCTGTCGGGGGTTTTACCAATGCCATAGCAACGGAAAAGTGAAATATAGAACTGTAGTGAAGATTGACTATTTATGCAATGGATCCGTGAATTATAAAATAGAATTTATTAGCTATTCTTTGTTGAAAGACTTGTTTAAAGTGCTACATCTTGAAAAACGTGCGTGTATTGGATGAACAGAAAGGCAAGTATGCCCTTTGTTTAGGTTCATGCCAATCACTATTCACAGTGGAATTCATAATCAATTATGTCTAGCGCCTTTAATATATTTATTTTTCTACGTCCATTAAAAGGGACAGACTTCGCAAATGAAACAACAAATATAGCAAACTGAATCAATAAAATGAACGTAAAATTGCGCGTATAGTCTAACTGCGACTCGTTTATTTGTGTGGGTCGGTGCGATGTTCTTTGTTGTCGGAGCAGTCAGCTGTTCCGGCCGCGGGTGGCGGGAGGTGCAGTCGGGCCGGGCTATAACTTGTCTGACTGGTGTGACGCGGTTTCTACTAAGTCTTGATATAATTTATTCCCTTGTGTGGCAAATGCATTAACACACTTTTATTCGTCCTGGGGTCTGGATTATAATATGGCACGTGCCGGCGCGTTGTGTGCGTGCCGTGTATGTGTTGCCATGTTTATGTAATGTTGGATAATTGTTGAATAGGTGGACTGTTTTGCTAAATGTCAGCTATTTACAATAGGTACATTTCTAGTTTTCTTTGTTGCAATCGTCACACAAGTCTGTTTTAAATGATTAAATGCGTGAATGTTTTTTCGATCCATAAATGAATAGCCTCGTTTAAATTACTATTTATTGGGCAATAATTTAAGGAAGAGCAGTAAGATTTTTTGCCGTGTGCCTGTATAAGTCGCGCATTTACGTACGCTTTTACGAAATTTGCTGTGAGTAGATTTTGGAAAGGTTTACATAGACAGCTGTTAACGATTCTTCGCACTTCTTTGTTATAAATTGAGATTGTTATATTTGAGAATATCGTTTAAAATGGAGATCTGTTAAAACAAACTGCAATTACAGTTTAACACACAATGAAATAATGAATTAATGAAAAATTTAAGATATCGTTAGCTATGTTTAATAAAGATTATGCTAGGAAAATAAGATAACACTATTTGTATGTTCGTTATCTAGATCCCAACATCGTCATGTTATTGATCTATAGTTAACTTCGGTGTTTATTAACTTTCTACATTTTAAGTAAGTACTTAAAGTCTAAAAACTTCACTAATTTGGCATAACTTTGCAGTGCCATTTGTCGTTACGGAGTACAACTTGGTCTAGCTGAAACTTGAACACAATTGTCCCCATTATGCATTTTGAAATCAAATAACTTGAACCTTCATGTATATTATTTATGCAGTTGCCTTAGATGAATTTCTTAAAATAGCAGCAAATACCACGGATGTATAATCATTACATTTTCTCGCTGGCACCATGCCAGCTACTTTCATAGGCTTCGAATCTACAAACGCTATTCTGTGTTCACTTTTAACCTTTATGGTCTGACATATTTGTTTATTCTTTGCATCAATGCTATGCTCTATAACTTAGTACCTATCGGGTTTCTAAAAGAACGTAGTAAGGTACTGAGTAGAACACAATCGAACTCGGGTCTCTCGACTCCAATTCCGATCACCCAACCACTCGGCCACCGTGATTTCGACTTTCATATCATTTATGTGTCGAAAGCCACATTGATACGAGCTACCACATTGATAGTTTAAAATAAAAAAGAGAGTAAAAAATACTCAAGAATGGTCTGAATGAAATTCATCTTGACAAAACTAAGCTCCACAAACAAACCCAAACTTAGGTGGTTGTCTGGTATCCACTGAAGAGCCACTTTCTGAGTTCATCATTATAACCTCCAAACCAAGTTCAACCTATTGGACTTATCAAAACAAATCGCATGATCATGATGATGATACTCGAGAGCTTTATTGCTGCTGAAGAGTTTCCTGTATCCATCTCTCACCTCCATCATCAAATCAGCTCGAAAATATCAAATATTTTATTTTACAATACGTCAAATAAAATCAAATCTTTTATTTATCGCCATAAGAATGTGCATTCGTTTATAGAAAGTCATTTTTAATCTACCACCGTTTCGTAATGAGGTTCCTCTAACGGAGAAGAAACAGGCGAAACTCCGTGTATACTCTTTTTTGGTAATTTTTTTTTATAATATTATATGTTATATTATATTATATTTTGTATTACATATGAGGTATGATATTTTCTAGAAACATTTTGGGAGCAATCGCATATTGCTCTCCGTAATATGTATCCATGGGAAGTTTCACATCGATATAACAATCAGAAGTATGTATAATAATTGATTAATTTGATTGTTACTAAAGTCACGAGTTTCAATTGAAACAAATAAAAGCGAGTTAAAAAACAATGGTTTCAACTGATTATATGAATACCTGTTGGCCATTGTTATAACTGCTAGAACTAATCAACCTACGGATATGGACCCATCGGATACGAATATATAGTATGGGTTGTTTACCCGCCGATCACCTAATCAATTTTGATAATATCCATGTACCAATAAAATATCTAATAAAATAGATATTATCGTACAATACTAGTTTCGTAGTTGCATAAAGTCACGATAGCCAGATAGAGTGGTTGGGTGGTGGGAACTTCGAGCCAATAGAGCCGAGTTCGATCTCCAGGTGGCAGGCTCGTACCAATGGGTTTTTCAAAAAACTTATGTACAAATTATACTGTTGACTTGAACATAAAGATGGTGGATTGACTTGAACATAAAAACTTAATGATACTTTTTTTAATTTTGTGTTATAATAACGTACGTAGCAAAGTATAAAATAAATTATTTGGTAACTAATACATATATAACTACATGCAAAAGTGTGGGAAAAAAGTGTGGGATAACTATCACTTGAAATATTTCAAGTGATACTTATCCCAAATCGACGGGGACTTTTTCCTAAGTCGCGTCAAACGACTACCATGAGAAGATAGGATGCCACAAATACGTGGCATGCCACCTATCTTCTCGTGGTAGGCATTGTGTAAACATAAAAAAATATGTGATTTAAATAGAAAGAAACTATTATTGCACATTGCACATAATACATCACGAAATTAGTGAATTAATGATGATAAAAAAATTAACAAACTTAAAGACCAAACTAAAGTAACTTATAAATAAACATAAAAATGACACAAAAAAATAACAGTTGTTTATCATTGTCGTATGAGTCGTGTTGCAATGGGCAAAAAGACCATCTCAGCTTAATGCCGCAGTTCACTCAAAACTGTAGCGCTGGTTTTCAGTCGGCCTTAGTGGCGAGTGACTTACGGACGTCTGTCTGTATTTAGTTTAACAAATAAAAAAAAAAGAAAGCGTATGAATACAATAATTAAAGACAATCTAAAGTGTGTGTTTTCATATCGATTCCTGCTTTATCATGGCTTCACGATAAGTAATATGTTTGATGTTGGTGATGTGGCTAATGTACAATCTTCACGCACAATCCCTGACGGGGTAGCCAGAGAGAACAGATCGCCAAGTGTCACGATCCCTACATACCTCTTTCGCTTCTTTCAGATTCATCATCTTCTTCATACACGCACGTCTAGGTATCCGAGTACTCTTAACCCTCCCCTCTTCTAGCAATTTGCTCACATGGTCTTCGAAAGTTAATCTCAGCCTACCTCGACATCTTTTAATATTAACTTTTGCGCTACATGTTTTCTTCACAATTCGGTCTTCGCTCATTCGCTCAACGTGCCCGAACCATGGAACGTCCTTATCAATCTTTTATCCTTATCAACCTCGACACCTTACCTGCCTTCTAATATTAACTTTCGCGCTATATATTTTCTTCACCATTGCCCAAACGATGACCAAACCATCGAAGCACGCCCTTATCCATTTTTGTGACAAGGTCATCTTTCAAACCTGCCATTTTGCGAATCTCATCATTTCGCTTTCGGCCGGCCATGGTAATGCCGCACATTCTACAAAGAGATCGCATCTCCACTGCATTCAACCTGCTTTTTTGCTTCTTCTGGCATACCCAGGTTTCGCTGCCATATAACAAAGTCGGTATCAACACAACACACACTGTTATGTATTGCAAGGCGTGCACTTTTTACTACGCTTTGCCTTTTGACTATCGCAGTCAGGGCATTGACTCTGTTCCCGGCAGCGACACGCCTGTCCACATCTAAATCACATCTTCTATCCCGGCTAAACGCACTCCCCAAGTATACAATTTCATCCAATTCGCTAATGTCATTGGCAAAATACTACCAAATATGTAATAAATAAAATACCAAATAAAACTACCAACATGACTAAAGAGCCCAATTTACGCAATAACCATAGGGATTGGCCAATATCACTGGGCGAGCGGATAGAGAGGTAATCATTGCGGTATTTGTTAGACAAATGCGGGCAAATGTTCAGCTTACCTTATTTGATAACTAAGACTTCATTGAAATTTCTAACATCAGGAGTTACAACTGCTGTTATATTCTCAGCTGTATAGGAAGTGTAGAGGATATAATAGAGGTGTGGGAAGGGAAGTAACCTGTGGAAATATTCACAAAGTAGTTACAGTCTTGCACTACAGGTTGGCGGGAAGCGACGAGCCACAGTCGTCGACAATTGCGTGGCTAATTGCAAACCGTGCGCTAAGTGCGGACGAATGAACTTTAATGAAATAGGGACTATAAGGCGAACGACGTAGCCAATCGCAAATTGCTGAACGTGCTTCATTATAGAATATATTGTTCGTAGAATTCCAGCTGCTATTAATTCGCGTCGTCCTCCATCTTGTCCTTTACAATTTCTGAGTCTTGATTTTATTTTACTGGCTGCAAAATATAATATTTATTCATATTACTCATTTCTAGAAGTTTCTTTGATATTTTCCATTTAGATAAAGGAATTATTCCATCTGCCACGTTTCACTACCGTGAAATAGAATCTTAAATTCCATCAATATCATCTACATTTAATGTCTTTTGTACTACAAGGTACCTGGCTACCTCCTTTTAATTAACTGCAATGAATTCATTTGTTTTGTAGAACGACGTTACTTTCGCATTTATATATAATAAAGAATAGTTAATGATGAAATCATGACCTTTAATCCGTTTTAAATAAATGGTTCTGTGATATATGACGTCGCATCTTTGAACCCGCCGAGGATTCGACGATTCTCCTGAATCAGACCAAATTCCAGCATTGAAGCTTAATAGGAGCTCATTTTTTCTCATATTAGCACGCATTTACCAATACTTAGGTAGAGATTATTTCACGGACAACGTGACAAGCGTGGGCCTGACGCAGTCCTAGTGGTGTTAACAGGAATACTAGAAGCATTAATTAATATTTTTAGCCAGAATTAGTAATTATTATGCAATAATTATTATAACTTACGTATGTTTTGCAGGCGTTACTGACTTTATATTATTTTTTTGACTTATACTTAATTTCTGCTTTCTTATTTACTTATTCCACGGTCGGTGAAAGTCAGTAAAACTTATGAGCCTTACCGTTAATGGAAATAACCTAAGCACCTCGCTTGGCAAGCGGATCGGCAATCATAGTACTAGATACCACGTGTCTTAGATGCTGTCTGTCAGTCACCGTTCTGTTGAATTTTGTTTTGTTCTGCTATTTTTTCTTGATATTTTTTGTGATCCCATCATGCGATAGTCATTGCTATTATATTAGAAATCCTTATTATAGGAGTATGTCTTGCTTTGGAATATTGTATGCTTAGTAATGTTATAGTAATGTCACTATGTCACTCCAGCATAAGTCTTTTTAGATACATGCTGAGGTGTTACAAAGGGAATAATAATTAAATCATCTGTTTAGATGTAAAGGCCTATATATAGTGATGGTTAGTGATTAATACTTATCTGTTAGTCAGTTTCATTATGTCATTAGGCTTATTTATGCTAATAAAATTATATTAATATAATAATATTTAGGTGCTAATAAAATTGAAACGACCCGAATTGAAACAATCGAAGGCAGGGTCACTACCAACTAGTTGGTAGTGACCCTGCCTTCGATTCTAAGGTTTGTGGTTCCGAGACTTGAATGAATATGTATGTTTGTACTCGAGTCACGAATGTTTATATGCATATATGAGAAATTGTCTATGTAAATATATATCTATGTAAGAAAATTGTACTGTTAGCTTGGAGATTAAGACGCCGATCACCTTGTCTGGACCTCTGCTTACCTCAGTATGGAAAATATTGTGAATATATAAACGTTTGTAATTTTCACTTATGCAACAATTAAGTCTTATTTTTCAAAGTATAGGCTTAACGCAGAATAAATGTAGAGCAGTATTGTAAGAATGTATTTAGCCTTAATTATTCCGGTGTGAAACACAATGTGCATAATCGTCTTAGACTATGCATATGTCAGGTTTCCGAGCTGTCCTATAATGCGATATGCACAAGGGCTAGGGGCATTCTGTTTGACGTCAGGGCATTCCCGCCAAACATTTTGTGTCAGTAGGACTTTTAACTACTAGGTAAATTATGTGTTATTCTTTGACAAGTATGATTTTTTTAAATTTATAATACAACATGTCTGCTTGCCAGCATCATAATCAGTTTTCGCCATAAAATTAATTATATCTGCTGATGTCATGTTTTACCTTCGGATTGTCCACCGTCGTGAGCCCAATTTGTAGATGGTTAACCTAGCGATAGGTCTTAGTAGTTATTTAATCCAATGAGTGTAGTAAACTATGACATAAAATATTGGCCAGATTGTTAGAGTAGTTTCTCTGTAACCTTGTATAAATTTTTAATAAGATACCTGACCGTAATCTTGTATCGTATGTGTTTTTTTAGAGTTCCGTACATTAAAAGAACCCTTATAGGTTAAATGGTCTCTTCTTTATCTGCTAATCCGCCCATCAATCTGTCAAGATTCTTTTTCTCAGAAACGCAAACTGTAAATAAACCATGAGACCCTTAGGGTCTAAAATGTCTTTCAGGTCAGCGCAATAGGGTTAAAGTGCGGCTACTTTTTTAATGGTTTTTGGATCCGCCGTGTTATACAGTGATTACCTGTATTGTCTTTTATTATAAACAACCCTTTCAACCTTTTACATTTATTAATATCTGCGCCATCTTATTTCTTTAACGCCGTACACAGCAAGGGGGAAAACACGATTTTATACAGTACACGGAGTTTTGAGTATAACATTTAATATATGATCAATGTAATAACATTTTTATTATTGCTGTAATATAATTTTTTTTTTCGAGCGTAAAGGGTTATTATTCATATTAATTAGTTTTAATTAGCGAACCTGTGGGCCTCGCGAGTTCGGGGCTATGAGCAAGGGCCCACATCGCCCACGCTTAGCTACGACATTGTTTTCATCAATTTAATGTTCGGTGCCTTCATCGTTATTAAATTGGTGTTATAACATAATAAATAAAAGTCAATAAATATCTTCACGCAATTCCCAATACAGGGGTAGACAAAGGTCTAGTCTAGACAATTAAGTCCCTTTGATCCACCTTCCACCGAAGATACTTTCGGGAAAACGTGACAGGTGGTGAGCCCGTCGCCTTCTTTACGTCTAAGCCAACGATATAATTCGTACATAAGTTTTTGAAAAACCCATTGGTACGAGCCTACCACATGGGGATCGAACTCGGATCTCTTGACTTGAAATTCCGACCACCCAACCACTCGGCTATCGCGACTTCGCTATAACAGGTTGTGTTAATTCTTCGTCTTTACAGCCTATCAAGAGTTCACTACTAACATAGGCCTCCCCTAAAACTTTCCACAGTGAACGGTCCTCAGCTACCTGCATCCATCGTCTTCCCGCAACATTCTGCAAGTCGTCGCTCGTTAGCTTCCTGCTAGTTAGCTTCCCCTTTTTTAAAAAAAAAAAAGGGAAGCTAACGAGCAGGTGGCTCACGTGATGGTAAGTGATAACCGCCGCCCATGAACACCCGCAATACCAGAGGCATAGCAGATGCTTCCTTAGAGTGCCCCCCCCCCCAAATTGGGTGACGGGGGTGAGTGGGCCACCGGTTACCTGCATTCACCAGGCGAAACCAGAAGTGTGTTCTGTGTGAAGTGTCTTCTACTTCGCGCCGGTATTTTGTGAGGTCGTGGTACTTCCCCGGTCGAGCCGGCCCATTCATGCAACAACAAAAGCTGATGCGTGGCTCTACCACTGTTAAATTGTAATAATCACCTAATTGTTAATCACCTAATTGTACATAACCCTCGGTGCGCGTATCAGACTCGCACTTGATTTTTATAGTTCTGTGTGTGTTCAGACCTTCGTCAATGCCGGGGCCGGGTCACGTATACCCTCGTCTGATCAAATATTCCGGTTCGGAATAATTTGCGGGAAAGTTACCTTTTTTAATACATTTTTATCGAATTCTTTTAGGCGTACATTGAAAGTCAATAAAGGACCGACATTTCTGTATTTTTATCTTGCTTCTCAAAACTAACCTATAATTGCTGCGAAACAGTGGCAGAATATAGGGACTATCGTATATCCCCGTCTAATCAAATATTCTGGTTTAAAATAATTGGCGGGAAAAATATATTGTTACATTTACCCGTACACGGAAGGAACGGTCATTAAACGACAAGACAAAAACGACGCTACAATATTGCGTCTTCTCAACCCCAACCTATTACGTCACGAAACCGTGTTAGAAAAAAATAGAGGGTAGTGAAAAAGAGCACGGGAGTACCTATTTGCATAAATACTATTGTTTAAATGGTTTTATTGGTTTACTAGGTGTTTCAAGCGTATAGGCGTGTGTATCATCTATTTATTTAATAAATAATAAAACCTAATTAACATTTAATAAGTTAATTAGGTTTTATTATTTACTTAAACCTTACCTAAAAATTGTCAGACTGATTATGAAAACCGCATCAAAGTGCAGACGCGCAAAGCGAGTTCAAGAGAAAAGATTGAGATGGATTGTTTACGGACTTACTTAGTTGATGTTCATGAATGTTTTATTTATCCAGTGCATAATCCTACATAGCCGTGTTGGTATTGGCTGAAGAATAAGCCACATATTTTCTTCGCATGGGTGTCTTATGAGGCGACATTAGGATTAAGCCTAGAAAATAGCTAAGACTACCGATGGATGATGAACCGACGGATATCATAACAAAGTAATTTTTTTAATTACAAAAAAAATATTGTAAATAAAGGTAAATATACTGTTTGTGTGTGTTAATGTGTGTTTGTATAATGTCGACCCCATCGCCGATAGCCGAATTGGCAGTGAATCCCGCTAGACGCAAACATTTAAGTATGATTATTTGATAATGTATGATTATTTGAAATCTAGTTATGGATTACATGTAGATATGAATATTTACAAGCCATTCGAATACAGGGGTAGACAGGTCTACAACTAAGTACCTTCGACCCACCTTTCATAGGTATTATTCGAAGACATTTATAATAAGCTAACGATATATAGTTTTTAAACAAACCCATGGTAGTTACGAGGCTACCACCTGCGAATCGAACCCGGGTCTCATGACTCGAATTCCGATCACCCAACCACTCGGCTACCTTTCATTTGTATGCTAAGACGGCGATGGGCTTATCACCTGTAACGCTGTCTCTAAAAACATCAGGTCAAAGATTAGTCGATAGGACTTAATAGTTTAGTCCTCCGTCTACCCCAGCTAAAAGGAAAAAAAAAAAGATATTGCCGATTTTGAAACGCGGCAAATATTGGCAAATTCCCTCAACGCTCTTGTAACAAATTGAATAATCAATCGATGGTCTCTCAAGGCAAACCGGCGGAGGGCGGATACGGCGCGGACTCCCGCCAATTGTAATTTATTCCTTTGCGACCGTTTACGTTACGCGGCCATTGTACCCGCGTCGGAATAAAATCAAAAACGTGAGCAAGTTAATTAATAAATTGATTCCAACGAGATTGATAAAAATAATTGATGCCTTTAATTAAATTGCGATAATAATTCGAATCTTTCTATGAAATGTTTCTAGACGAGTTTTGTACTTGATACGTAGAATTTAAGCGACAATAGTCTATCAGATTAGGATAAGAAACACGACGTTGCTGGTTCGAATTCGCCATACGACTTTTATTGTAATACAGAAACAAGAATTGACTCTTACTGGGAGTGGTTAAAAGGAATATTAAAGTAAAAAAGTAAAGTAAAGTATAATATGCTCCTTGGTGTACTATAAAATATTACACCAAGGAGCATATTATACTTTACTTATTTTTTTTTAAATATTATACTTTACTTAGCACATTACAATATTTATACATTTAAAGTGACATTGGTACAGCAGGCAGCCTTATCGCTAAAACAGCAATTTCTTCCAGGCAACCTATTATAAAAGAAAGCGGAAAGGGTGTACAGAATAAGATATAGAAAGATAAAGAAAGAACATGAATGATTAGTGAGAAAAAAAAATATTAGTAATTTTGTAAGCAATATTTTTTTAAATATCAATATTTGAACAGGGATACTCCAACTTTTCCTCCCTAAAAATCAACTTAACTTTCATGAGTCCCCTAGAAATCTGACATCTATTAATTAAATCCAAGTTAGACTACACCGAACGTATTATGTTTTAAACAGATGTATAACAGACAGACCACATCAATGTAATGTAACCATTATACCATTTACGGGTGCGAGGTGTCTGGTACTGCGATTGTCAATCTACTGATGTCAAGCATGTCAGACCTTTCCGTACGGGAGAAGCCTATGAGGACTTTTACTGTTGATGATTGTAATGCTATTTTAGATGTTTAAGTTTGCAATTTTTGTAGTAACAGTCACAGTTTCTACAACTGTAGTAGTGATCATGGTAGGCTTGTACCAATGGGTTTTTTTCAGGTACGATTTGTGTCGTTGGCTTGGACATAAAGATGGCGACAGGCTCACTTCTTGTCACGTTGTCCTATTTGTCTCCATTGTCTTCGGTGAAAGTTGAGTCAAAAGAACTTGTCTAGTCCTCTGTCTACCACAGTATTGGGAATGGCCTGAAGATATTAATTATTGTAGTAGGTGTTGGACGCATAACCCGCCATCCTAGCACACAAAGTTTTAAAAACATTGTCTTATTTTACTTAACGGAATATAAAGACCCCTGATGGATATAAACCTCCCCCTACGAAAGATTTACATGCTCTGATCCCAAAGTAAACAGCGGAACTACTTGTATTATGTAATCATTTAACAACGAAGATACCAAAAATACGAAGACTCAAGAAAATGTAGAAAAAGTGTTTTCCATATTGATTGGACCGGGAATCGGACCCGGGACCTCAGAGCTGGTTATATTATTAAACGAGAAAAGCTTTTAAAATACAAATATTAATTATACATTGACTAAATAATTATTACATATTATACATTGACTAAATAATTATTACATATTATTACATACATTAATAATTAACACGATTCTCTTCATACCACAACACATCGAAAGCCGTGTTTTTTTAAATTGACATGTATTTTTTGTACACCTTAAAAAGTTATAGAAGGGGTGGACATCATTTTGCTACCCATCATTATAACTCACGTGCTCCAATAAATGTGCCCAGTAAAGAGTATACTTGATTGATATATTTGCCGCCTCGACTTTTTACATACTAGCTTTTACCCACGGTTTGCGTTAATGTCTTTAGATAACCTCTAAAGTCATAATCATTATCATTAGAAAGTCACGATAGCCGAGTTGTTGGGTGGTCGGAATTTCGAGTCGAGAGACCCGAGTTCGATCCCCAGGTGGCAGTACCAATGAGTTTTTCAAAAACTTATGTACGAATTTCATCGTTGGCTTGGACATAAAGGCGGCGACAGGCTCACCACCAGTCACGTTGTCCCGAAAATATCTTCGGTGGAAGGTGGGTCATAGGGACTTAATTGTCTAGACTTGACCTCTGTCTACCCCTGTATTGGGAATTGCGTGAAGATATTTTTATTTTATTTTTTTTTTGTAATGAAAGTAAATGAAATTAATATATGATTACCTATTTCTCAAACAAAAGAAATATCTGATGCTATCCTTCATTGAATTATGGATTGACCGCTGATAAATACTTATAATATCACGCTCGCGAGCTGCTCGCGCGCTGCACACGTCCTGTAATTGTAATTCTTTGCGCCTCTTTAGCGCAACTTGCGCAAGCCTCGCGCAGTGCGCACGTGTCGCGCGCGTGCAGCGTGCAAGCGAAAGGAAGAGCGCAAGCAGTTCCTTTCTCTTCCATACAGTATATCTAAATAAAAAAGAAAATTTCACGCAATTCCCAATATAGGGGTAGACAGAGAACTAGTCTAGACAATTAAGTCCCTTCGACCCACTTTCCCCCGAAGACGTTTTCGGGACAACGGAACAGGTGGTGAGCCCGTCGCCGTCTTTCTGTCTAAGCCAACGATGTAATTCGTACATAAGTTTTGTATCGTAACTACACAGTATATTGAAGTAGTTAATTCTCAAACAATTTTCATTTGTCCACTCCACGTATTCAGCATTCGGTAATTAGAAACAAAATATGCGGTGTGAAGCTAAATTTTTAAAAGTGACTTTATGGGCAATTTCTTTAATACGTTGAGATACATTATTGTAATTTTTATAAGGATCTATCTAAATGAAAAAAATATTGATATAATGAAAAAATAGCCGTTGTTACTCGCCTATTTATATATATAAAATATTTTACAATCTGTATAGTAGTCTACATATACCTAGAAACAAACAAACAAACTTTCGCATTTAATATTAGTGTGATAAGTATGATACTCGTAGTCGTATATACTTTATTGGGATAATTTGAAGAACAGAATAATTCCAAATCCACATCAAGCAATGTCGAACTACATATTAGAACTCCGGAAGCAGTGTAGTTTGTTAGTGTTTGTGAAATTAACTCTCATTCAGGTGTTTAATTGAATGCGTTTTCAGACGAGTTTTATAGATATTTATATAAAAGATTACGTAAATAACGAATGAAACTGGGTTAGTTTAGCTTCCGTTGTATTTATTTAGTTTGTCGTAAATTTCCATTCAGTTATTGAGGCCAACGCAGCTGTTTCAAACAATTTTCATCCAGTACAGAAATTACGTGTGTTCGTTTTTGGTGTACACTGCAACATTTCCGATGTGGGTCGAAACTGAACAGATCTATCTGAAACAGAAGTTTTCGAACGCACGCGCAAATATACGTTTGCAATCCGAACTTCCTTTCGTGACTTTTTTTTCGTATCAGGGTGTGAATGGATCGAAGTCACGATAACCGAGTGGTTGGGTGGTCGGAATTTCGAGTCAAGAGACCCGAGTTCGATTCCCAGGTGGTAGGCTCGTACTAATGGGTTTTTCAAAAACTTACGTACAAAGTATATCGTTGTCCCGAAAATGTCTTAATTGTCTAGACTAGACCTCTGTCTACCCCTGTATTGGGAATTGCGTGAAGATATTTTTATTTTATTTTTTTTTGTAATGAAAGTAAATGAAATTAATATATGATTACCTATTTCTCAAACAAAAGAAATATCTGATGCTATCCTTCATTGAATTATGGATTGACCGCTGATAAATACTTATAACATCACTTGTGTCCCGCTCGCGAGCTGCTCGCGCGCTGCACACGTCCTGTAATTGTAATTGTTTGCGCCTCTTTAGCGCAACTTACGCAAGCCTCGCGCAGTGCGCACGTGTCGCGCGCGTGCAGCGTGCAAGCGAAAGGAAGAGCGCAAGCAGTTCCTTTCTCTTCCATACAGTATATCTAAATAAAAAAGAAAATTTCACGCAATTCCCAATATAGGGGAAGACAGAGAACTAGTCTAGACAATTAAGTCCCTTCGACCCACTTTCCCCCGAAGACGTTTTCGGGACAACGGAACAGGTGGTGAGCCCGTCGCCGTCTTTCTGTCTAAGCCAACGATGTAATTCGATATATCGACACAGTATATCGAAGTAGTTAATTCTCAAACAATTTTCATTTGTCCACTCCACGTATTCAGCATTCGGTAATTAGAAACAAAATATGCGGTGTGAAGCTAAATTTTTTAAAAGTGACTTTATGGGCAATTTCTTTAATACGTTGAGATACATTATTGTAATTTTTATAAGGATCTATCTAAATGAAAAAAATATTGATATAATGAAAAAATAGCCGTTGTTACTCGCCTATTTATATATATAAAATATTTTACAATCTGTATAGTAGTCTACATATACCTAGAAACAAACAAACAAACTTTCGCATTTAATATTAGTATGATAAGTATGATACTCGTAGTCGTATATACTTTATTGGGATAATTTGAAGAACAGAATAATTCCAAATCCACATCAAGCAATGTCGAACTACATATTAGAACTCCGGAAGCAGTGTAGTTTGTTAGTGTTTGTGAAATTAACTCTCATTCAGGAGTTTTATTGAATGCGTCAGACGTGTTTTATAGATATTTATATAAAATATTACGTAAATAACGAGTGAAACTGGGTTAGTTTTAGCTTCCGTTGTATTTATTTAGTTTGTCGTAAATTTCCATTCAGTTATTGAGGCCAACGCAGCTGTTTCAAACAATTTTCATCCAGTACAGAAATTACGTGTGTTCGTTTTTGGTGTACACTGCAACATTTCCGATGTGGGTCGAAACTGAACAGATCTATCTGAAACAGAAGTTTTCGAACGCACGCGCAAATATACGTTTGCATTCCGAACTTCCTTTCGTGACTTTTTTTTTCGTATCAGGGTGTGAATGGATCGAAGTCACGATAACCGAGTGGTTGGGTGGTCGGAATTTCGAGTCAAGAGACCCGAGTTCGATTCCCAGGTGGTAGGCTCGTACTAATGGGTTTTTGGAAAACTTACGTACAAAGTATATCGTTGTCCCGAAAATATCTTCGGTGGAAGGTGGGTCGAAGGGACTTAATTGTCTAGACTAGACCTCTGTCTACCCCTGTATTGGGAATTGCGTGAAGATATTTTTTTTTATTTTAGGATGTGAATGACATTTAAATTGTTTTCGAATATAACGACTTTGTATCCCTAAGCCATACGTACTACTTATGTTTTACCTTCACCCATTTTCCTAGCACTGGAGAGGTCTCGATAGATAAATCCTTTCGACCCACACTTTACCGAAGCTAATTCGGGACAATAGGACAGGTGGTGAGTCCATCACAGTTAAAACTAATACCTATACATTGCAGTGTACGTACACACATACAGTTACAGTCCACTGTTGGACATATGCCTCTACCGTAAGAGGAGTGTCAGAGACCTCGCACCTTAGACGCTGCTCGTCACCGATCTGCTGAATTTTAGTCTGGTATGTTTCGAGATGGTTGTTCTGCCATCGGTCGATACAGTTTTTTTTTTAATTTTTTTTGTCTATGTCGCCTTTTAAGACACCCACGGGAAGAATTTAGTGGTGGCATGTTCTTAGGCCGATATCACCACGGCATCGTTATACATACAACTATACACAAACTTCAAGTATTTAAAAAGCGATTGATAGCATAGTGCGATGTCAAATTATGAATTAATTTGACATCGCACTATGACATCAATCGGCGCGAAAATCGAGCAAGAAATTGAATCGCGTTAAAGCATTGTGATCAGCCAGGCAAAAATGCCTGGGTCGACAAATAGTTTGTTAACTATGACAACCCCACGCAGCTTGTCGACCTGAGTAAAAGTTCTAATTTTTATTTTTTTTTTTTTATAGAATACGGAGGCAAACGAGCAGGTGGCTCACGTGATGGTAAGTGACTACCGCCGCCCATGAGCATCCGCAATACCAGAGGCATAGCCCCCCCCACAGAATTAGAGGAGGGGGGTGTGTGGGCCTCCCGTTACCTGCACTCACCAGACGAAACGCAGAAGTTTGTTAGACTTCTACTTCACGCCGGTATCCTGTGAGGCCGTGGTACTTCCCCGGTCGAGCCGGCCCATTCATGCAACTACATGAATGGGCCGGATCGACGGCCGATGGCCGTTAATTATTAATTAAATTCTATAGTTAATGGACCCGTCTTATAATTATCATACCAGATATATCTTTATACTTACCAAAACAACTTTATACCAAAAACACCCAGACCCGAAACCATATAGAATGAGTGGTTTTCTGTATTGACCCGTTCGGGGATTGAGCCCGCAAAGCTGGCGACAACGGTGAGTAAGCCACTGGCAGAGTGGCTTACGGAGGTCTTCAACTCAGTGGTACTTCAACATCTGCTAAAACACATACAGGATCCAACATAGTTTCTCATTTCGCAGGCAATCGTCTTGAAGTTAAGAATGAAATTAACAAGTGCATATTTTAATTTTACAGGTAAGAGTAGTACTTCCGTTTCTCAAAAAAAAAAAAACGAAATGTAAGTATTTTTGACACTAAGTCATAGTTATATCACAGCGGATACTACAACTTTTTTTTAGAATGTTTGTAAACAACTCCTTAGAACTCGATTTAGACCCACTTTAAACGGTTCGTAGACGCATCTAGATTCAATGACTATACAATTCAAAAGTTCAAGAAAGCGCGAGAATTTTATTTGTTTTTATAACCAACTGATGGCTCAGTGAGTTTAGAATTATTGACCTTAGGTCAGAAAAACACATACAGACAGCCAGTTTTAATTGCACTGTGTCTATAATATGAAATTAAATTTTGATTGTTAAATTCAATTTATGTTAAGATTATAACATAAGATTTTAACTTAACATAAGTGTGTAATATAAGGGGGATAACCCCCCTATCTATATGTGTGTGTGTATATATATAAATATATGTCCTAAGATTTTTTGTGTCCTAAGATATATGTCCTAGTCCTAAAACACGTTATTTACACGATGCAATATGTTTAAGTGTTACTTTCAGGCATATTTTCTCAACATTTATAATTGTAAATGCTTAATTCTCCACTATAACGTCGACTATTCTTGTAAACTTTTTTTTACTATTTATGCCAAACCTCATAACAAAGTTTCGATGAAGTAACAGTAAAACGGGAAAAGAATATCCGTTACTCTTTCTAAAGTTTCTTCGCGTATTTTGGGATATCCTTGCTCGTAACGCCCGAGGGAGTTCTCGGAATCATTGGGAATCACAGTGGAGAAATTACGTTGGATAACAAAGAGCTTTCAAAAGTTTACAGAATAGCTATTGTTTGACTCACAAATTGTTTTAAGTTATGATGTTTTTTGAAATTTAACTAGGTAACTGTAAAAACTTTTATAAATTATTATCAAGATCATTTTAAACTGTATATTATCTGTATATATTTTAATAACATTAACGTATATAAAAAAGTACCATCATTCCATTCCCAATACTGGGGTTAAGAGATGTCTAGACAATTAAGTCCTTTCACCCCCCTTTAACCGAAGATCTTTTTTCAGACAACGTGACGGGGGGTGAACTATCGCCGTCTTTATGTCAAAGCCAACGTAGTAAAATATATCGCACATAAGAATTTAAAAAAAACCCTCGATATGAGCATATCACTTGGGCATCGAACTCTGGTCTTTGGACTCGAAGTCCGATTACCCAACCACTCGGCTATCGTGACTTTTTGACGTAGGTAGTTAAACTCTATTTTCTAACTTTTCTCAAAAATCATTTTCGTTGTGAAACGATATAGATCACTTAAAGGTGAGGGTGCTCGCTTTAGAACGCGATAGACTAAGGTTCTATGTCCAGGCCGTTGAATTAACTTGATGTTTGAAAAATAGTACTTTAGAAAACATAATATTTCGAGAAGGCTGAACGCTACTCCGCACGGGAGCCGCGTAGCAGACTTTCACTGCTCTTTTCTCTCTAAAAAAGAAGAATATTTGGCAGCAGACTGCCCAGCTGCTTTATTTTATATTATACAAAAAAAAAATTAATTCAAATCATGTCCTGACGATCACGAACACAAGAAAGAAAATGTGTGTGAAGGACATATGAAAATAAAGTACCGTGCTGATTAGAGGAACCAGTGTTTTAGGTGGAAAGTGTGTAGTACAGCGAGTGTACATTCGTTAGCCGAGGAGGGTTAAGGATGCATACATTAGAAGATTGAATTTAAATATGACTAATCTTTTAAGGTGCTGACTGTCAATCATAATGTCGCATGTTCGAATCCGCCACTAATCACTATAGTCGTGCACAACTCCACACAAAAGCTCAAGCTTAGTTGGAGTGGTTAATAGGAATCCGAGTGGAGGAATGGAGTTCGGGCGGCTTACCTAGAAAAGATTTTTTCCTACATTTTCTGGGTCTTGGTGTTTGCGGTACTTTCGTTGTTTCTGATTCCATAGCACATGTGCTTTAGCTGCTTACGTTGGTATTAGAATAATTTATATGATTTGTCGACATCTAAATATCATCTAGATATCATCTTAAAGACGGCGACCGGCTCATCACCTATCACATTGTTCCAAAAAAATGTCTTCGGTGTAAGGAGAGTCGAAAGGACTTAATTGTCTAGACCTCCGTTTAACCCTGTATTGGAAATGGCGTGAAAATATTTATTTATTGTCCACATTTTTGTATGTATGTATATATTTATATGGCGTTGCTATTATTCTTTAAAGTAATAGTAACTTTTCTGTATATGTCACGATAACCGTGTGGTTTGGTGATCGGAATTCGAGTCAAGAGACCCGAGCTAAATCCCTAGGTTGTAGGCTCGTACCAATGGGTTTTTCAAAAAGCTTACATACGATTTATATCGTTACCTTGGACATTTAGACTGCGACTGGCTCACCACCACGTCATGTTATCCCAAAGTGTCTTTGCTGAAAGATGGATCGAAAACACTTAAATGTCCAATGTCAAATGTGTTCTGCACGCGACAAAGTAACCGGAGCCAGTACCACAATTGAAACTGGACACCAATAAGAGCCTAGGTGAAACAAAGAAACCCGATACGGCCGTCCAGCGCTGCACCGTGCCCACTTAGCGATATTGATGACCCCGCCAACGCCTTCTTTCTCGGAACTGAGCTTGTGTTGTTGACACGAGATATTGATCATGTTAATGTCACGTGGTATCGCTTAACATCGGCACGCTCTATCGCGACACGTCTCTACAATAATTGAACGCATATCACCAATACTGGGGTAGAGAGTAGACAGTATATACTTAATATTCTACCCCAAGTCGAGGCAAAGCTTATTTGGAACAATTCTCAATACTTTTGGATGATAAACAGAAAAAAAATATCTTAACGCAATTCCCAATACATCGGTAGACAGAGGACTAGTCTAGACAATTAAGTCCCTTCGACCCACCTTCCACAGAAGATATTTTCGGGACAACGTGACAGGTGTTGAGCCCGTCGCCGTTTTTATGTCCAAGTCAACGATATAATTCATACATAAGTTTTTGAAAGACCCATTGGTACGAGCCTGACACCTGGGGATCGAACTCGGGTCTCTCGACTCGAAATTCCGACCACCCAGCCACTCGGCTATCATGACTTTTATATGATAAACAGAGGTTTAGAAAATTAAGTGCTTTCGACACAAAACGCAGCGAAACCTATTTGAGATAGCGTGACAGGTGGTGAGCCTATCGCCGTGCACAAGCCGTTGTACAGTTGTACAATATACTTACATTGATATATAATTTCACAGATAAGTATTCATATATACATATAAAAATCTATGATTCATCATGCCTTGTGGCATTTATATTCATTACAGTAATATTTACGGCTAGCGAAATTTGAACCAATCCTAAGCTTCTAAGGTGTACCAACTAGCCTATCGGGTAATCAGATAATTTTTTTTATACTTAAATTTAAGATTTTCTCGGCACCTAGCAAACAATACAATCACGCCACATTCCCGTAGGGGTAGGCAGAGACCACTTCTTTCCACTTGCTATGATCCTAACATACTTTTTTCGCTTCGTCCACTTTCATTATTCCCTTCATACATTCTCTTCGATTTATGGTACTCTTCACCTGGCTTTTCTTAAGGACGTCCCTAATTTGGTCTCGAAACTTCCGCTTAGGTCTTCCTATTCCTACACTTCCAATCACACTCGCCTCGGGACCTATCTAGGTTTAATTTAAATGTCAGACACCACCTAAGCATAAAATATTGACCAAATCATTATAATGCTTTCAGATCTATAATTTACTGTAACATATACAAGACTTGATTTCTGCCTGCGCTGCCCGCGTGGACTACTGTAAGTGGCATAAGCCTTTGATGGTAGATGAGAAATTTATTAGAAGAGGTTTTTCGTATATTCCGTTCTTAGTGAGCATTTACATCGCGGAATGAGTAACTAGGCTAAATTTATTTATTTATTTTATTTATTTATACACTTTATTGCACACGCCATTACAAAAATATCATAAAGTCGATATATATTTATAAAGGTTTTATGAAGTGGTTGTACAAAGCGCGGCCTATTAGTGATTTCTTCTAGGCAGACCTTTCAAAGAGATTATGGGAAACATAATTTCCCGAGAGTGTGACATATGAATAAGGAAGGACAATTAGACAACATTTATATAAAAATAATAGATAAATATGCATTATATATAGTTACATACTATACTCTACTTATATAGTTACACTATACTTACGAAATAAAACAGAATTTTTTATTTAAGTGTATAGTTTAGAGATCTTGTTGAGAGTTATATTTGACTTATATTTTTACGACGCCCTCCGTGGATTGTTCTGCCCCGATATGGCAAATGGCGGCTACGTGCAGAAAGTTGATTTCGAGTAAAACACGCAAAAATGTGGCAAACGTGATTTCTTGACCTGTGTGATAGATAGCGCGAATCGGTCATTTGAGTGTAGTAGAGACAAAATCTAGTATTTATTTTGTTTGGCTTATGTTAAACAATATCAAAAATTCATT
This sequence comes from Sericinus montela, assembly GCA_029286605.1. Classification (NCBI taxonomy): domain Eukaryota; kingdom Metazoa; phylum Arthropoda; class Insecta; order Lepidoptera; family Papilionidae; genus Sericinus; species Sericinus montela. The sequence goes on along the minus strand of JAGSMR010000060.1, from coordinate 4,402,837 downwards.
GTTGAACACTTGTACACAATTCACTTTATTTAATTATTCATTAATTAACAGGACGGTTTCGCCTTACGGCAACATCAGGGTATTCAATACCCTGAAATCGTGAGATGAATGATGAGATGAGAATCAAATTATTTAAATATAATTAATCGTGTACAATTGTTCAACAATGAATTTTAATGCAATGCAATTTCACCAAGTGACAACAATCGCAAGTAAAAATTATTAATACACATCTTTCATGAGAGTTTAAAAGTATATTAAATATAAAGTTAACCTTTAACTACTTTTCTTCTTATCGCCACCCAAAAATATGTTCTTTTAGCCGCTAAATTGTTTACGATATCGCAGGAACTAATAAACTTACAAGTATAATTCCAAGGTGTGTCATCTACACAATCGCAATCGCTTACAATAGTATCCTGGTGTTAATAACTAACTTCCGTAAATATGTCATATAGCCGCCTTCTTCCACATCACGGCAGTGTTAGCTACCGACAGATGGCGAGATAACTATCTGTAATAATAATAAAAATCCCAATACAGGGGTAGACAGAGGTCTAGTCTAGACAATTAATTCCCTTACGTATTCTTACTGCACATTTATTATACGAACCAAGTGGACGAGTGGCGTACTCACCGGTAGTCATTGTGTCGCCAGCTCTGAGGTCCCGGGTTAGATTCCAGGTCGGGTCGACGTAGGAAACACTTTTCTTTTACATTTTCTTGGGTCTGGGTGTTTGTGGTAGCTTCGTTGTTTCTGATTCATAATACAAATGTTTAAGCTACTTACTTTGGGATCCAGAGCCATGTATATGATGTTGTCCCTATCTGTCTATGTATATATTTATACAAAGAAAACAAGTTAGTTGGTAATTACACAAAGGCGTTCTCTGCAACCGCTCACCTGCTGTTTAACTTCGAACCCATTGTTCCTGAAATGTTTTGTCTCACTTGTTATTTTTATAATGTAAGGTCGTGACAATTTTGAACGTAACTTCAGTTACTGCTGCACTGATTACAATATGTACAAAATGTATAAAAATATCTTCAAGCCTTACCCAAAGCTGGAGTAGACAGACTAGACAATTGTCCTTTCGATCCTTCTGTCACCGAAGACATTTTTGGGACAATGTGATAGGTGGTGAGCCTGTCGGCGTCTTTACATCGAAGCCAAGGATGTAAATCGTACATAAGTTTTGAAAAAATCCATTGTTACGAGCCGAAATGACTGAATCGGATCTTGACTCGAATTCCGGTCCCCCAATCACTCGGCTATCTTCTTCTTCTTCTTTACAGCCTATTAAGGGTCCTCTGGTGACACGACATTAACGTGGTGTAATCACGTGATTTTATTAGATGATTTTAATATAAATTTTTCAAATAATATGGACAGTAATTGTAAAAAGCTGAGTAGTTTCTTACAATGTTTTAAATTATATCAGTGCGTTACTGAGTCTACCTATTTTACCCCCAGTGAAACCTTAATAGACGTGGTATGTTGTGATGTTCTACAAACCGTGGCATCAGTATATTATATACCCCAATTAAGCAGCCATGCATTTGTTTGTTGCCAATTTCACTATAAAAAAACCCAAACCAAAGCCGATCATATTATCGCTATATGCTATTGACGCCGAACGATTTCTGTTAGATTTAAAGTCCTTAAATTGGGAAAGTTTTAGATCCTTGGATAGCGTCGATGACATGATGTCCCTATTCAATACAATGCTAATAACCTTATTTGACATTCATGCGCCATTACGTACAAGAACGGTAAAATATTTTCAATACCCTTGGATAACTTTTAATATAAAAATGATGAAGATCAGAGATGAAGCTGGTACCGCGCCGCGAAAGTCTGGTACAGCAGCGCAAAAACTATTTTATAAAGAACTCAAGAGCTATGTTGCTCAAGCATTAATAAGGGGGAAAAAGCTTACTATAATTTTTAAATTAATAATCAAAAAGATTCACGTGTCGTATAGTCACATATAAAAAAAAATGTTAGGTTAAAAAATAAACCGGACATGCCACATAACATTTTCAATGATCCTTTTCTTTTTATGTAAATTGTCTTTGTGTGATGTGCTTATATAGCGGATTACATAGTTGAAGACATATGAGTATGACACGTCTATTATATTTCAACCTGTGAAAGTTCATTATAAAATGTAGGCATCTACCATAATGAGTACCTGCCATAATCGATCACGCCGAGCGATAACAAACACATCGTCCATCAGAGGTTCCTGTCCGGCACCGGTCCGGACTGTTTATTTTTCAAGACTGGGATAGTCATAGATCTGCACAATATTGTCTTTTTGACCCACATCTTACCGGATATTTTGAGTTTTATTTTGCTGTTTGTTGTTAAAAATTGTAAACATCATATTATCAATTTATATTTACGATAACCTTCCTCGGGTCTGGCAAATGTTACTCGTCAAATAAACCATGTGTTGAATTACAAACGCAGTTTATTCGCCGACGACAAATTTAGTCACTCTTAGAAGTGGATATGTATACAAGGATACATTCCTTAGCTCAAGTGTTTGCAAAGAGTATAGTATTTTTTAAAAGTAACGTTTAGTTTATTAAAACCTTCAGCATTTAAATTATAAATATAATCAGGTGCATAGCTCTGCTCACATTATGCGTTTTATTTTATTTTACTAGGCATAACAAACAGCTACAAGTCATGAAATAAACAAATTTTGCTACGTTGAGCTAAAAATAATATTGCAGGCTAGCTTGCTAGGCAGGGAGCTAGTAATATTAAGATATTATTACGTTAACAGACAAAGAATGCCTCAAATAAATAAGTAAATGATCCACGTATTGAACATTTATTTTATTTGAAGCCATTAAAAACGTTAAAATTATTATGAACACTAATAGATAGATAGATGAATCGTATATTTGATCATTACAGATAATTAGCATTACACGTAAAAGAACAATGGTGAAACTAAGATGTACCTAAAAATACTAAAAAACAGATCAAAAGTGAAGTAGCTAATTCCGAAAAAGTAATGAAAGATACTTAAAACAAATATGAAGTATTATGGGTAAAATCTTATAATTTCGGTTCACCATCATCTGTATTAAAATTCAAAGGTATCATATTACAGATTTAGTGTCCAAGACAACGATACAATGTACTTTCATATATAAAAATTTACATATATAATTATTCGTATAAACATATAAACATCTATGACTCGTGTACAAAAATTTATAACCACTAAATAGATGTTTTCCCCCAGCGGAATCAAACCCTTAGCTTTAAAGGCAGGGCCGTTACCAACTGGGCTACCAAATTAATAAACCATAGCCATAAAATTGAAAACTATTTGTTATTATTAAAAATGTTTAAACTATTTTTTTTGCGTTAACACATTTTCATCAACTTCGGATGTCGCTGTAAGTAGTCCAGTTGGGTAGGGGTTTACGGGTATTAGGCAATATCCGTAAAGATGTATAAAAATAAATAGAAAATAACCAAAAATACAAAAACACAAAACTACAAAAAACTATTTAATACGTTTTATTTAAAAAATATTTCATTCTCGTTGATATATCTAAGACACCCACGGTAGGGTAAGAGTTAGTAAATTCTCACGACCACTCTATAAACATGCAACCAAATGAAACCACATATAACCACAGATTATTCGAAAACTTATCGATTCGAGTCTTTGACGTCGTAATCGAATTCAGATCACCCAAGCATTCGGCTATAATATTTAAAGGAGGAAAGGTATTAAGATAAGGTATAGCTGCGGCATATTTACGTCATATCCCCTGCTCGCTGGAGCAATGACCTCATAAATGCAAATGTTAACAAATGCAAATTAAACTAAAGTCGGAACAACTTCACCTGCTATTACAATGCATCGGTATTAATCGACACTCGAGTGTTATTTATATCGACCGGACGTAAGGTGTCCCTGGGTTATGTCCGTTTCGCGATCTCGGGGTGACGGGAGCAAAAAAAGCGGTATTTATCTACATAAAGCATGTTTTTGTTTAATTGAACCGCCTTCAAAAAGAACATAAAAGGCAAAGAATAACTTTCTTAGCTAAACTTTAATTAGCTTCACGCACAGTACCTGATGGGGTAGTTAGAGATAACAGTTTGCCAAGTGTCCTTACATACTTCTGTTTCCTTTTTACATTTTTTTAATTCATACATTCTCGTCTAGGTATCCGAGTACTCTTGACTTGACCCTCACCTCTTTGACCAATTTGCTCACATGGTCTTCGAAAGTTCTAATAAGTTCTAATAAAAGAAGAAAATGTTCTAATAAGCTCTACTTACTCACGTGCTTGAAATGTTGCAGTGTTGATAAATTTCCAAGATCTGACGTTGCAATAATATATTTATTAATTGAATATAATAGAAATGATAGACGATAGGCTGTTGTATAGACGCCGCTTTCAACTTTCAACCAGTCTTCAAGATTACTAATTGGTACATAAATAAACTCCTATATAAGTCTACTACAAGTCATAGGCCTTCCGTAAAGTGGGCTTGTTATAATCGCCACAATTAACGAGCGGGTTATCGACCGCACCACCAGGCTTCTCGCATCTCAGACGCAGCTGCCCGTCCGCGGTCTGGTAATTCTTGGTCACGTATTTTTCAAGATGTATTTTAAAGGCTTATCCCTTAATCGCCTCTTACCTCTTTCTTACGCTGTTACCACACTGCAAATTTTAAAAAAATATCTTCACGCTATTCCCAATACAGGGTAGATAGAGAGATCTAGGCAATTAAGTTGTTTCGACCCACCTTCCATCGAATATATTTTTGGGACAACGTGAAATGTGGTGAGCCCGTGGCTGTCTTAATGTCCAAGCCAACGATATTATTTATACATAAGTACGAACCTATGTAAGCCTAAGTAGGTTTTGGAGTCTAAGGGAAGTAATGAAAGACAAAAACCTACAAATAACAACAAAAACCAAATTATACAACGTCTGCATCTTACTAATTCTAATGTATGGAAGTCAAACATGGGCCATAACAAAAAACACACCAAATAAAATTGCCGTTTGCCGACGGGCGATGGACAGAAGTATGCTTGGAGTGAAGAGGAGGGATAGAATAAGAAACACCATTATCAGGAACAAGACCAAGATTCAAGACGTAATCATAAAAATAAAAAGACTAAAATGGAAGTGGTCGGGACACATGATCAGAGGACAAGTGGAGCAAAATAGTAACTCAATGGTACCCAAGGGAAGGTAAAAGGAAAACAACAAAAAAGATGGAATGATGACATAAGGCAGGTCGCAGGCATAACATAGAGTAGAGTGGCAAGAGAGAGAAGAGAATGGAGTAGGTTAGAGGAGGCCTTTGCCAACTGGCAAACGGACATACAAAACATGAAGAAGCAGCAAATATGCGAATAATGTTTAAATATGTAAAATATATTTACTTGTGTGTGTGTGTGTATGTGTGCATTTACACATATGTATGTATATGTATGTATAAAAGTGTAGTATTGTAAGAAATATTATTGTATCTAATGTCCGAATAAAAAGGCTTTATTATTGCCTATCACCTGTCGAACTCGGGTCTCTTGACTGCAATTTCGACCACCTAACCGCCGAGTAGTTACGTGGTCGGAATATCGTGACTTAAAAATATTAATATTTATTACTGTTGTTAAAAGTGAAAAATATGCCACTAGATGATGTATTGCTTGTTGGACACAGACAAAACAGAAACGGACAAAAAGTTGGGTAAATGGATTTTGTTGTATTGATTGTATGTGGGAAAGCTAACAGTGATGGAAATAATGATCTGAGGTCCGTTATTGAATTCATTGAAGACCACCAGCGAGCGTCGTGTATATCTCACTATAGTGTATTGCGGTGTATAAGGTCACGATAGCCGAGTAGTTGGGTTGTTGGAATTTCGAGACAGGAGACCCGAGTTCGGTCCCCAGGTGACAGGCTCGTACCAAAGTGTTTTTCAAAAACTTATGTATGAATTATATCGTTAGCTTGGACATCAAGACGGCTATGGGCTCACCTGATGCTCACCTGATGCGTGGCTCTACCACCTTAACAGTGGTAGAGCCACGCATTAGTTTTTGTTGTTGCGTGAATGTGCCGGCTCGACCGGGGAAGTACCAAGACCACACAGAATACCGGCGTAAAGTAGAAGTCTAACAAACTTCTGCGTTTCGTCTGGTGAGTGCAGGTAACCGGAGGCCCACACACCCCCTCCGCCAAAATTTGGGGGGTACTCTTAGGCCTTCAACGCATCTGCTATGCCTCTGGTATTGCGGGTATTCATGGGCGGCGGTAATCACTTACCATCACGTGATCCGCCTGCTCGTTTGTCGGCCTTTTCTATAAAAACCTCCAGTCACGTTTTCCCGAAAATATCTTCGGCGGAAGGTGGGTCAAAGGGACTTAATTGTCTAGAGTAGACCTCTGTCGACCCCTGTATTGGGAATTTTTATTTGCTTAGTGTATCGCTATGTACCACGGTATCCCTATATTGCATTTCAAAAATCAATAATCAAAATTGTCTTTCGGGTCTCATCCACGTGAATCGTTAATTTTTCTGGTGAAAATGTGGCCATGTCCTATTACAGAATACCACTTTGTTAAATTAAATAATGATCCTAAGTTTCGTATTTGTCATTATTATATTTGTATAATTCATAAAATTATTTTTTTTTTACGAATTTTTCTCAGACCAGTGGTAAACAGAGGTCTAGACAATTAAGTACTTTCGACTCATTTTTACCATTTAGGTACATTGCACAAGGTTGGTATTATTATTAATATATTAATGGAGTAGGATCTATTAATTCAAAAGTATTATCTACGATAATGGATCCGATAATACTTGTGACTGAGTATAGTTAGTTCGAATACCACCGGTGGTTGGCGACAAACATTTATGTAAATTTGTTACAAATACGGCGTTAACAATTTTTATTTTCTACGGTTTTTAACAGACTGATGCACGTAAACGGTGCGGCGCAAGTCACGGGTTTGAATCCCGTCCGTATCACTTGATTTTTTTTCTATTATAATTATTTCAAAACAAAAACTCATCAAGGCTCGCATGCCGAAAAAGTTACAAACAGTTTATACAAGGATTAAACAACAATTTAGAAACAAATTTTCTTCTCAACAGTCTCGAATTACAAATGAAGCTCGAAGCGTAAAGTTGTTGTTTATTTAATGATTACAACATCAGAGCGGCTCGTATTTATCGACTGGCCGCAACAAGTTTCCTCATTACGAGATTGCTTCGGTGAAATTTTCGCGAGACTCTAACCTAAATACACTACACAGATCTGGGTGCTGTAAAGTAGGGCAGATGCTACGTCACCGCTGCAGTTTGATGCGGTGATAGGGAAAGTAAAGGGGAGGGTGGATATCTAGCCGTTGGCGCGCTAACCGTTTTGAGGTTAAGGTTCAAAAAGACTCTTTGGCGTCTTTATGTTCTTTAAATTGTGAAAACTATAATGTGATTATATACACTTTAAGTTCAGCATAAATATGCTTTAAAAATCAATTAATTTGCATGTGAAAACTATGTAAAATGATTAATATAATAGCATGTATATGTGTATTTCGATTTTATAACCTATTTAGTGATCCTGCCTTCGAAGCTACAGGCTGTGGAATTGCATATGGATCTTAGTTTAACTTTACATATTATTATTGTAAATGATGTTTATTTTAGTTCTACAACAGCAGTATAAAATATTTTTACTCTGTGTCGCTTCGTACGCCACTTATAAAATTCATGTGTCATGTTTTTTTTTGTCAATGCAGTGTCGGTACTTAATAATAATTTAAGAACAATTTCTTTAATCACTTGGCTTTGACTGTTTTGTAAATCTTAAAAATATTTTCACGTTTTATCGATAAATAAACTCATTGCTAAAATGAATGTTATAACTATTTTAGGAATTAACTACTTTTAAAATATATGTTAAAAGGCCTTTATTTCCTTTTATTAAATCAAATTACGTGAATACCACTAATACCATACCGTACTATTTAATAATAAAAAGACATTTGAACATGTTAACTAACAAAATAGTCTTATATAACTGAAAGTATTGTATGATAATTAATATTTAAAGCGGTATTTATAAGTTCTTTAGCGCTATTTTTAAACATATCCTTTTTCTTTCCTTATCAATTGAAAATTACTTGTATTAAACTAAGACGACTGATTCATTCACCCGTGTTGATCTGAAACTTACAACTGCAGACTAAAATGTTAACTAATCCCGTAATCCTAAAGGTGTATACGCAAATGACCGTATTACATATCACCGACGCGTATATATATCCAGAAATTGAGTTTAGTTTTATTCCTATTGTAATAAGGTTTCGATTCGTATGTTAGATTTAAAGAGTACAGATCCTACGGACTGTATAGAAACAGTTAATGTAACATGTCTAGTGTGTAATGAAATGCTTTGTAAACGGTTACGGACATCCTTTAGCGGGATTCAGTTCGGAAGCCATTTATTCGTGTATTCTCGAGTAGCCCTGTGTCTTTTAATGCATGGTATTATACATACATTCATATAGAGACATCGTCATATACATTACACTAATTCTTAACTAAGTAGCTAAAGCACCTATGTGAAGGAATCAGAAACAAAAACCGGTGTATACGCCACTCGTCCACGGAGGTCGTGGTATGGGTGTTATTTGTTCTCGAGTAGCCTATTATTACTATTTTACCTTTTATAGAACATTTTATTTTATTTTATAAAGAAAACCAACAGCTTATTACAAAGGTTATACACTAAATACATTTCAAAAGTAAAGCTAATGACAGTTTTCCATTAAATATTTGACGATACGTGTGATAAAAAAGCTTACAATTTATAACAATATTAGTTTATAGCAATTTATTAATATTTTATTTTAAATAACATTAACTGTGGTATAATCAAAAAGAACATAACCGGCACATGTATTGTCTGTCTCTCTTACTGTAGGCCGAATGAGGTAACTCGAAGTTACTCAGCGTGCTGTGGAAAGGGCTGTGCTCGGTGTTTCTCTGCGTGATAGAATCCGTAGCGAAGACATCTGCAGCAGAACCATGGTAACCCTACATTGCTGTAAGGATGAACACGCTGAAGTTGTTGTGGGACGGTCACATTGCTCGTAGAAGTGACTGTATTGGGGAAGAAAGGTTGTCGTAAAACAACCTCGTACAGCCAAAAGTGGTGTAGGAGGAATCTCGCGAGGAAATTTATGTGGTTTGTTGTTGAGGCGTGGATTCGATGCTGCGTTAGATGCTGATGGCACAGGACGATTCTTTATTATCGGCAGAGGACTTTTGATAGGCTGTTTATGATTGAACTTGACTTGAACTCAATGGCATTATGTACAAAGATACATATCGGCCTGTTAAAGTCCTCTGTAGGACATATGCCTCTCCCATTGGAAGGATTTGCCATGATCGCCTCGATTGGTAAGCGGATTAGCCATAGTACTACTATGGTACTACTATCCACCACTCGCACATCAGACGCTGCTGCCCATCTTCGGTCTGATTGTTTTGGTCTGATATTTTTAGAGATGGTTATCCTACCATCTATCGGTTGCCATAACGATATTCAAAGCTGTTTCTCATAGTCGTCTCTTACGACATCCACGGGAAGAAAGGGAGTGGCAATATTCTTATCAATGGCATTATCAAATCGAAATTAATTAGTCATACATTATTATAAACCGAATTCAACGATCTTCACTAGAAAGGCTCTTACTAGTTTATTAATATTTAAGTTTTATCGAAACGAATGTAAATATACTCTTATAATAAAAAAATGTTTACCAGAATTTAAAAACAGAAACTATTTCTTATATTTTTTATTGTTTGTCATGTACGTTGTAGTTTATTATTTGCTTGGGCTCTAAGAAGGTGATAGGCTCGCTATATGTCACGCTGACTCAAAATAAGCTTCGTTGAAAAGTTACCATAGAGAATATGATTGAGTTTAAGCTTGATATTAATCTCAGACCGATTCTGTTCATTATCCAAATTCTTATTCATTAAAATGTTATCTCTTATCGGCCCATATGCAGTACATCCCTTCAGTTCAAATATAGAACGTCGTTTGGACCATACGACCTAGTTAGGAAAAACCAAGCAAGCTTTGGCCGGTACCGCTGCGCCACCCCACCCCCTAAATAAATCTCTAGCAAACGAAAATGCAAGATCAACCCATGTAATGCATGTTTACTTTGTTTTAAACGTTTTTAGACTCAGTTACATACATAACGGCTTCTGAAAGTCCATTGGACGACATAAGCCTCTCCCTTAACCAAGGCTCCAAAACCAGGCATGGCAAGCGGATTGGCCATCGCAGAACCAGACATTGAAATTTTAGTTTTTTTTTCGCAATGTTTTTCGTAAATTTCTTTGAAACTTATACGCCTTTATAGATTTAACATGTGTGACTGTGGAATTAGATTCGTCTTTATTATGAGTACCATGCGGTACAGTTTATAAAGTTTTTTTTTTATCATTGCAATTGAGGTTTATTGAATTTTTTTCTAATTTCTAAATTGCTTGTTAGTGCCATCGTTCTAGTATATTGCGTATATTATTTCAAGTTAATAAACGTACACGTATAAATCTAATATAGTATAAAATAGTACCTTAACAGTTAAAAAAAATGATGCCACCATGTGAGACTTATAAAAATATGTAAATTACATAATGATGTTTATGTAAAAATTAAAAGAAAATTCTTATTAGGTTAATTTAACATTAAAAGAAAAATTGTTTATCACTCGAAATGTATAGTCTTGTAAAAATCTTCCTGGTTCTAGTTTATTTTCTGCATGAATCAGGATTTTGCATGAACTACGACGCTCTCAATAAACACCAGGATTATATAAGTGTGCCGCGAGTTCGGTTGAAAGCTGATAACTCCGACGGTGGCTGAGACTCGGGTGACGGACCTGGGGCGAGAGGTCAACCGGGGTCATGTTCCAGCTTTAACTGGGTCACAGGTTATTGCTACGCTCGCGCCGATGGAAACCAAAATAAACCGCTTCGAATTATAATGTGGACCAACTAATAATACTAACAGTGCACGCTTGTTGAACACGTTGATCGATTGAATTGAAAATATTCCGGCACACGTTTACTTACCGCACTTTATGTGGTAGCATTTCCATTGTGAAGTAATGTTAGGTACCAGTAGTGCATAAATCTGAGAGACGCTATTCTTATATTGTTTTAAAAGAGAAGCTGGTTAATCCGAAGAAGCCTTGTCGGGTCAAGCCTTGATGCGCGCTTGAGAGCTAAAAATAGGTTGCATTTTCCGGGCCGATGACAGCGCAGACACGCTCTTTGTGTAAGAAAAAAAAAATTATATAAAGCCATCAACAACATCACATTTCTGGTATGGAATCAGAAACAACAAAGGTGTAGTACCTTGTTGTACAGACCAGAGACAATGCAGAAAAATGGTTTTTATGGTGTCATATATTGATTGACCCAACCGGTAAGCGAACCCGGTGTCTCGCCAGTTCGGCAACAGGAAAACCGGGGTGTACGCCAGTCGTCCATAGTGATCGTCTTTGATATTTTATTCAATAAAAATCATTTCTATAGGCCAATGTGAAGATAATATATTGTAGAAACATATTTTCTTTTTAATTAAGACTTCTTACCATCATTACTCCGTGTGGCACACACTCCCTTTCTTCCCGGTGATGTTGTAAGAGGCGACTAAGAGAAACAGCCTTGAATATTGTTATGGCAACCGATTGAGGGCGGGATAACCATCTCCAAAAATCTCAGACCAAAACAATCGACCGAAGATGGGCAACAGCGTCTGTGGTGCGAGTGATCTGTTACTGCGACCGCTAATCCGCTTGCCAATCGTGGTGATTCTGACAAATTATTTAAAAAATTAAACTCTATGGTCTCTGCTTACTCATAGGTGTGAGAGTCAATATTTTTTTTAAACATTAGAATATTTTTCCGTCGACAAATCTCACAGGTAAACAACCGACAATCAATACCGAGCATACCTTTTGAGCGAGTCACTTAAAGAGACCAAAAATAATAGAAATATTCAATTTACTTTACTCGATTAATTTATTCGATAGTTTTCCATACGATGCACGAAACTAATATTCGAATAGAAGCATTAAGAGTGCAAGCATTTAAGTTTAATTAAAATGCTTCAAAGAATTCTCGTAATATATTTACCTCGTACGTAATTTTCGCTCTATGCTGTTTGCTAATTGATTATTTTTCGTTTCTAATGTATTTAAGAGTATGTATGAGTGGAATTAAATTGAGTTTTAAATGAAATCATCGTACAATATAATTTACTTTATGTATTAATTACGGGTAGTATTTTTTATTATTATACCACAATATGAGGATGACGTATCGTTCTTATTCCCACCTGTATATCCTTTACAATAGTTCTATAAGTATAAATATCTTCACGCCATTCCCAATATAGGGGTAAGTCTAGACGATTAAGTCGTTTCCACCCACTTTCCACCGAAGATATTCTTGGGACAAAGTGACAGGCCCGTCGCCGTCTCAACGTCTGAGCCAACGATATGAGCCACCTGGGGATCGAAATAGGGTCTCTCGACTCGAAACTCCGACCACCCTACCATTCGGCTATCGTGAGTTCAATAACAATATCAAAAATAAATTCAAACACAATAATTCTGGCACCAATAAACTGTGGTTTATTGTTTTGTTTTTAAATCTTCACAAAATTTCTAAACTTTTCACCGAAGCTTTTTTGGAATAACGTGACAGGTGATGAGCCTATCGCCGTGGTAATATTCAAGCTTTTGTTCGGTTTAAATGGTATTTTATATTAGTATAAGAACTTATTTCCTTTTTATTTACAACCTTTAAAGTGCCACTGCTGGACATAGGCCTCTCCCGTAAGGAGGATTAGGAATAATCGCTACACTTACCAAGCAAACTGGCGATGTCAGTATCAGATACCTGGTACCTTTAACGGTGCTGTCCTTTTCCGCTCTTTTTAGTATTGGTTTGGAAGATTTTGGGATGGTTATCCACCATCTGTCTATTTCACGTCATTGCTATTTCCTATATTATATTGCTTATCCCTTGGTACTCTCTTACGAAACGGGAAGAAATGGGACGGATAGATTCTTAGAGGCCGATACCATACGGCATAAATATACAATCAGGACGCATATGATACATATTTAAGTAATTTGTATTATTAGATTATAATACAAATTACTCTGATTTTTCAGAAATTGGACAATATTTGGCGTGTAGATGCTAATTTATTTCTCAATATTATTTACTTAACTTCACGCACAATCCCTGACGGGGTAGCCAGAGAGAACAGATCACCAAGTGTCTCGATCCTTACATACCTCTTACGCTTTATTCAGATTCAGCATCTTCTTCATAAATGCACGTCGAGGTATCCGAAAACTCTTGACCCTTCCCTCTTCGTGCAATTTCCTCACATGGTCTTCAAAAGTTAGTCTCGGCCTACCTCGATCCCTTTTAATATTAACTTTCGCGCTATATATTTTCTTCACCATTCGGTCTTCGCTCATTCGCTCAAAGACCCCAAACCATCGAAGCACGCCCTTATCCATTTTAGTGATAAAGTCATCTTTCAAACCCACCATGTTGCGAATCTCTTCGTTTCGCTTCCGGTCGGCCAAGGTAACGCCGCACATTTTACGAAGAGATCGCATCTCCACTGCATTCAACCTGCTTTTATGCTTCTTCTGACATAGCCAGGTTTCGCTGCGATATAACAAAGACGGTACCAGCATTGCGTTATGTATCGCAAGGCGTGCATTTTTCACTATGCCTTGTCTTTGGACTAACGCAGCCAGGGCGCCATTGACCTTGTTTCCGGCAGCGACACGCCCGTCCACATCTATATCACATCTTCCCTCCCGGCCCAAGTGCACAATTACACAATTACCCAAGTACACAATCTCATTCACCTGTTCTAGACATTCCTTATTTACCCATATTTCACACTTCGTTCTATCTTCGTCCCTTTCAAATACCAGAACCTTAGTAATTAATAAAATAAAATAAATAAATATCTTCACGCAATTCCCAATACAGGGGTAGACAGAGGTCTTATCTAGACAATTAAGTCCCTTCGAACCCACCTTCCACCGAAGATATTTTCGGGACAACGTGACAGGTTGTGAGCCCATCGCCGCCTTTTTGTCCAAGCCAACGATATAATTCGTACATCAGTTTTTGAAAAACCCCATTGGTATGAGTTTGCCACCATCGAACTCGGGTCTTTCGACTCGAAATTCCGACCTCCCAACCACTCGGCTATCGTGACTTAACGAATTAAGAACCTTACGTTTTATTGGCATTCAAACTCTTTCATACACGTGCCTGCAGTTCTGCATCTGGCGGTGCAATAATCACTGCGTCTGCGTCTGCGTCTACTTTTATGTCACCCAATTCCACACCCAAACAACTATCTTTCAGCTTTTGTAAACAGCAGTTGAGATACGATATGAACAGCCACGAGGACGTGACACAACTTTGTTTTACTCCCGTTTGGACGTTAAACATGGGCGACAGGTCATGCCCTATCCGCTCACAGGCTTTGCAGTCACAATAGAGCGATTGCACAGCCTTAAGGGCCAGTGGGCCATGCACACCATACCCCGGCAACAGTTCCCACATATTCTTCCTTACAACCTCCAATGCCTTCTCAAGATCCACAAAATGAAGCCAGATCACGGAAAAGCTTCTGGCTTCTAAGAAGCCAGAAGCTTTCCATGATTATGCGGAGAGAAAACACTTGACCCATGCATCCTCTTCCAGGTCTAAATCCGCATTGTGCCTCCCATAAAATTCTTTCTGATTTCTCTCCCATCCTACGCGTCAAAACCTTCGTGTAAACATTACTTGCTAAACTGGTCAAGCTGATCGCCCGATAGCAATGAAACATATAGATTTATTAGCTTTGCAGCGGTCGTGGAATTGTAACTGTGGTAATCACAAAACATCTTCTGTGGAAGGTGGGTCGCAATGACTTAATTGTCTAGACCTCTGCCTACCCCTGTATTGGGAATGGCGTGAACATATTTTTATCTTTTTGGTGATCGAAAACTTTATTACCCACTCCTAATACGAACCACGTAAAAAATTTCGATTTTCCTATACAAACTTTAAACCCACAATTCAACCCACCGAGAGTGTAATTCCAAAATAATGCAACAGCGTAAATTTTTAACTGTAATCAACACCAGCTTAATTAACAATTTTAATTCAAATATTATTTTAATTTTCATGGAATAAGTTTAATAATAAAAACAATGTTTTTATTTTTATTTGTCTACCTAATATAAACACTATTCAAATACAAAACATAATCAAAATCTTTAGCGGCTTCCGAAAATAGCTTTAAAGCGCTGCATAAAAATTGATTGATTTGTATACCCCTCCATATAATCCATTACTGCGGCCGAAGTGATATGTTAATGCAATAAATTTAGCACAGCAATGCATTTCCGTAAGCGTAAACGATGTTCTCAATCTACTTCAAGGTTTGTTTATCGGTGCGATTTTGTTTTAAAGAGGTTCCGCGCTTTCGAAAATTGTATCACCCAAATGAAATTCTACAATGCCATAAGAGATTCGGTGAAAAGTGGGTCGAAAGGACGCCATTTTCTAGATCTCTACCTAAGCTATTACGGGAAAATTAAAGTAAATAAATATCTTCACCCAATTCCCTATACAGGGGTAGACAGAGGTATAGTCTAGACAATTAAGTCCCTTTGACCAACCTTCCACCGAAGATATTTTCGGGACAAAGTGACAGGTGGTGAGCCCGTCGCGAATGTCGAAGCCAACGATATAATTTGTACATAAGTTTTTGAAAAACCCATTGGTATGAGTCTGCCATCTGGGGATAGAACACGGGTCTCTTGACTCGAAATTCCGACCACACAACCACTCGGCTATCGTGATTTCTATGGAGACTTCTTATAGGAAAATTGCGTGAAGAAAGAATTCTACGATTAAAAAAAACTAAGAACGAAATGAAAATGATTATATGATGAAGTAGGGAAACGTTCTTAACTTTATTATTGTTATCAAGAGTCAACGGGTTTAGGGATTTTCATAAATGACGCAAACAGCTGACATTTGACTTTTGTCGTAAACCAACTCCAGACATAAGCATTGCAGCTTAGTTTGAATGGTTAATAGAAATACTAGTAACGTTATTTGGCATTGTTAATATTCTTTTTTCGTGTCACGATAACCGAGTGGTTGGGTGATCGGAATTCGAGTCACAAGACCCGAACTCGATCCCCAAGGCTCCTACCAATGGTTTCTTTCAGAAACTAATGTACGATTTATATCGTTTGCTTCGACATGAGGGCGACGGGCTGACTACCTCCCACGTTGTCCCAAAAAATGTCTTCGGTGGAACGTGGAACGTGAACTTAACTGTCGAGACATCTGTCTAACCCTATATCGGGAATGGCGTGAATATATATTTTTTCACCACAAATTACACTAATTATTAGTTAGAGAGTAACCAATATTTGTCATGCTGGTTCATGGTTTTTAATAGGTTACAGCAAAAACGTATCTGGTGAAAAAGATATCAGTGTAAGGATTAAACCTCCACCTCTCTTCCCGTCTAAGACGCAGTATTTGGTACGCCAATCCGCTTGACGAGCGTTGCCATAATGGCTAACCCTCCCGTTTGGCAGAAGCCTATGTCCTGCTGTACGGCTTTTACAGGCCGTAAAGAACAAGATAACAGACATACTTATATTATATATATATATATGTATATATATATATATATATATATATATATATATATATATATATATATATATATATATATATATATATATATATATATATATATATATATATATATATATATATATATATATATATATATATATATATATATATATATATATATAAATATATATATATATATACATATATATATATATATATATATATATATATATATATAAGTATGTCTTTGTTCTATACACAAACTGACGTGTAGGAATAAAAAAAATAACGAATCTGTTAATGGCAGCATTGCATTTTTTTTTATTAACCTCGACGTTACGCCGTAGCCCTCTTCGCAGAGAACAATATAAACTGACATGAATATGCATAGCCGTTACATTGCTGGGTTAGCTCATTGTTATAATTTCGCACAGCCCGCGCGTTCCGTTGACAACGCTATCGAGATTGTGTCAGGTCGCGGACGAATGCACGCGTATTTTGTTTTTTTTTTGTGACGTAATAAATGGTTATTTGTTTTTTTTTAATTTTGTTTTGTCACGTGCCAGCTACACCGATGATTCTTTTATTTTTTTTATTAGCTTCAGACACAACAGAGGCATTGGAGTTCTTTACATAGTTATTTACTGATGGCTCCCGTGGACGAGTGGCGTTCACGGTTTTCATGGTGCGCCAGCTCTAGGGTCTCGGGTTGGCTTCTCTTGCGGCTCAAGGTGGAAAATAACTTTTTCTACGTCGTCTCTGGTCTGGGTAGTTATTGTTTCTTCTCTCATTGTTTCTCATTCTATAACAAAAGTGCTTTAGCTACTTACTTTGGGATCAGAGCAATGTATGTGATGTTGTCCCAGTCCTGTAACTTTTATCGAGCTAATTTTGAATTATTAGTACATGCCCTGGTTTTCAGGAAATTGGACAATATTTGGCGTGTTGATACAATTTTGTTTTTTAAATTTATCTAGGTTAATTTCTAGGAAAATTAATTTATATATGCAATTTTATTTTGTCAGGTATGAAATATGTTGTAATACGCGACGTTGACTTTGAAATAATAAGCGAAGTTCGATAACCTAGATATTATAATAATTTCTATTTGCGATTGTTATCTCTGGATAAAACTGCATGACATTTAAATTCATTGCTACATACTAGTAAACATTTACTTTTTAAATATATATTTATTAGAAACAAACCGGATTCGCGTTACGGCATCTTCGATATTATTAGTATTATTCGAATTTATTAGTATTAGTAATAATTTGTAATAATTTTAGATGTCTGAAGATGCCCTAACGCGAAACTGATCGGTTCTGATAAACATATAATATCGAAATAAATGAGTAACACAAGTCACGATAGCCCAGTGGTTCGGTGATCGGAATTCGAATCACGAGACTCGAGATCGATCCCAAGACTCGTACTTATAAGTTATTTTAAACTTATGTACGATTTATATCTTTCGTTTGGACATAAAGACGGCGACGGGCCCGCCACTTGTCACGTTGTCTCGAAAATGTCTTCGATGGAAGGTAGGTCGAACCGACTTAATTGTCTAAACTAGACTTCTGTCTACCCCTGTATTAGGAATTGCTTGAAGATATTTATTTAATTTATTTTACCAGGCATGGCAAATGCCAGGGAGGGTATGCCTTACTCGCTCCATTTGGCAATCGGATTCGCGATCGCAGTACCTGACTACTCGCACCTCAATACACATGTTATTATGGAACGATTATATATTTACCAGCGCAACCAACATAGCTGTAATGATCGGCACGTTGAAGTGGCAATGGTCCGACCACATAGCTCGTAGAACTGACAATCGTTGCGAAAAAATGGTTCTCGAGTGGCAATCTCGTTCAGGCAACACAATATAGGACGACCCTCCACAAGATGGAGCGACGACCCGCATGCTTTTGCGGGGAGTCGATGGATGCCGATGGCACAGGACCGCTCTGTGTGGCAATCTTTGGTGGACGTTTGATAGGCTGTAAGGATGATGATGAATTATTATAGAAATATGATTGTAGAAAGGGTTGAACAAGTCTACGTGGGTGTCGTAAGAGCCTCAGGGAGGAGAAGATGCAATTGGTCACAGAGAGACGGTGAGATAAATACCTCGAAAATACTAGATCAATATTCAGGAGACTGGTGACGGGCAGTAGCGTCTAAGTTGTAAGGTCCTGCGATAGCCAATACGTTTTCCAAGTATGGCGATTATAAACCTCCCTTACGGAAGATGTCTAAGTCTATGATACACAATGTATATAGGACTTTTAAAACCCGATAAAAAAGGCTTTTAAAAAAGTCACGATTGCCGATTGGTAGGGAATTTCGAGTGGAGACACCCGAGTTCGATCCCCAGGTGGCAGACTCGTACCAATGGATTTTTTCAAAAACTTATGTACGAATAATAACATGAATAACGTGGCTTGGACATTGAGACGGTGACAGGCTCACCACCTGTCACGTTGTCCCAAAAATATCTTCGGTGGAAGGTGAGTTGAAACGTCTTAATTTTCTAGACTCCTGTCTACCCCTGTATTGGGAATGGCGTTAAGATATTTATTATTATTATTTATAAACAGGCCGCTAATGATGCGAGACGATTATATAACATGTGTATATTCTGTATTGTTTTCTCATTCTGTTATTTAATTGTTCTATATCAAATGAGAGTACTTGAGACGAACTTGCTCTAATGTTCTGTCTGGAAAGTTTTCTAGAACACTGCGGTTAACTCAATGTCTATTAATTCATGAAATGAGTAAACATCAATTTACATACCATCGGAAGACCGGGAGTTCATTTAAATATAAATGAAAATAAAATTTTCTTTTACGAATGAAGTAATACGTATTTAAAGTTTGAGTAATATTTTAAGTATAACTCCGATTTGGATTGGGGACTTTGCACTTTTATTGATGCAAATAAAGTTATTTAATTATTTATTTAACAGTCACGATTGATGAGTGGTTGGGTGGTCGAACTTTCGAGTCAAGAGACTCGTATTCGATCCCCAGGTGGCAGGCTCGTACCAATGGGTTTTTCAAAAACTTACGTACAAAGTATATCGTTGGCTTGGACATAAAGACGGCGTCGGGCTCACCGCCTGTGACGTTGTCCCGTAAATATTTTCGATGGAAGGTGGGTCAAAAGGACTTAATTGTCAAGACTAGACATCTGTCTACCCCTGTATTGGGAATCGCGTGAAGATATTTTATTTATTTTAAGTTTTATTTAATATGGATACAAATTTAAAAGGGTAACTGCTAATACTAATACATATGTACACGGATTTAAACTCCGAGTATATGACAATGTTTCCGAACATAGCGAAAAACTCAAATGGCTACCAATTCGCTTTCGCAAGAATATTCAGATTATGTCTGTTTTATACTGTGTTCTATTCAATAGTGCTGCCCCTCCTTGTCTTAAAGAGCGGTTAGAGTTCCTTTGTGATACTCACGATCACTCTTTTTATTGCTAAATGAGGCTTTTGTCTATTATTATACTTCTCTTTCATTTAGGTTATTTATGTACTTTCAGTTTGTATATGTAGTATGTGTATATATATATATATATATATATATATATATATATATATATATATATATATATATATATATATATATATATATATATATATATATATATATATATCACCTATTATAGTATCAAACGCATTCAATACATTTTTTCATCAATAGAAGACTGTCATAGCAACTTAAACCAACAAACCCCCACCGGCAGACCGGTTTTAGAACCTATAGAAAACTCTATGTTCCTTAAACCAACTACTCCAAAAGAAGTTAGTAGCATAATTCGAAATCTAAAAAACAAGTGAAGCCATGGTCATGACGAATTATCACCTTTATTAATTCGCTATTGTGCAGACGAACTCGCTTCAATACTATCTTATCTTATCAACCGATCGTTTGAAGAAGGTATCGTTCCGGATTTACTTAAAATAACTATTATTAAGCCATTACTTAAAAAAGGTAACGTGGATGACTGTAGTAATTACCGGCCAATAGCCTTACTTAAGAAGGTGGAAACCTTCTCAAAAATATTTGAAACTGCTATGACTAACCGATTATACTCTTACTGCGAAAAATATAATATTTTTAACAATTGTCAATATGGTTTCAGAAAAAATCGTTCGACGTCACTGGCGCTATTTAAATTCACCCATAACATACTCACCATTTTAAACGAAAAACAATATACGATAGGAATTTTATTAGACATGAGCAAAGCCTATGACCGTGTATTTTATCCTATATTATTAAAAAAATTGTATGGCATTGGGGTAAGAGGATTTGCATATAAATGGTTTGAATCTTATCTCAGTAACCGCGCCCAAAATGTGGAAATAGAAAATTACAATCATACTACAGGTAACATAGCAAAAGTCAGATCCCAAAAAACAAATGTTAATAAATAAATACCGCAAGACAGTGTCCTCGGTTGTATACTTTTCTTGATTTATATAAATGATCTGCCTAAAGTAATAGATAAACCATGCACCCTTTTCGCGGATGATGTGTCAATAGTTGTAGCTTCCCAGAACAACTCAAAACTAAATGAAAAACTTACACATATTTTCTCCAAAATTGTGTACTGGCTTAACGAACATAATCTTTAGTTAAACTTAACTAAAACAAAATTAATCCAATTTAAGCCCTATCAAAAACGTCCTCTAGACATTGACTTCTCATATGAAAGTAATAAAATTGAATGCGTAAATATATATACATCTTTAGGTATAAATATAGACTCTAATATTGATTGGAAGCAACACATAGCTGAAATAAGTACAAAGTTAATGAGATTTACATAGGGGAAATAGCGTTGACATAAAGAGACTATTCCAGTTACAAAAAAGATGTCTTAGAATAATAGTTAATATTGATAAAATGATAAGTTGCAAACAATATTTCATCGAATTAAACTTATTAACCCTTACATCCATGTACATTTTGGAGATAAGTTTGTTTGTGAAAAAGAACATGTATCTTTTTCCAAAATATTCTCGTCCAGAAAACCTGAGACCATAAAATAAACTAGACAGACCATTTTCTTCATTAAAATTGTTTCATTCAGGTCCTTATGCAATGTCAATTAAAATTTACAACAAGTTACCACAATTTATACAAAACGAAAATGATCACCAAAAGTTTAAATCATTATTAATAAGTTATTTAATTAAAAAATGTTATTGCTCATTATCTGAATTCCTTGAAGAACAATTTTGAACTGTAAAGAGACTACTTGTTAATGACGTCCCTTTAATATGTTATTACAATTATCAGTACTTATTATAGGTGTGAATTAGATTTTTATTGTTTTAGTTTTAATAATAATGAAACATAGTTTTATTACAAAATTAATAATAATAAGGTAGTAATTAATTAAGTCGAGAATGAGATATAGGTATAGCTTTTTTTTAAAATTATATACTAATATTTACTGATAATATAAATTTAGTTTAAAGATCTAAAAATTGTATAAGAAATTGCTGTGCCCTATCCGGGTTCATGTTGATACTAACATGTTATTTTAAGAACTTCTGTACACACATGAGAACGCAATAAATTATTGAGTATTGAGTATATGCATACATATTTGTATACATGGGTGTGTATAACACAAACTAATTCCTTGCTACGTCCAAAATTAATATAACGTCATATGAAATATATTATAAAATATAAAAAATATAAAATATCTTCACGCAATTCCCAATACAGGGGTAGACTGAGGTCTAGGCTAGACAATTAAGTCCCTTCGATCCACCTTCCACCAAAGATATTTATTGAAAAAACCCATTGGAAATTTTTACCCTATTGCTTTCCACTGGAGGTATTAGAATCCGGAATCTTCAGCTACGAACGGAAACTACCAAAAGGATTTGACTAGACAAGATTTGCGCATGTTATTTGGCATGCCAGACGTCTGGGGCACCGTTCGCGAGTAGCTGAGCAAAGATTTTAAGTACTTACGTCTAGACGAATAGCAAGAAAAAAAAGAATTGTTAGAAAGAATCGAATAGTCAGGGAGGTAACGGTTAATAATTTTAAATGCTTCTATATAAAGATGTTAGTTTCGTTGTGCAGACTAATCTTAACGTCTTCTTTACCGATTTTGTACGGGTTTTAAAACTAAATTTATAATAATTTACGTTTTTAATTTAAATACTCATATACCATGTTTTAAACTATATGTAGTTTATATATGGGAAAAGTCACGATAGCCGAGTGGTTGGGTGGTCGGAATTTCGAGTCAATAGACCCGAGTTCGATCCCCAGTTGGTAGGCTCGTACCAATGGGTTTTTCAAAAACTTATGTACGAATATCGTTGGCTTGGACATAAAGGCGGCGACGGGCTCACCACCTGTCACGTTGTCCCGAAAATATCTTCGGTGAAAGGTGGGTCGAAGGGACTTAATTGTCTAGACTCGACCTCTGTCTACCCCTGTATTGGGAATTGCGTGAAGATATTTATTTATTATTTATTTAGTTTATATATGAAGAAATGAAGGGTCACGAAATCTCTAAAACTATTTGATCTAAAATAAATAAATAAATAAATCAACATCTCTATGCACAGTCTCTTTTGGGGAGGCCAGACAGAATAGATCGCAAAGTGACGCGACGGATGACAAGTCCTTACATACCTCTTTCGCTTCTTTCAAATACATCATTTTGATCACATACGCACGTCCAGATGTCCGAGTACTCTTTTACTTTAACAATTCTTACTCCAACAACGAAGGCACTACAAACACTCAGACCCGAGAAAATGTAGAAAAAGTGGTTTTTCTACATTGATCCGACCGGGAATAGAACCCGGGACCTCGAGATGGCGACACCTTGAATCCCGGTGTTTACGCCACTCGTCCACGGAGATCGTCAGATACATATTTACAGATAAATATTTATGTATTTATTTAAAAGAGTAGAATATAGAACTATGACATTTCTTGGAACTTCGAAGTATGAAAATTGCAATTGGCAATTGATTGCTATTATAGATATGACAGGGAGAAAATGTATTTGGAATACATAATAAGTCAAAAAGTCACGATAGCCGAGTGGTTGGGTGGTCGGAATTTCGAGTCAATAGACCCGAGTTCGATCCACAGGTAGTAGGCACGTACCAAAGGTTTCTTTTAAACTTATTTAGGTTTTATATCGTTGACAGGCTCACCATCTGTCACGTTGTCCCGAAAATATCTTCACGCAATTCCCAATACAGGGGTAGACTGAGGTCTAGGCTAGACAATTAAGTCCCTTCGATCCACCTTCCACCAAAGATATTTATTGAAAAAACCCATTGGAAATTTTTACCCTATTGCTTTCCACTGGAGGTATTAGAATCCGGAATCTTCAGCTACGAACGGAAACTACCAAAAGGATTTGACTAGACAAGATTTGCGCATGTTATTTGGCATGCCAGACGTCTGGGGCACCGTTCGCGAGTAGCTGAGCAAAGATTTTAAGTACTTACGTCTAGACGAATAGCAAGAAAAAAAAAAAGAATTGTTAGAAAGAATCGAATAGTCAGGGAGGTAACGGTTAATAATTTTAAATGCTTCTATATAAAGATGTTAGTTTCGTTGTGCAGACTAATCTTAACGTCTTCTTTACCGATTTTGTACGGGTTTTAAAACTAAATTTATAATAATTTACGTTTTTAATTTAAATACTCATATACCATGTTTTAAACTATATGTAGTTTATATATGGGAAAAGTCACGATAGCCGAGTGGTTGGGTGGTCGGAATTTCGAGTCAATAGACCCGAGTTCGATCCCCAGTTGGTAGGCTCGTACCAATGGGTTTTTCAAAAACTTATGTACGAATATCGTTGGCTTGGACATAAAGGCGGCGACGGGCTCACCACCTGTCACGTTGTCCCGAAAATATCTTCGGTGAAAGGTGGGTCGAAGGGACTTAATTGTCTAGACTCGACCTCTGTCTACCCCTGTATTGGGAATTGCGTGAAGATATTTATTTATTATTTATTTAGTTTATATATGAAGAAATGAAGGGTCACGAAATCTCTAAAACTATTTGATCTAAAATAAATAAATAAATAAATCAACATCTCTATGCACAGTCTCTTTTGGGGAGGCCAGACAGAATAGATCGCAAAGTGACGCGACGGATGACAAGTCCTTACATACCTCTTTCGCTTCTTTCAAATACATCATTTTGATCACATACGCACGTCCAGATGTCCGAGTACTCTTTTACTTTAACAATTCTTACTCCAACAACGAAGGCACTACAAACACTCAGACCCGAGAAAATGTAGAAAAAGTGGTTTTTCTACATTGATCCGACCGGGAATAGAACCCGGGACCTCGAGATGGCGACACCTTGAATCCCGGTGTTTACGCCACTCGTCCACGGAGATCGTCAGATACATATTTACAGATAAATATTTATGTATTTATTTAAAAGAGTAGAATATAGAACTATGACATTTCTTGGAACTTCGAAGTATGAAAATTGCAATTGGCAATTGATTGCTATTATAGATATGACAGGGAGAAAATGTATTTGGAATACATAATAAGTCAAAAAGTCACGATAGCCCTGTTGTTGGGTGATCGGAATTCGAGTCAAAAGACCCGAGTTCGATCCACAGGTAGTAGGCACGTACCAAAGGTTTCTTTTAAACTTATTTAGGTTTTATATCGTTGACAGGCTCACCATCTGTCACGTTGTTCCAAAATGGCTTCGGAAAAGGTGGATCGAAAGGCCTTAATTATCTTAACCTTTGTCTACCCTGTATTGGGAATTGTGAAGATATTTATTTATTATTTATTTAGTTTATATATGAAGAAATGAAGGGTCACGAAATCTCTAAAACTATTTGATCTAAAATAAATAAATAAATAAATCAACATCTCTATGCACAGTCTCTTTTGGGAGGCCAGACAGAATAGATCGCAAAGTGACGCGACGGATGACAAGTCCTTACATACCTCTTTCGCTTCTTTCAAATACATCATTTTGATCACATACGCACGTCCAGATGTCCGAGTACTCTTTTACTTTAACAATTTACTCCAACAACGAAGGCACTACAAACACTCAGACCCGAGAAAATGTAGAAAAAGTGGTTTTTCTACATTGATCCGACCGGGAATAGAACCCGGGACCTCGAGATGGCGACACCTTGAATCCCGGTGTTTACGCCACTCGTCCACGGAGATCGTCAGATACATATTTACAGATAAATATTTATGTATTTATTTAAAAGAGTAGAATATAGAACTATGACATTTCTTGGAACTTCGAAGTATGAAAATTGCAATTGGCAATTGATTGCTATTATAGATATGACAGGGAGAAAATGTATTTGGAATACATAATAAGTCAAAAAGTCACGATAGCCCTGTTGTTGGGTGATCGGAATTCGAGTCAAAAGACCCGAGTTCGATCCACAGGTAGTAGGCACGTACCAAAGGTTTCTTTTAAACTTATTTAGGTTTTATATCGTTGACAGGCTCACCATCTGTCACGTTGTCACAATAAATGTCTTCGGTGAAAGATAGGTTGAAAGGACTTAATTGTCTGAAACTCTCTTCACCCCAGAATTGGCAATAGCGTGAAGATTTTTGTTACAATTACTGTTGCGTTACGGTTTGAAGCTTGTAGAAAGACAGTGTAATCACTAACTACTTTGGCCACTATATACTAATGCCTCAAAGTTTCATTTAGCCCTAAGAGACGAGGACGCATCTCTTCTTTTTATAAGGTTTGCAAGTTTATAAACTTAAATATTTTTTTTTATATAAGGTTTTATAACTTTAGTAAACATTTGTCGTTCCTTGGAAAGTTCGCTCAATTTTCATCTTACTCCAATCAAAAATATTTACGACTTGTCTATCACCTCAATTCAATAAGTAAAATGAAGTAATTTAAATTGAATTGTTTAAACACACCTACTCGATAAACGAAAAGATTAATCGCTAAACTAATGATAAGTCGACCAGTGTGAACACGCCCTAAACTCCTGAACAGGAGTCCGTCAGCTCTTGTTGAGTTTCCTTTGTTGTCTGCGACGGGCGACGACTAGTCTCGCTTATTGTGGGATCAGACTGCATCGAGCCAGTCGGTGCCGCCCTTAATAAAACCAAAGGCAATTATTTCGAGACCATTACGGGCAATTTAGATGCTTTAAATTTCCATCAAGAATTGCCAACTGGAATGCCATATTTCGCGCGCGGACGTTGTGATTTATATTTGATTTTTAATTTTAATAATTGGTTATAAAACCACGATTGACGATTGGTTGGATGATCAGGTTTCGAGGCGGGAGATCCGAGTACGATCCGCAGGACTTTTCAATAATTGGCTTGGACATGAACACGGCGACAGGCTCACCAATTGTCACGTTGTTCCAAAAATGGCTTCGGAAAAGGTGGATCGAAAGGCCTTAATTATCTGGACCTTTGTCTACCCCAGCATTGGTAATAATAATAGATATTTTTTATATAAATATATAAATTATAATAAATAAATATCTTCACGCAATTCCCTATACATGGGTAGACAGAGGTCTAGTCAAGGCAATTAAGTCCCTTCGACCCACCTTCCACCGAAGAAATTTTCGGCACAACGTGACAGGTGGTAAGCCCGTCGCCGTCTTTATGCCCAAGCCAACGATATAATTCGTACATAAGTTTTTGAAAAACCCTTTGGGACGAGCCTGCCAACTGGGGATCGAACTCGGGTCTCTTGACCCGAAATTCCGACCATACCACTCGGCTATTGTGACTTATAAATATCCGCATGACTAATAAGTAATCCTACAAATCCAGACGAATTACATTATGATATTTACGCGCCGCATGTTAAATAAGTCCCATCATAGATAAAAACTAGTAAAACCCACGTAAATAAACTTATTATGATAAGTGGATCTAGTATGTCATGTTTGGAAACAGAAAATATCTATAATAATTTATATGTTCTAAGTAACAAAAATGTATTGCAAAAATGTTTCTAAGATACTACATAGAATACATACCGCCAGCAGAAGTCCACACTCGTCCGGGAATCGAACCCGGGACCTCAGAGCTAGCGACACCATCAACCGGTGTGTACGTTACTCGTCCACGATGGTCGTTTGGTGGTCATAATCATAGTTCCTTAACAAAGTTAATTAGGTGAGGGTAGGTGTGATAAATTAGTCCACATTTTAGTTTCTCGTAATTGCAATTTAATTTAATAATAGTTACAGTGAATATTATATGAGTAATATACATATTTAATATTAACTTACCTACCAGCTTTAATTTCCTATATAAAATCTCCAGCTTACTACACTTCACAACCTACAATAACAATGGAAGCTTTGAAGAGTTCACTAACAGAGATCTCTGAGCATTTTCAAGCTCAAATGGAAGAATTTCGACGGGAACTCCAGAAAAGTAATCCAGTTTCTTCAAATATTACAACTGAATTTAGTGGTTTTAGAAAATTTGTCTTAGCTGCACTAACAACACTACACAATCAAGTGGATCTCTTGGGACGGGAGCTTGATCGTATTGAGATGAGAAGCCGTGAAAGATGATCCTTGTGCATGGCATACCAGAAGACAAAGCTGAGAACACCACTTCAGTGATTTGTACACTTATTTCCACTAAGTTGCAGATAAGTGATTTCAGTACTTCAGCTATCAGCCGCTGCCACCGCTTGGGACGTCCCTCCAATAAAAACTCTAGGCCTGTAATTGTCAAGTTCCGAGATACTTCAATGCGGGACAAAGTTTGGTACTCAAAAACCAAGCTCAAAGGTACCGGAACCACACAGTCGGAGTTCCTTACTAGGAGTCGCCACAGAACGTTTATGGAGGCTATAACGAAATGTTGGACTCGGGATGGAATAATCAACATCATGACACAGGATGGGACACAGCACCAAATTGAAAGTCTGCCCGAGCTCGACCTGATTGCAAGTGCATCATCTACTGCTGCATCCACTCAGCCTGCTGTATTAGGCAAAGTAAATGATGATAAAAGTGCTTCGAGATCTAAGAGGATGGGCAAAAAATAATCATCATAATATCCATACATATTATACATGGACTATGTTGGCTTTCTTGTTAGTACATTCTTTTTCTGTAAATTCATGTTGCCTATTTGCATTACAGTTTGTTCTGAAATATTATTTTCTTCCTCTGTACATTGATTATAGTACTGTTGTTTAATGTGTTATTCTACAATGTAGTGCATGACACGATTTTTACAATTCAAGTTCAGGGTTCTTTCTACATTATGTACTCTACAGTGAAATATTAGCTAACTTGCTCTTAGCTTCTGCACTTTGTGACATATACATCTTGCTGTCTCTAAACAAATTGTTACCTCACTTATCACAATAATACTACTATCTTTATTTATGTTTTAAAAGTCTAAAGTTTTAAAATATCAATAATATGCTAGACAAGTTGAAATTGATTGTTGTTGTTTTATTATTCGCTCGAGATTGAAATTGACATTTGACGTAAAGGTTTCTAAATTTATGGTTGTTTTCATAGGCAAAGGCCACATAATGATAGAACCTTAACTTTTGTAAAATCATTTTGATCAGAATAATCACGTACAAAATGACAGCTAAAAGTTAAATATTTCTCTAATCTATTTATCTATTCTCATAATTTACACTATAAGTCAATTGAAGGTCCCTCGAGTTTATTGCTTATTGTTGTCATTATTTTATATTTTTTGTTACTTTTAGCCTTCTTTACTTACTTTCGTATTTATAGTTGTATAGTTATTTGAAATTCCTATTCAAACTGCTGGTGGGTACTGATGACTTTTTTTTATACCTTATATACTTTTTAAGTTTGTTTTTATTTTTAAGAATTTGTATTATTTATTGTTTTTTGATATACTGTTAATTTTAAATAATGATGTTACTAGATGATGATGCTAGCCAGTATAACTCCTTATCTTCTGGTTCCACTTCTATTGGGTCGAGCAGCAACGATAGTTTCGAAAGCATTCCTCCTTTAAATATTACTTTGGACACTTGTTTTGCAGATGTCGATAAAAACTTTAACATTGTTCACATAAACGCTCAAAGTATTCCTGCACATTACCCCGATTTGTTGTCGAGTTTTAATAGTAAAAATTTACACGCTGTGCTTGTTTCGGAATCATGGTTAAAACCTTGTATTCCTTCAACTTCCTACTCGCTTCCAGACTTTCACCTTATTCGTAACGACCGTACTGATCGGAGCGGTGGTGGTGTAGCTATTTATCTTCGATCCCATATACCTTACTCAATCATTCGCTTATCAAATTCGCCGCAGTCTGGATGCAATGCAGAATTCCTCTTCATTGAAGTTCTTCTCTCACATACTAAAATGCTTATTGGTGTTTTTACAGCCCTTCTCCTACAGTTGACTATTTTCCTATTTTAGAAAAACTCCTTGAAGATCTAGCGCCATCTTACGATCATTCCATAATTATGTATCTTAAATAATTTAAGATCAACCCGGCTAAAATCCATTATTGAGGCGGCAAATTTGAAACTTCTTCCCTCTTCTGCTACGCATTTTTTTCCAAACTGTTTTCCTTCTCTTCCTGACTTAATGTTTGTGTCCTCACTGGGCCATGTTGAAAAACATGGTCAGTGTGCTGCAGATGCTTTTTCTTATCACGATGCTATATACTTATCCTATAAAATTAGACCCCCGAAAGATAAGTCAAGGATTTTATTTCAGCGCAATTTTAGTAGTATAAACTTAGATCAGCTTATGCAGGACGCCGAGGAATTAAATTGGAGTTTAGTTGTTAATGCGGCCACAGTTGACGAACAAGTTGCTTTATTTAACTCTTTCTTAATTCAATTATACGATAAACATGCACCTGTTCGTCCTGTACGCGTCAAGCATCCTCCCTCTCCTTGGTTAAATGATGATATAAAGAAACTCATTGAGAAGAAAAATAGTTTAAAATCAAGATACAAGTCAGACCCTAGTTACTCTAATAAAGAGAAATACAGGTCAATACGGAATCGCTGCAACAATGTGTGTAGGAAAGCACAACGACGCCATATTCACGAATCAGTTCAAGATCCTGACTCAGCCAGAGTCTGGAAATTTCTTAAATCTTTAGGAGTTGGGAACTCAAATAATAACTTAAATTATCACGGTATAGATATTAACCAGCTTAACCAGCATTTCTCTTCTTCTTCTTTTGTTGATAATCAAGCAAAAGATGATACGTTGAATTTCCTTTCAAGTATTCCCGCTCCAGATTCTCCTGCTTTTAATCTTAATCAATTTGACAGCTGTGGTGTAAAGAGAGCTATCTTATCCATCCATTCGAATTCAGTCGGTACTGATAGTATCAGCCGTAAAATGATAATCCCCCTCGTTGACTTCCTTAGCCCTGTAATTACTGCCATCCTTAATAAATCCTTGAACACTGCTTCTTTTCCTACTGTTTGGAAAGATGCTTATGTAATTCCTATCCCGAAAAAGACGAATCCTGTGATCTTCTCCGATTATCGGCCAATTTCTTTACTTCCCTTTCTATCCAAAGTTCTTGAACGTCTTGTTTATAACCAACTTAATTCCTACCTATCTGATCAAAACCTTTTCAATCCTCTGCAATCCGGTTTCCGACCCGGACACAGTACAACCACAGCACTTTTGCAAATTACTGACGATATTCGTTATGGAATGGAAAATCAAAAGTTAACAGTACTTACTCTGCTGGATTTCAGTAATGCGTTTAATACTGTTGATTTTGAAATCCTGTTAGGTATTTTGCGCTCTCTTAACATATCTCCGGCTGCAATTGATTGGTTTCGTAGTTACCTAGTAGGACGCCGGCAACGTATCCAGGTTCAGGATATTTTTCCACCTGGACTAGTATTGGCGCTGGCGTCCTCAAGGTGGCGTGTTGTCTCCGCTCCTTTTGCTATTTTCATTAATTCAGTAAGCAATCACATATCTTCTTCTTACCACTTGTATGCAGACGATCTCCAAATTTATAAACAATCTTCATTGGAAGCCCTGCCAACAGCAATTGAGTCGATAAATGCTGACTTGACTTGTATCTTGAAGTGGAGCAAATCTTATGGTTTATGTATCAATCCCAAGAAAAGTCAGTCAATAATTGTTGGAAGTCCAAGAATTATTTCTAAAATTGATTGGTCTAATATACCGCAAATTTATCTCAATGGTACTCATATCCCTTATAGCAAAAAACTTAAGAATCTGGGTGTTATATTTGACTCCTGTTTGACATGGACTCCACAAATTAACGAAGTTAGTCGTAAAATGTTTGCAACACTGGGTTCTTTACGCAGACTACGTAACTTCCTACCGTTGACTACTAAAGTTGTGCTTGCTCAGTCCTTACTTTTGCCCATCCTTGACTATGCTGATATTTGCTATCTCGACATAACTGAAGAGCAGCTTAACAAACTTGAGCGAATTCAAAACCTTAGTATTCGTTACATATTTGGGCTTCGCAAATATGACCACATTTTTGAATTTCGCAAGAAGCTCAAGTGGCTGCCAATCCGCCTTCGCAGGAATATGCACATCCTTTCTGCTTTGTACTCCGTGCTGTTTAATCCATACTCTCCCCAATACCTAAAAGATCGGTTTGAGTATATGTCCCTTTCCTATGATCGGTTTCTTCGCTCCGCTGTCAATCTTTCCCTCCGAACTCCTCTACACTCCTCTTCCTTTTATAATAAATCTTTTACTGTTACCGCTGTCCGCCTGTGGAACACTTTGCCCTTACATATTCGACGTGCTCCATCTCTTCCTTCATTCAAAAAACTTCTTAATTCCTATTATCTAGAAACCTAACGCCATTTCCCACGTTTTTAGTTTCATTCCCTTTTTTTTCCCCATCTCCTTATTTCTTTATTCATAAAAAAATCCTTTATATTACGGCTGCCATCATTTAGTAATCTATTTTGAATAATAGCGGTACACCACCCTCCTTTTCTTCGTTATTTCTTCATACGCTTCTATATCAAGGTTGTCTGGAAGAAATTGCTTTTTGCTTGTACTACCTATATGTTACTTGTACTTATTTTCATCTTCCTTTGTGGTGTACAATAAAGACATATTAGACTAACTGTTGACCGTCTGCCTCGTAAGATGGCAACACCGGTCGATATGGCGCGACGTCCACCACTTGCACTACAATTTCGAGATATTTTTCCTTTTTCATTGGCTAAATTTTACGACGACGATAAAAATCTGCAGCCAGGATTTTATTAGTCTTGTATACATTTTGTAAATTACACTGCGCAATGTAACTAAATCTTAGAAGTATTAATATATCCAAGATATATTGTATATTCTAGAAGAAAATCCTCACGCCATTCCAAATACAGGCGTAGACAGATGTCTAGACAATTATGTCCTGTCGACCCACCTTCCACCGAAGACAATTTTGGGTCGAAGTGACAGGCAGGAAGTGACAGCCTGTTTTTATGTCCAAGCTAACGATATAAATCACAAATAAAGTTTTTGAAAGAAACCATTGGTGCGAGCCTTGCGGGTCGAACTCGGGTCTCTAGACTTGAATTCTGATAACCCAAACACTCGGCAATCGTGATTCTATATTGACAAAGAAAAAATGTCGGTACGTTACAGGGTCTGAGCGAGGCGAGTCTATTGCTAAGATCATCAATCTACTTATCGAGTTGGCGATAATGGCATATGACAGAGATATTTGTCTTGCAGAAGGTTATAGGAAGTTAAGTTAACCGAAAAAGCTACTATCCCGTACATGATCAGATCGAAACCAGTCGTGTTATTATACTCGTAGATGGATAAGATTTGTAGCGTAACTTTTAAATAGTAGACTGTTAAAAGTACGAAACGTAACTGA
Source organism: Sericinus montela (assembly GCA_029286605.1). Taxonomy (NCBI): domain Eukaryota; kingdom Metazoa; phylum Arthropoda; class Insecta; order Lepidoptera; family Papilionidae; genus Sericinus; species Sericinus montela. The sequence continues at coordinate 4,369,133 of JAGSMR010000060.1, read as the reverse complement.
ACTACCTACCTGCAGTGAAATTTCCGAAATTTTTAACACTAATAATCGCCTTCAATTGAAATACAACTAAATACAATTGTATTATTTAAACTAGATACAATTGTATTAATTAAATTAGATACAAGAAACAAACAAAGCATACAAACTATATTCATGAGATACTTATTTTTCAATACAGGTTTAAAAAATACAAAGGCTTCCAAAATAAATATAATTTTGATATAGTATAAAACAAATTCGCTTACGATCAGACAGATGTGAAATGAAATAAGTTAATAGATTAATCGGAATGTAGACAATATTTGAAAAGAAAGAAAGAAATAATTTTATTTATCGCTACAACCAGAAATAAATTATGACATAATATATTAAAACTAAACACAGAAAAAGAGACAACTATGATTTTCAAAATTAATTATTGGGTTGCAGCAACAAAACGTCTTCCCACTCAGCCCAATGTTGTAGCCATGCTGTCACAACTAACGCTGGTATTCTGTCGGAGCCATAAGTATAAAAATAAATAAATAAATAGATAAACAAATAAATTAATTAACAAGTCACGATAGCTGAGTGAGTGGATGGTTGGAATTTCGAGTCAAGAGACCCGAGTTCGATCCTGAAGTGGCCGTACCAATGGGTTTTTCTAAAAACTTATGTACGAATTAATATCGTTGGCTTGGACATAAAAGGCGGCGACGGGCTCACCACCTGTCACGTTGTCCCAAAAATATCTTCGGTGGAAGGTGGGTCAAAGGGACTTAATAGTCTAGACTGCACCTCTGTCTACCCCTGTATTGGGAATTGCGTGAAGATATTTATATTTTTTTTATTTAATAAATTAAATTCGAGAGCAGTCGCCCGACTGTAATATATTTTAAAATGCTATACGACTAACACTAATTAATGAAAATACGATTACGATTAAACACTTAAAACTGCTACTTTAACCACTAAATGCTACGTAAATATTAATAAATTTCATTACTATTAATATATTTTTTTAAACTGGGTAACTATTTTGACTCACTTTACTTACTTTAATTTTCATCTAATAGAAATTACCTGTATTTTATTTTGAATCTTGCCCTGGAAATTTACTTACTTAAGGAACTGTTCTAACGTCGTTATTCTAAACAAGAATATAAACACATTCAACCGAAACGAGAGAAAGTTTAGGACCCGTGCTATGAATGATTCATGTGGGATGAAATTGCATTTGATTTATGTTTCTTGCTGTAAACAAGAACTTTAGAGCTTTAGCAACCTGCCAACTTTGTATAAAGTTAAAAACGACTATTAAGACATTTTATGATGTAAGTAGATATGATATATCATCTTTAAACCCCAAGAGACTTAGCATCCATTAGAGGACAGGACATACGGTTTATGTCTAGAACGTTTTCAATTTCTACAGTATGGTCGTTTCGGTAACCATTTTAGAGATTATTTGGCCAACGACCCAACGATAGAGATCGTATGTGCGTGAACTTTCATTTGTAAACATATCTTAGCTGTCAATACGTTAATGCAATTGATTCAGCAAATGAAATCATCAGCGCGTGGGAGAAGGGGTAAAGTTCAACCACCCCGTCGCAGCTGCATCCATCCATCACGTTAATGTTGCGGATAATCATGAGACAATTCAACTTCGCGTGGGTGAAATGATAGTGGCCGTTATATAGTGATCAAATGTTAGCACGTGTATATATAAGTTTTGAATTTCGAATGAATTTTCACTACAAATACGGAGTGTTGTTATTTTCTTTTGTATTGGTAAATCTGTATCAGCATCACCGGTATTATAACATAACTAGCAGAAAAAACTCCGCTGTAGCATCTGAGTCGGATGCCAATGTGTTGCTGCAACTTTTTTAATTCCCATATGATATTTAGTATCTATTTTCAACTAAGTCACGATAGCCGAGTTGTTGGGTGGTCGGAATTTCGAGTCGAGAGACCCGAGTTCGATCCCCAGGTGGCAGTACCAATGAGTTTTTCAAAAACTTATGTACGAATTTCATCGTTGGCTTGGACATAAAAGGCGGCGACGGGCTCACCACCTGTCACGTTGTCCCGAAAATATCTTCGGTGGAAGGTGGGTCAAAGGGACTTAATTGTCTAGACTTGACCTCTGTCTACCCCTGTATTGGGAATTGCGTGAAGATATTTATTTATTTATATTATTTTCAACTAACATAACAACTGGTCAACTTAATTTTTTATGTTTATTCCTTTCTTTCATTTTATATAAAATCGTTATCATTTAGTCTGTATACAAAACATTTGCAAGAACACTTGTAAATCTTGTTTTAGATAGCAGGGTGAAGTTTTCTTTTGACCATTAAATTGTTTAATCTCTAGTCTAGCCAGTCGAAGTAAAGAACCTAATCATATTAAACATCGTCAAGCATCGCCATAGTTTTATGATGCTTTATGTAGTTGACATACTGTCATAATATCATATTAATATATTAATCACGCAACCCTTTGAATCATTCCTACCTTTATAGTGTTTCAATTTAATGCCGCTATATAAAATGTTTATGGGACGTTAGCTTGTAACGCAGTGAGAATTGTAATAAGTGTGTACTTTGATGACTTCATTTTTGGGTTTTATGATATATACTGATGTGAACAATGAATTGATATTAAAGGACGAAAACAAGATGACTTGAAATTGAAGTGCAAGTACTTGAACTCTATCTAGTCAAAGAAAATAAATAAACAGGTTTTTTTGACTGCATTGTAATTTTTTTCAAACCTGTGCTGGTTATAACAGTCGCTAACAGTTATTAACGAGACCTTCAAAAGCAATATTCATTTCCGTACATATATTTAAAAAAGTCCGTAGCATCCCATCGAGGTATCTTTATGATAGGGTAATGAGATAAAATCGATGCATAAGAGGTAAATGGAACAGTCCTCTATTATGCAAATCTGTACTATAACAAAGGACTCTTTTTTTTTGCTGATATAGTTAGGGTTGTGCAGTGTGGTTACGTCACAAGAATATACCATGTTGTTTAAAAAATTCAAGAAAGAAGACTTTCTCTTCTTCCTTTAAATTTTATTTTCTTTTATTTTCATTATTTTTTTAAATAAACTTTGGAAATCCGGTTTATTGGTTTTGAAGCTACAAAGCAACCGACAACAAAAGGAAACATAAGTAATCTACGATTTACGAGTGTTCTTGCAAACGTTTTATGTACAAACTAAATAACAATAAATTCAAATTCACTTTTATTCATTCCACTATTTATTTATTTGCATTTTTATACCTGACCGGTTTCCTCCATGCCAAAATTTTGTTTTCTTTTTAAATAATAATCATTTAAAATAAAACGAAAATGTAGTTGATCACACTTTATTATAGTTTAACTATAGATACTTACATTCATATGTAATTAAAATATTTTGAATACTCACAATTGATGTCTCTTGGTGGAACTTCATCTATAATCACATTAATAGTCACTTTTACTAATTCCAGAGTTAAGCTAGAGTTTTGTTATTCTGCGGCGACGCTGAATACAGATGTTAAAAATAATAAAAAAAATCAAAAGTAATAAGCTACAATGCCACAGACTGACACAGAGATTACACTTATAAAACATAAATAATCTACGTGTTTGTCTGTGGAATGACACTTTTTTCTAAAAAAAACACCCCTCTTCTTGTATCACGCCGTTATGTATTTTTAATACACAATTTACAAAACAAGTTATTAAAATTATTTAAAAAAAAATATTAAAAATGTATTAAAGCTCCATCTACTAGGATACTATGCCAACCGCAGCAAGGTCACTCAGATAGGTCAGGTTCATTCACAATAATATCATATCGGCACACCACCATGTGGTTTACCGAGCAATTAAAGCCGGATCCCAAAGTTTTTGTTGAATAAAACCGCAGAATTAACCTGTACTGCGTTAAAGGATCACTTTTTTGCGGTTGCCCTAATTTAACAGCAATTTCAGGAGAATGTATACATTAAAATAAATTGGTAAAATCCACGCTTATAGACTTTCTGGGCTGACGCCTGGATAGTTCTCCGCCAAAAAGCGGAGAACTCCCTCCTGCGCTGCTACTGCGGAGTCCATGACTTCAGGCAAAGCTAAAACTACTAAGTCACCTAGTCTCCCCGCCTAACGTGAGTAACTAAGTACACAAAAACACACTCACAATGTAAAGTGTCGCTTTTATACTGACGACTTTTGTTGTTGCATGAATGGGCCGGCTCGACCAGGGAAGTACCACGACCTCACAGAATACCGGCGTAAAGTAGAAGTCTAACAAACTTCTGCGTTTCGTCTGGTGAGTGCAGGTAACCTCACCAGACGAAACGCAGAAGGTGCAGGTGGCCCACACACCCTCCTCCCCCAATTACAGGGGAGGGGGGCACTAAGGGTGGCAACGCATCTGCTAAGCCTCTGGTATTGCGGGTGTTCATGGGCGGCGGTAATCACTTACCATCACGTGAGCCACCTGCTCGTTTGCCTTCCTTTTCTATAAAAAAAAACGACGAAATTAAATAGTAAAAACTACTTACCGTGGACTTTTGGACCCTAGGACTTATAACGTAGTCATTACATACTCTTAGACGACATGCTCTACAGACCCACCACTTGTTGCGTTGTCTCAAATAAGCTCAAATAAAAAGTGGGTCCAAAAAGAATAAATTGTCTCAAGCAGTTGGAACCTACCATCTGGGGTATTCGATCTTTTGAATCGAAAATTTCTATCAGCCAACCACTCGGGCTTCACTTATGTTGCTATGCGAGTGCCCTAGAAGAATTCTAGGCAGTGAAGTCTGCCTTTAAAAAGGCATAAGATTCTTTAAGCATTCCTTTATAACGTCCAATGGCAGAAAGGAGATTATATTTGCGCCGATACCGCCCGTCAATTAATATGATTGAAATAATTTAATTACTTAGAGTAATTAACACCAAATCTCCAAACGTGTATACTGACATTTAAAATTAGTGGTAATGTACGACGTAGTCTTATAGTAGCGGCTTGTAAATTTCCTGCAGTTGTGTAAAGGATTTTAAAGGCCTTGAATGAGTCTTCAAGTTGACATACAAGTTTTCACGATGTTTACCTTTTAATTTTCTGTGATTTTGTATGGAATATTAATTCATGATTAATGAATCAAGTTAATTCCAATACTTAATGGAATTAAGATCAAAGCATTAATAATTGATACAAGTAATAGATAAAAATAATTAAATACAGATGTACTTTGATAGGGACAACATCACATACATTTCTCCGATTCGAAATTAAGTAGCTTAAGCACTTGTGTTATGTAATCAGAAACAACGAAGGTATCACAAATACCCAGATTCGAGAAAATTTAGCAAAAGTGTTTTCTACAGTGACCAGAACGGGAATAGGGTCCTCGAAGCTGACGACACTATGAAAAGCATGTGTTTACGTCACTCGCCCACGGAGTTCGTCAAAAAAATATAAATGGTAATATAAAAATATAAAAATAAAAAATATTTAATTAATTATTCCATGTAAAACAATACCTTGTACGGGTCATATTTGGCACTTGCACATTGCACATCATTTAATTCACGTATATTATAGTGTCTGTAGGAATTCACGCGTCAATTATTTATAGCTTCTATTTACGTCCAAAATGTTTCCTATCCGCACATAAATATTGCAGTAATATTTTTAAATCTGTTTAATTTGTTTAATTTGTATAGTATAAACTCCATTAATCATGGAAGCGTTCAAATGATTAAAATCGCCAACAAGCGTCGTATAGTTGTTTCACAATGAATTTATTACACTTCGTGCGCAGATTTCGCTTAGTGCAATATGTAATAAAACAAAGTGAATTGCACATAATATATTTGTATAGCATTAGTAGTACATCACTAAATTATATTTTAGATATGAATATTTTCGACGAGTTTACGTCCACCCCTCTTTACTTCATACCTTACTCAGTCCAATCTTAATTTCTTAACTGTAGTCATAAAATTTGCCATTATGTCTGGCGTATATGGACTGTGAGAAAGACTTCGATTCAGTTGAAATTTAGGTAGTGCTACAGTCTCTTCAGCGATGCCAGATAGAACACAAACAATGAAATATTAAAATGTGTATGTGATGAGACTACGATGTGTACCCATGTGTAGACCCAAACCAAGAAACTAAGCCAACTGCAGTAAGATGTAAGATAGTGTGACGTGATATTCCTGAAATCTTCGCCGCTGCGTTGGAAGATGTATTCAAACTGAACTATAAAGGTGACACTATTTAAACAACACAACAAAACTTCACAATCGGTTAATTCATTTAGATGCTACGATGACGTACTCACACAGATTCACACATACACACTATGCTTACAATTAATACTACTTAATGATGCATGCGTTTTCATTGTTTTTAAAGCATGTAAGCCATGCTAGGCTTATTGTTAATAAGTGATAAAGTTTAAAAGATCAACTGTAACAGGCACTTGAAGAATCGATTGCTGTACCATGAGGAGCCTCTCTATCCGAGCTACATGGTTTTAAAAAACAAAAAAACAACAATATATTATTTAATACCAAATGGCCTAGAAAGTTAGTTAATCATACAATTTTGACTGTAAATTTATAATTAATTTGGTATTCTTTGTACTGATTCACGCTTGTTATTAGTAACACTGCCTTACTTCTAAAATTCCTTTCTTCATAAATGCCGTGAGTCAAATGTTTTTCCAACTAAAATCCAGATCATGCCAAAAAATACCTTGATTCATCCGAAAACAATGACTGAACAGTGTGCAATTTCGACAATAATTTCATGCGTTGTCTCAAACTCGAAATATTTTCTCGACCGAGCTTCTCCATCTCACTGGATATAAATTCCACAGTTATTGAGTCCACGAACAGTTGTATCTCAGAACAATCGATCTTGTATCATGCATCTTAAGAATTTGTAAAACACAAAACAGGATATGTTGTCGATGTGGTATTCGAATTGTTCTCTACTCTTTGAAATCTTCAGCTTACTGTAGTGATAATATAATAATATATATTCACGCCATTCCCAATACTGGGGTAGACAGGGGTCTAGACATTTAAGTCTTCCCGAATCACCTTTTACCGAAAACATTTTTGAGATAACGTTTTTTTTTCTTTATTTATTAATTTAGGGGCTTTTATTCTATTTGAATATGCCAGCCCCATCATACCCTGATATAATGTTTTGAATCAACATACATTTATAAAAACTGAATGCCACAATCGAGAGATTGAAACATTGATGCTGCATAACCATGGCAAATATGCTACTGCATAGTTTGGTTCAGCTAATATTGCCTGAATTCCTCCAAAGTCCACTCTATTTATACTATGTCGTTGCATCAATGATTCTCTCTCTCTCCCTCGTGTTTCACGTATTCCACAAGTATGTGATGTACATCTTCCACTAAACCCCATACAATTAGAAGAACTGATTTTCCCCATCAGGTAAGCAAATTTGTTTGAAGGGAAGTGTCCCGAACGTAACCTATTTGCCGTTACAATAAATGGTCACTCGTTTTGGTTTTGAGATAACGTGACAGGTGTTGAGTCTGTCGCCGCTTTATATCCAAGCCATCGTGGGGAATGGCGTGAAGATATTTCTATTTTTAGAATAATTAAAGTACATAAAATTTATTTTTTTAATTTATCATTACCTGCGAGGCATCTCGTGCAAACGTGACAACAAGCTACTAAAAGCTTACACATCTTTGTCGTTCGGACGAAATATCTCAATACCGGCGCATGCACATCTTCAGCCACAGTTTTGTTGTTACTCCCTTCTTCTTCTTTACAGCCTATCAAGAGTCCATAGCTGAATATAGGCCTCCCCTAAACTCTCCTCAAAGAACGGTCCCCCCGCCACCTGCGTCCATCGACTTCATTTTGCAAGTCTTCACTCCATCTCATAAGAGATCTTCCTACACTGTTGTTGCCGTTACACTCTAATGACGCCATATTTTTATATTTTAAATACATATTAAAAATTTGGTCACGATAGGCGAGTGGTAGGGTGGTCGGAATTTCGAGTCAAGAGACCCGAGTTCGATCCAAAGGTAGCAGGCTCGTGCCAATGGATTTTTCAAAAACTTATGTACGAATTATATCGTTGGCTTGGCCATAAAGAGGGCGACGGGATCACCACCACATTGTCCCGAAAATATCTTCGGTGGAAGGTGGGTCAAAGGGGCTTAATTGTTTAGACTAGACTTATGTCTACCCCTGTATTGGGAATTGTGTAAAGATATTTTTTTTTTTTTTATATTAACTCGTTCCAATTCTATGATAAGAAATTAGAATTGGTGTCAATGCGACTGTTTTGCATTGTAATCACTGAACATTTGAACTCGACGAAAACTGTGTCCCCAATTGCTACGTACGAGTATAATGTTGCAAAAGGAATAGCCACTCAAGTTGTAAGGCGTTCATTACACACGGGCTATCATTAGATTTTGTTACAGCATATCTGTGTCAGGGTGGTATCAACAAACTGATACAGGCCCAAGTAAGACGCTAAAACGTACCGAGGTTAGATGATTATTAAAGCGATAAGTTGAAAATGATTTTATAAATATACATCCACATACATTAAAAAAAACTTAATTATAATTTATATTAAGCAGCCACGATAGCCGAGTGGTTGGATGATCGGAATTTGAGGGAAGGCCCGGACTTTGATTCCCGAGGCTCGTGCCAAAGGGTTTTTTCAAAAACTCATGTCTTCGTTTGAATCGTTTGATTTCACGTAAAGACGGCGACAGGCTCACAACCTATTACGTTGTCCCAAAAAATGTCTTAATTGTCTAGATAACCTAGATAACCTTCACGCCATTCCCAATACAAGAGAAAACGGAGGTCTACTCCTGTATTGGTAATAGCATGAAGATTTTTTTTTATTATTTTTATTATTCTCTAAATAATAAATAAATATCTTCACGCAATTCCCAATACAGGGGTAGACAGAGGCCTAGTCTAGACAATTAAGTCCCTTCGACCCACCTTCCACCGAAGATATTTTCGGGACAACGTGACAGGTGGTGAGCCCGTCGCCGCCTTTATGTCCAGGCCAACGATGAAATTCGTTCATAAGTTTTTGAAAAACTCATTGGTACTGCCACCTGGGGATCGAACTCGGGTCTCTCGACTCGAAATTCCGACCACCCAAAAACTCGGCTATCGTGACTTTTACTATCGTGATTTTATTATTCTATAATTTTTATTTTTTAGAAATTAATTAATTAAATATCTTCACGCCATTCCCAATCCCCTGTAGCCAGAGGTCTAGTCTAGAGAATTAATTAATAGTCTAGACCCTTCGACCCACCTTCCACCGAAAATATTTTCGGGACAGGTAGTGAGCCCGTCGCCGTCTTTATGTCCAAGCCAACGATTTAATTCGTACATAAGTTTTAGAAAATCCTCATTGGTACGAGCCTGCCACCTGGGACTCGAACTCGGGTCTCTCGACTCGAAATTCCGACCACCCAAGTACTCGGCTATTGTGACTTATCACTATATATATATTTTAGAGATTTGTGATTTGTTTTCTGTGTGTCTGCATGTTAGTGTCTAAAAATCTTTGACTTCTGTCGTGATATCTTATAACTGTATTTTACAGTCTAGTTAATTTCGTGCTCTTAACACAGCTTTTTTTATTATTTAATTTTTTTATTAGTTAGGAATTATTTATGCTCTATATAATTCCGGCATTTTTAGGTTGACCGTTTTGTCACTCTTGTGGTTAAACCATGAATAAACGTATTTCTTTCTTGTTTCTAAAGTTAATTTATCATAAGACCCCATGAAAGGTTACAGTGTGAGTGGGTATTAAACCTTTCCTTCCACTTTAAGAATATCTACGTGATAGACACCTTCGCTGCCTAGTTTCGTCTGGATTAGATTTAGAAATGGCATAGGGGTGGTAAACCACGTAAACCCACGTAAAACCACGTAAGTGGTTTGGTGACCTTTATTCTAATCAGGAGACTTGAGTTCTGATCCCCATGAAGAAGACTCGTTTTAGATCGGTACAGTCGGTACAGTCACTAAGATGGCGGATGGCTCACCACTTTTCACGTTGTAGCAAATTCTTACTTATTTACTTAATGTCCTGTATGATCCAGAGGACATGGTCTCTCCCATATGGAAGATATGCCTAGGCAAGCGGATTGGCGATCGCAGCACCAGACACTTCGTGATGAAATGATATTTGAAATGATTTTATATCCATTAAGAGTTTTAATACATTTCCCAGAAAAGCATTCGCATAAAGAATTCAAAGGAATTTTTTAATGACTGGTAGTTCCACTCGATAGCACTTACGTATATTTTTTAAATGAAAGCATTCAAAATGACGGTGTAATATATCTGGCTTGGGTTTATATACCTTTTCTGGTGAATTGGATTCACAAACAAATAATGCATATAAAAAAGTATAATTTTGAATTTTTGATTGAATTTTTGAAGCATATAAGTTATGCTAAAATTTTGTAATTGAGTTAAAGAGATTTTTATGAGGCCAGTGTCAATTGATTTTTCTAAAAATTTTTTATTTCATTTATAACCAACCAGTTAACCTACCTGAAAGTAGATGATGTAGTAGCAACCAATGGCATCTACAACTACACAATTGAATTAAGTTACAGACATGAGGTATGTCACCTATGAGGATGAAATGCCTCGCCACCCGTAATTCTATTCGCGTTATTAATCTACTGTTTGTTGGCCGGAATGGACAAGAGTGTGATACCGGCCTAGTCGATTCATTGCCAACAAATTTTTACAACTACTTCAAAGGATACTCTAAGATACTTTAATTACTTCAAGGGATTTAATATACAGTGAAGGAATCGCGAGGAGAAGATATTCTGAGATCTGACGAACGCGCAACACGTGCGCGGCTTGTGATCTGTGCGAGCATTTTAAGTTCGTGCGCCGTTTCTGCGCCGCTCGCGCGCATGCACCATGCGCACCTCGCAAACTTCTTCCCGCCCGCTCATCCGCTCAGCTCGATTCTTATTGCCGAAGGCTAAACACGTATTTTCATGGAGGGGATAGATGAAAATTATTTGAAAATTTTCAACTAAGATATACAGTATGGAAGCTGCACGCGTGCGGCGCGCGCGCTGTTCAACCTTGCGCTAAAGAGTCGCGTCTTTACATAAACTATTACTATAATAACTACACGCGTGCAGTCTAGGCTAGTAATCTAGACTAAACCTCTGTTTACCCCTGTATTGGGAATTGCGTAAAGATATTTATTTATTGCACGCGTGCAGCGCGTGACCAGAGCGCGAGCAGCTCGCGAGCGGAGCGCTGTTGACGCATTCGTCTGATCACAACTCAACACCGTGGTTACAAGTATGTTATATACACCGATTATAAATATATATTACCACCTTTCATCCCGTGGATGTCGTAAAACGTGACTAAAGTAAAAGCATTGAAAATGCGCTCGCAGATTCATTTGCCAAGCGTGGCGATTACTACAAACCCACCTTTACAGGAATGACCTATGTCCTGCTGTGGACTTGCCTGCTGAAGTTATGATGAGAGCCTTAATGGAATCTCATAATTCGGATCGTTAAATTGGTATTACACTCATACCCATATAGCTTTAAAGTTTACGATAGGAAAGTATCGTTTCCGCTGGCAGGTCATCGGTCCGCGCCGCGCCACCCAGGCCGTTGACTTTGCTTTGTCTCGCATCGACTGCTCGTCTGAGCGCCTCCGCCGGCATACTGCCTTTTGTGTGCACCGGCCCTTACTTTGATAATGTTAAAAAGTGAAATTGGATAGTTCCCGGCTTCGGCTATTATACGAGAAACAAAAGCTCTTCTCTCGTATGAGGGTTATGCGGTTCTGTTGTAAATTTTACGCTCTTTTATTGTATCACTACGGGATATTCTTTGTGTGTGGTACACTGATATTCTTTATTAAATTAATGGGGAAATTTAAAAAATCAACACGCTCGGGATTCGAAACCGCGAAGGAGCCGTGCCGTGGCAACTTGGAATATCTTCCGGTATGTCGCCTACGCTAAGAGGTTTAAGTAAAGTGATATCTTAAATTTCAACTGATGCGTGTAGTACAGGAGGTAAGAGCGGAGATCGCGTGTTCGAAACCCGCCTGTGTCAGTTGATTTTCTAAATTTGTCATTAATTTAATAACAAAAAAGTCCAGCATGACTTATATGCATTAAAATTCAATAAAATATTGCATCATACACATTTTCTGTCATTTTAACTGTTAGCGTAAAGAAGTAACACGAGAGGCATTTAAATTAGATTTTTTTTTTCTCAACGAATTTTTTAGGTTGTTAGTCACTTAACGCCCTGTAAAAGTTCACTCCAGGACACAAACGTCTACAAGGTCCCTCCCTTAAGGAAGTTTTGCTGTCTCGCCGTGCTCGGCGAACGGATTATCGATCGTCGTATCAGACACCTAGCACCTTAGACGCTGCTGCCAGTCCCCATTCCGCGTATTATTCTGGTCTGGTATTTTTTGGGTTATTCTAGCATCTGTCGGTAACTATTGTGATTTTCAAGGCCTCTCCCCTAATCGTCTCTTACGACATCTAAGAGAAGAAAGGAGATGATAAATACTTACGCCGATGACACACACTTTAGTGTTTAGCAAAAGCTATCAATCTTGTCTTGACTTAGTAGATTTTAATTCTAGTATTACTAAGTCACGATAGCCGAGTGGTCGGGTGGTCGAACAAGAGACCCGAGTTCGATCCCAGGTGGCAGACTCGTACCTACGTACGAGCCTGCCACCTGCCACGTTTTTTGAAAAACTTATGTACGAATAATATCGTTGACATGGGCATTAAGACGGCGACGGGCTCACCACCTGTCAAGTTGTCCCAAAAATATCTTCGGTTGAAGGCATAGGGGGGCATAGGCCTGTATTGGGAATTGCGTTAAGTATTACTAAGAATGAGCATAAGAAATAGCTCAAAGGGTGTGTACAGCTATGACATACAGTATGGAAGCCAACGGAATTTCTTGCGCGCAAGCTGCACGAGTGGGACGCCAGCATTGTGCGAACATTGCATGAGTTGTGCTAAAGAAGAAAGAAAGAAAGAAACATTTATTGCACATAATACACCACGAACATAGTAAATTGAAGAGAAAATTAACAATAAGAAAAAAATTTACAAACTTAGAGAAGAAACTGAAGTAATGTAAATACACTATGAATAAAATATAAAAATGACACGAAAAAATAACAGTTGTTTATCATTATCACATGAGTCGTGGAGCAACGGGCAAAAATACCGACTCAGCTTAATGCCGCAGTTCACTCAAAACTGTAGCGCTGGTTTTCAGTCGGCCTTAGTGGCGAGTGACTTACGGACACCTGTCAGTCTTTAGTTTAATAAAATAAAGAAGCGTACTTATACAATAATTAAAGACCATCTAAAGTGTGCGTTTATACGACAAAACGGCACCAAACTATTGCAGTAACGCACGCGTGCAGCGCGCGTAGTTACTGTATGAGTAGCGCATGAACAGTTCACTTTGGCTATTTCTGGACGCATCCCAAGATGACAACACCGTATGATTTGTGGTTTTTAATTAATAATAATAATTATTATATAAAAATAACCTAAGTTCTTTTAAGCTTTAAATACTACGTACAATGCTTAAAAGAACTTAGGTTATTTTTGTCTTTTGTTTTGGTTAGGTTAGGTTATGTTGTTTTTAGGTAATTTTAGTTTGTCTTATCGATGGCTACTATTAAAATGTCCATTAAACGTACTATTACAATGGAGCGAAAAAGGACCGTGTCCGTCAGGTGTTTTTCTCCAATAGCAGTCTCGTCATTTATAATATCTATTTATATTAAAAAATTACGAATTTCATCCAAACTTGACCAAACTGGCAAAGTTGTCAACTTTAGAAGTTGTACACAATATCCTTCTTTGAACTGAAAAGCGAACTGAAACGACTGAAATAGCGATAAATAAAAGCGGAATAGGCTCTCGATTTGACCTTATTTTTTGTGATAAAATATTTTTTTAATACTGCGTACGCTTTACCTCAATGATTAATTTTAAGTCATGAAATTAATACTTAAATGAGTTTAAAGATTCACTAAATGGACTAATGTTACTTTAACCCCAAAACTTTGTTATTACAAACATAACGGCCCGTAGAAGTCGCTCTGCAGGACCTAAGCCTTATCCGTAGGTAGTATTTGCCATAATCGCCACACTTGTCAAGCGGGTAGGTGATCGAAGCACCTGATACCTCGCACCTAAGATGCTGCAGCTTGACTGCTGTTTTCAGGATATGGGTTACCCCATATTCATATGATGGTAGCCGTATACTCTTCGATAACCAGGTGAAGAAAGGTATTTCTTACGCCTGTACCACACGGCAAAATCTTTTAACTATCCGATTACTGTAAGCTTTATTACAATTATAATAAGGTTTCATTAAAAGAAATTAAAGTCTATAATAGACTACATCATCGACATATCACACGTGTCTATGAATGTAAACAAGTTAATGTACAGTAACTTCCTCGATAAACCCGATCATTTTATTCGCTCCACGTGGATTCTGACGCAGCCCGCGCAACCCACGGCACCGTACCTCACAATATCCGTAAGTGTTTTGTCACGAAATCGGCTCTGTTGAACGTTAACTTTCAGCACGGTTCAACACGAAACCGGTGCTCGAGACGGGATGGAGAATTATTGCGATCTTTATGTGTCTGGGTATACGATGTATAGAATCGATGCACAAACTCGCGCCGGCTGGAATACAATGTGCGATGCACTGAAGCCGGGTGCACCAGACTTGTATCCAGTAGTTGGGAGGCCGCCGCCCGACGATGCGGTCGTCGCTCCACCGCCGCGCTCGCTCTTCATACTCCACTTGACATCGCAACGCCACGACACATCGCAAAGTTTTCTGTGCTCTTTGTCTGTTCGTACTGTACTGCTGTATAGCTGGATTGTCCGCTCCGTCTGTCCACACAGAAGGTTCGTAAATTGTTTGTTGTGTTCATTTAAAAAAAATGGCGGTAGTTTTATAAATGTTTTATTTTTTTTTTTTTTCGAAAATCGCACGCTTTTTTTTTTTTTTGTTGGGAGTAGCGTATTTTGATAGGTGCATATAATTCTAAGGTAGCTAACATAAGACAACAATGGTTTACGATGACAGCAGAAAAATCATGTCGGAAAAAAAAACTCACACAAGCTGGTGATTGATGACTGAAACATTGGTAAAAGCATCATCACCAATGTTATGGCTCTACCATTACATGGATCCTGCTTTGCTTGCGTTTTGACTAGAAAATCCTTGTTAGACACAACTTTACTTCTAACATTGTTATTATTCTTTGTGTTGAGATTAGCACTTTCCATGTTACTATCTTCACGGAATTCCCTATACAGAGGTAGACAGAAGTGTAGTCTAGACAATTAAGTCCCTTTGACCCACCTTCCACCGAAAATATTTTCGGGACAACGTGACAGGCGCCCGTCGCCGTTTTCATGTCCAAGCTAACGATATTTAAATTTACAAACTTAGAGAAGATACTGAAGTAATGACAATACACTATGAATAAAATATAAAATGACACGAAAAATAACAGTTGTTTATCATTATCACATGAGTCGTGGAGCAACGGGCAAAAATACCGACTCAGCTTAATGCCGCAGTTCACTCAAAACTGTAGCGCTGGTTTTCAGTCGGCCTTAGTGGCGAGTGACTTACGGACACCTGTCAGTCTTAGTTTAACAAAATGAAGAAGCGTACTTATACAATAATTAAAGACCATCTAAAGTGTGCGTTTATACGACAAACGGCACCAAACTATTGCAGTAACGCACGCGTGCAGCGCGCGTAGTTACTGTATGAGTAGCGCATGAACAGTTCACTTTAGCTATTTCTGACGCATCCCAAGATGACAACACCGTATGATTTGTGGTTTTAATTAATAATAATAATTATTATATAAAAATAACCTAAGTTCTTTAAGCTTTAAATACTACGTACAATGCTTAAAGAACTTAGGTTATTTTTGTCTTTGTTTTGGTTAGGTTAGGTTATGTTGTTTTTAGGTAATTTTAGTTTGTCTTATCGATGGCTACTATTAAAATGTCCATTAAACGTACTATTACAATGGAGCGAAAAAGGACCGTGTCCATCAGGTGTTTTTCTCCAATAGCAGTCTCGTCATTTATAATATCTATTTATATTAAAAAAATTACGAATTTCATCCAAACCTGACCAAACTGGCAAAGTTGTCAACTTTAGAAGTTGTACACAATATCCTTCTTTGAACTGAAAAGCGAACTGAAACGACTGAAATAGCGATAGATAAAAGCGGAATAGGCTCTCGATTTGACCTTATTTTTTGTGATAAAATATTTTTTTAATACTGCGTACGCTTTACCTCAATGATTAATTTTAAGTCATGAAATTAATACTTAAATGAGTTTAAAGATTCACTAAATGGACTAATGTTACTTTAACCCCAAAACTTTGTTATTACAAACATAACGGCCCGTAGAAGTCGCTCTGCAGGACCTAAGCCTTATCCGTAGGTAGTATTTGCCATAATCGCCACACTTGTCAAGCGGGTAGGTGATCGAAGCACCTGATACCTCGCACCTAAGATGCTGCAGCTTGACTGCTGTTTTCAGG
Source organism: Sericinus montela (assembly GCA_029286605.1). Classification (NCBI taxonomy): domain Eukaryota; kingdom Metazoa; phylum Arthropoda; class Insecta; order Lepidoptera; family Papilionidae; genus Sericinus; species Sericinus montela. Next base: position 4,352,437 of record JAGSMR010000060.1, on the reverse strand, counting down.
ATATGGGTTACCCCATATTCATATGATGGTAGCCGTATACTCTTCGATAACCAGGTGAAGAAAGGTATTTCTTACGCCTGTACCACACGGCAAAATCTTATAACTATCCGATTACTATAAGCTTTATTACAATTATAATAAGGTTTCATTAAAAGAAATTAAAGTCTATAATAGACTACATCGTCGACATATCACACGTGTCTATGAATGTAAACAAGTTAATGTACAGTAACTTCCTCGATAAACCCGATCATTTTATTCGCTCCACGTGGATTCTGACGCAGCCCGCGCAACTCCACGGCACCGTACCTCACAATATCCGTAAGTGTTTTGTCACCGAATCGGCTCTGTTGAACGTTAACTTTCAGCACGGTTCAACACGAAACCGGTGCTCGAGACGGGATGGAGAATTATTGCGATCTTTATGTGTCTGGGTATACGATGTATAGAATCGATGCACAAACTCGCGCCGGCTGCAATACAATGTGCGATGCACTGAAGCCGGGTGCACCAGACTTGTATCCAGTAGTTGGGAGGCCGCCGCCCGACGATGCGGTCGTCGCTCCACCGCCGCGCTCGCTCTTCATACTCCACTTGACATCGCAACGCCACGACACATCGCAAAGTTTTCTGTGCTCTTTGTCTGTTCGTACTGTACTGCTGTATAGCTGGATTGTCCGCTCCGTCTGTCCACACAGAAGGTTCGTAAATTGTTTGTTGTGTTCATTTAAAAAAAATGGCGGTAGTTTTATAAATGTTTTATTTTTTTTTTTCGAAAATCGCACGCTTTTTTTTTTTTTGTTGGGAGTAGCGTATTTTGATAGGTGCATATAATTCTAAGGTAGCTAACATAAGACAACAATGGTTTACGATGACAGCAGAAAAATCATGTCGGAAAAAAAAACTCACACAAGCTGGTGATTGATGACTGAAACATTGGTAAAAGCATCATCACCAATGTTATGGCTCTACCATTACATGGATCCTGCTTTGCTTGCGTTTTGACTAGAAAACTTTGTTATTACAAACATAACGGCCCGTAGAAGTCGCTCTGCAGGACCTAAGCCTTATCCGTAGGTAGTATTTGCCATAATCGCCACACTTGTCAAGCGGGTAGGTGATCGAAGCACCTGATACCTCGCACCTAAGATGCTGCAGCTTGACTGCTGTTTTCAGGATATGGGTTACCCCATATTCATATGATGGTAGCCGTATACTCTTCGATAACCAGGTGAAGAAAGGTATTTCTTACGCCTGTACCACACGGCAAAATCTTATAACTATCCGATTACTATAAGCTTTATTACAATTATAATAAGGTTTCATTAAAAGAAATTAAAGTCTATAATAGACTACATCGTCGACATATCACACGTGTCTATGAATGTAAACAAGTTAATGTACAGTAACTTCCTCGATAAACCCGATCATTTTATTCGCTCCACGTGGATTCTGACGCAGCCCGCGCAACTCCACGGCACCGTACCTCACAATATCCGTAAGTGTTTTGTCACCGAATCGGCTCTGTTGAACGTTAACTTTCAGCACGGTTCAACACGAAACCGGTGCTCGAGACGGGATGGAGAATTATTGCGATCTTTATGTGTCTGGGTATACGATGTATAGAATCGATGCACAAACTCGCGCCGGCTGCAATACAATGTGCGATGCACTGAAGCCGGGTGCACCAGACTTGTATCCAGTAGTTGGGAGGCCGCCGCCCGACGATGCGGTCGTCGCTCCACCGCCGCGCTCGCTCTTCATACTCCACTTGACATCGCAACGCCACGACACATCGCAAAGTTTTCTGTGCTCTTTGTCTGTTCGTACTGTACTGCTGTATAGCTGGATTGTCCGCTCCGTCTGTCCACACAGAAGGTTCGTAAATTGTTTGTTGTGTTCATTTAAAAAAAATGGCGGTAGTTTTATAAATGTTTTATTTTTTTTTTTCGAAAATCGCACGCTTTTTTTTTTTTTGTTGGGAGTAGCGTATTTTGATAGGTGCATATAATTCTAAGGTAGCTAACATAAGACAACAATGGTTTACGATGACAGCAGAAAAATCATGTCGGAAAAAAAAACTCACACAAGCTGGTGATTGATGACTGAAACATTGGTAAAAGCATCATCACCAATGTTATGGCTCTACCATTACATGGATCCTGCTTTGCTTGCGTTTTGACTAGAAAATCCTTGTTAGACACAACTTTACTTCTAACATTGTTATTATTCTTTGTGTTGAGATTAGCACTTTCCATGTTACTATCTTCACGGAATTCCCTATACAGAGGTAGACAGAAGTGTAGTCTAGACAATTAAGTCCCTTTGACCCACCTTCCACCGAAAATATTTTCGGGACAACGTGACAGGCGCCCGTCGCCGTTTTCATGTCTAAGCTAACGATATTTAAATTTTATCTTTTTTCATCATTTATAAGAAAATAATTATATATACAGAATTCTCTTAATCAATTAATCTTCGGTCTTAAATTAAAAACATAGCTTAAGAACACAGCTTAATTAATGCAATGTCTGCAACATAAAAACACAAATAAAAGCTGTGGCAGCTTATTGTACGAGGGTATGTAATTGCATTTTCTTAATTTATTTTTTAAAGTTGCAGATATTTTAGCAGCGATATTAAAATTGTTTCATCTGTGGCCAGACAATAAAATGTTTTGTTGTGAACTTTGACACTGCTAAAATAAGTAAATAAATATCTTCACGCAATTTCCAGTGCAGAGGTAGGCAGAGGGCTAGTCTAGACAGTTAAGTCTCTTAGACTGACCTTCCACCGAAGATATTTTCAGGACAGGTGGTGAGCCCGTCACCGTCTTTATGTCTAAGCCAACTATGTGAGTCGTACATAAGTTTTTGAAAGACCCATTGGTACGAGCCAGCCACCTGAGCAGCGAGCTCGGGTCTCTTGATTTGAAATTCCGACCACCATACCACTCTGCTATCGTATACAAATAAAATACGACGACACGGTATTTACGACCTCTGTGGTGGAGCGGCGTACACATAAGGTGTCGCCTGCTCTAAGGTCCCGATTTCGATTCCCGAACGGGTCATAGTAGAGAACAACTTTTTCAATATTTTACCGAGTCTGGGTCTTTGTGCCACCTTTGTTCTTTCTGATTCCGTAACACAAGTGGTCATTTACTATTGAATCGAAGTAATGTATGTATTTTTTTTTTTGTTGGGAGTAGCGTATTTTGATAGGTGCATATAATTCTACAGAAGCTAACATAAGACAACAATGGTTTACGATGACAGCAGAAAAATCATGTTTGAAAAATCACACAAGCTGGTGATTGATGATCGAAACATTGGTAAAAGCATCATCACCAATAAAAGTTATGGTTTCACCATTACATGGATCCTGCTTGCTTGCGTTTTGACTAGAAAAATCCTTGTTAGACACAACTTTACTTCTAACATTGTTATTATTCTTGTGTTGAGATTAGCACTTTCCATGTTACTATCTTCACGGAATTCTTATACAGAGGTAGACAGAAGTGTAGTCTAGACAATTAAGTCCCTTTGACCACCTTCCACCGAAAATATTTTCGGACAACGTGACAGGCGCCTGTCGCCGTTTCTTTTGAAGTGTCTAAGCTAACGATATTTAAATTTTATCTTTTTTCATCATTTATAAGAAAATAATTATATATACAGAATTCTCTTAATCAATTAATCTTCGGTCTTAAATTAAAAACATAGCATAAGAACACAGCTTAATTAATGCAATGTCTGCAACATAAAATAAATAAAAGCTTTGTGGCAGTCATTGTAATGAGGGGTATGTAATTGCATTTTCTTAATTTATTTTTAAAGTTGCAGATATTTTAGCAGCGATATTAAAATTGTTTCATCTGTGGCCAGACAATAAAATGTTTTGTTGTGTGAACTTTGACACTGCTAAAATAAGTAAATAAATATCTTCACGCAATTTCCAGTGCAGAGGTAGGCAGAGGGCTAGTCTAGACAGTTAAGTCTCTTAGACTCACCTTCCACCGAAGATATTTTCAGGACAGGTGGTGAGCCCGTCACCGTCTTTATGTTCAAGCCAACTATGTGAGTCGTACATAAGTTTTTGAAATACCCATTGGTACGAGCCAGCCACCTGAGCAGCGAGCTCGGGTCTCTTGATTTGAAATTCCGACCACCATACCACTCTGCTATCGTATACAAATAAAATACGACGACACGGTATTTACGACCTCTGTGGTGGAGCGGCGTACACATAAGGTGTCGCCTGCTCTAAGGTCCCGATTTCGATTCCCGAACGGGTCATAGTAGAGAACAACTTTTTCAATATTTTACCGAGTCTGGGTCTTTGTGCCACCTTTGTTCTTTCTGATTCCGTAACACAAGTGGTCATTTACTATTGAATCGAAGTAATGTATGTATTTTTTTTTTTTGTATAGATACAGAGATAGAAACAAAATCACATACATCATATACATAAATAGGTTTAATGAAAAAAAATTAGCATTATTACATACCGTCTAGAGTTCACAGCTGAACATGGTCATCCCACAAATTTTCCCAGAGAACGGTCCTACAGAGATCTCTTTCACCATCCAAAGCAACACCTAATAAAAAAAATAAACTTACAACAAATATTGCATCAAAGGTGTTCTAACACAAATTTAATGAAATGTGTATGTTTTTTAAGTTATGATAAATACCTAGTTTTGTGGAAATTATTTAAACCTGTGTAATGTAATGTCCGTAAACTCATTTGCAAAAAAAACACAAGCTTTAAGGTCACTTGTCGTTATAAATCATTGAAATTATACACGTACTTATTTAGTTGTGGCGTTGCTATGACCAGCATCCGGGTACATGATTACAACTTACGAACACCTCCAAGAGATACAGCACCATTTGAAAAATGGTGCTGTATCTTCTTGGCAATTTAGGCTCCATTTGAAAATCAGCGCTGTTAATATGGAGCCCAGGATGGACCCCAGAACTTCAGGATACACTATTTTGTTTTTTTTTTGCTTCATTGTTTTTCTTATTTTTATTTGAGTAATAAAAGGAATAAGGTTTTTTTTACCAGTCAATTTACCAGTCAACACAACTAGAGAAGCTGTAACACAATGGGCTATCATGTTTCGTAACATCAGCTCTATGATACATTTTATTACATTCTCGTCAACGTATAAGCCATGCGTCGAACAAAGAAAGGCGCGAATAGGTGACCACGAAACAATCTTTTCTGTTTCCAAAACCTTTGTACTTTGTACTAGCTATACACTATTAAAATAGCTGACTGTAAATTTTCTGTACATTACCTGGCAAAATAATTTTTTTGCCTGCTTTAATCTTTGACCAAATCAAAAATATAAAAGTCACGATAGCCGAGTGGTAGGGTGGTCGGAACTTCGAGTCGAGTGACTCGAGTTCGATCCCCAAGTGGCAGGCTCGTACCAATGGGTTTTTCAAAAAACTTATGTATGCTTGGACATAAAGACGGCGTCGGGCTCACCACCTATCACGTTGTTCCGAATTTATCTTCGGTGGAAGGTGAGTCGAAGGGACTTAGTTGTCTAGACTAGACCTCTGTCTATCCCTGAATTGGGAATTGCGTGAAGATATTTTTTATCTTTGTACCAGGCACATTTACATGTTACACACTGCTGCACATCACCAGTCTTTGGTTTAGTTTCCGAGATGATTTTCCCGACATCTATCAAGAGCTACTAATTTTCTAAAGATTTTTCCCTTCGCCTCTCACTACACCTACTGGATGAATTGCGGTGGTATACTGTTATGGTGATGCCACACTGCAAATGGTATTTTGTAATACCAAACAAAAAACACAATCAAAAAATGTCACGATAACCGAGTGGTTGAGTGGTCGTAATTACGAGTCAAGAAACCCGAGTTGGATCCCCAGGTGGCAGGCTCGTACTAATGGGTTTTTCAAAAACTTATGTACTAATTACATCGTTGGCTTGGAAATTAAGACGGCGACGGGCTCACCACCTGTCACGTTATCCCAAAATATCTTCGGTGGAAGGTGGATCGAAGGGACTTAATTGTCTAGAGTAGACCTCTGTCTACCCCTGTATTGGGAATTGCGTGAAGATATTTATTTATTTATTATTGAAACGTAAAACGTGATATATCGATACAAAATTAACAGACCATCATAACCCAAGCTTGGTGAATTTGTTTCGAGTAAAATTTATGGGGGCCTTTTCTATGTCACTTTATTAATTTTGTTAGATAGATCTCTTTTGTTAAATAGATATATTTTTATTTTTTTAAACGTAGATGTCCTTGGACGAGTGGCGTACGCACCGGTTTTACACGGGAAGCCAGCTCTGAAGTCCCGGGTTAGATAGATTCTCGGAGGGGTCAATATAGATAACAATGCACACCTTCATTGTTTGCGATTCAATAACAAAAGTGCTATAGCTACTTGCTATGGGATTAGAGCAATGTATGTGATGTAGTCCCCATCTACGTATGTATGTCTTTATTTAAATGTATGATATGAAAATGGAAAGCTAGAATATTAACTAAAACTAACGGGGCGCAATTGGACGAGAATTGAAAAGCTGTGAATTGTTTTATCGAGAACGATTTACGAGCAGAATAGAATACTTTTATTTTGGTCAAGCGTTCGCAGTTGACAATTTTTTTGTAACTGTCTGTAATATAATAGATGTAATAAAAATCTGTTTAATTTTTTATAAAAAAATATTTGATATTTAAATTAAAATTTCTTTTTGATTCGACGACCTCCGCAATCGAATGACGTACGCGGTTCTTAAGTTGTCGCGTGCTTAACCTGTTATCTGGCGGTAAGCCATTTCAAGGCGTTTCCCTTAGTTTTCTATTATGACCCGGGCTGATAGAAGGGGGTAGTAAATTATTACGTTGATACTACGCGGCATGATTATTTTTACTTTTTATAGAATTTTGTAAGGCAATTGTCTTTTAGGCGGGAATTCTGCTCTTATATTATGGTCACAACTACAAGCAAATTGGCCAAGTGCGAGACGGAGTATGATATCGCTTATGATCGATATAGTGCACTCCTACAAAGATGTTTACAAAATATTTGACGTCCTAACTAAAATTTTGCGGAATGTCTACGCGGGCAAAGCCGTGAGGCGAAAACTAGTAAATTCATAATCCTGTAAAATGTTGGTCTGTTCGCTGACAATAATTAAAAAAAGTAAATTTAGCAACTTGTATCGTCGTTGTCTATGAAGCGCTTCGGTGCGTTCCAAATTACGCAGAATTTCTTTTTTTTTCTATTTTTTAAGGCATTGGATTGCAATATTTTCAGTCTAACTTACATAAAAGCGCGAAAGTGTGACGTCATAAGTTTATTAGGGTTGTGGGCAGGCCCATCGTGTCCACAACGGTAGGATCTACAGTTTGTTGTTGTTAACTATACGTAGGTAGTCGCTTTTCGTGAGTCGTTCGACGGAATGCGCTTGCAGATATCGATAAACAACGCTCGTAAACATTGACGACTCACTAAACTGTTAGCCTGGCGCGTGTAATCATAAATATCTTGTCATGTTTGTACAGCCTTTATGGACTTCCAAAAACAAGCATCCATACTGATATTGTTTGTGCAAATTGCTCATAGCAGCAATATTCTTTTTTTTCTTATCTTCACGCCATTCCCAATACAGGGGTAGACAGAGGTCTAGTCTAGACAATTAAATCCCTTCGACCAACCTTCCACTGAAGATATTTTCGGGACAGGTGGTGAGCCCGTCACCATCTGAATGTCCAAGCCAACGATATAATCGTACATAAGTTATTGAAAAACCCATTGGTACGAGCCTGCCACCTTGGGATCGAACTCGGGTCTCTCGACTCGTAATTCCTTATCCAACGGCCATTGTAGCAAGAATATGTAACTAATATATGAATAATAAGACGCATAAACAATTAAAATCGACGATATTATATTCAAATTTCACAAGAGACAATACAAAATAGTAATAACATAGTCGAACATTTGTGTGAAGAATATGAAACTTTGTACACGTTCCTAGATGTTTACATGTATATATACTTACGTAAATATAAATTTTTATGTAATTATATATATCATACTATTAGCATGGACCCTAACACGGCGATAGACTTGCCACCTGTCACGTTGCCCCAAATGGGCTTCAGCCCCAAGATGGGTCAAAATGACACAATTGTCTACACCCCTGTTTCCCCCATTAACAAAAAAAAGAATATTCCTTATTAGAAATTTGTAATGAGTCATTTTAAGTAGAGCGAAGCCATCGCATTAGAACTCATTAGGTATGCATAGTTAACTTTCATTATAAAGCACTTTAATACCACTAGTTACCTCGGAGATTGTTCCAGACCATTGCAGTAAGAGGTTTTAGAGGAGTAGAGATAAGTGGTTAGAGACATCTATTAAATTGTATTGATTAATTATATTTATATTAAATTTTACTTATTTAGCTATGACAGACCATAAGTAGGTTTGTGAATATGTTTATTTTAGCTTTTAGTACGTAAGCCATGCCACGGTTTTCTTTTCTTCTCGCAATATTTTTTCCAGTCTCACGATAGATGATTGATTGGATAATCGGAATTCGAGTCAAGCGACCCAAGTTCCATTCACAGGCTAATACTGGTATTAGTTTTTGTCTTCTGCCAGATGGCAGGCTCGTAACAATGCGTTTTGGAAAAACTTATGTACGGATTATATCGTTGGCTTGGAAATAAAGACGGCGATGGGCTCACCACCTGTCACGTTGTCCCGAAAATATCTTCGGAGGAAGGTGTAGATATATTAATTGTCTAGACTAGACCTCTGTCTACCCCTGTATTGGGAATTGCGTGAAGATATTTATTTATTTTATAATTTACTATAACATATTTTGAATAAATCCCTTAAGAAACTCATTGGTACGAGCCTTCTTCCAGGAGATCGAACTGGTCCAGAGTTCCTGATCCTGATTTTAATTCCGATCACCAAATAACACGTCTATCGAATTTCTCATTTATTTGTTACTCCTTATTATTAAATTGATTCCTTATTACATTGATTTAATTAACTCAACTAGACTCAAATTTATATTGCCGTAACAAAGAAATAGAAAAAAAATATGTACATAGTTGCTTGCCGATGCCGATTAACTTTACAAAAATTCCGTAGAATATCTGAGATGCCTTCATGAGAATAAAAAAAGTAAAATTAAAATTACCGTGGTAGACTATAAAGTTTGAGCCAAAGTCTGGGTGTTTGTGATGTCTGTGTTGTTTCTGATCTGTAACACAAAAGCTTTATGTACTTACTTTGGGTTCAGAGCATTGTGGCTGTATCAAAGGTGTCCCTGTAAGAGACCACTAAAAGTATAAAAAGCACAAAATGAAATTAATAGACGGCGTCGAATTGTTTTTACGAATTCCACGAAATATCTACATCACTAATAAGTAATCACTTATGTAAAAGTGAATAAAGTTTAAATTAAACAACCCTGGTAAAATTAATGGACTGAAAAAACAAAGTTACTCGTCTGTACTAATTTGCTCTCAAAAAAAGCCGCAAAATATCTGAAATAAAGTTTGAGAGCAAGCCCAAACAAACTTTAATTGGATGAAAACAAAGAAATGAAAGTCAATATTTGTAATTATTCATACGAAAATATGTACATTAAAATTTTTTAACGACCTCCGCGAATGATTGATTGATATAATACAGTGGTTTTCATGGTGTTGCCAGCTCTAGGTCCCGGGTTCAATTCTCGGATGGGTTAATGTAGTAAACCTAAACCACTGCATTGCCTCGGGTCTGGGTGTTTGTGATAACTGCGTTGTTTCTGATTCCATAACAGAAATGCTTTAGGGACTTACTTTGGGTTCCGAGCAGTGTATGCGATGTGTCCCTGTATATGTATCTATATCTTTATTATTTAAATTAATATTATAAATCTTGAAAATATCTTCGGTGGAAGGTGGGTCGATGGGACTTAACTGTCTAGACAAGACCTTTGTCTACCCCTGTATTGGGAATTGCGTGAAGATATTTATTTATTTTAATATTATAAAAAGGTAAAATTGTCACCACCTTCACCACCATGCCTCTCATCGGTCTGCTTCATATGATCTGATTTGTTTCAAGATGATTACCCCACCATATAATATTTTCGAAAAAGTAATACAAATATACAACAATACTACAAACTAACAATACCGTCTCTTTTTAATTTGTCATTAATCTAATAACTGCTAGTGTTGTGAGGGTCGCCGCCAACATTATCGATTCTTTAGCAATTACTCGGATCGATATGAGTGACGTCAAAATATTGATCCAACTTGTACCCCGATTAAACGAAAATAGAGACTCGTTAGGGCATAATATGAATGGTGTGTATTGTGACTTTTTCATTTACAAGCTGTGTTGACAGCGCCGCCGCTAAATCCAATTATTTCCAATGCGTTCAATACGTACGTTGAGCTACACAAGCTATAGATCTTCACATTCACCAAATGCCACTGCACATAGGCATAGCTTTGTTATTCCATATCGAAATTGTAATGATTTGGCTTTGTTTAAAAATAGTTTAATACGCACTTTCTTAATTCCATCCAGATTAGTTAAAATTTCCAAAATGTTATAAAAATATTTATGACTAAAGTGAGTCACGATAACTGAGTGGCTGGGTGATCGGGATTCAGAGTCAAGGGACCCGAATTCGATCGAGCTTGTACCAATTATATCGTTGGCTTGAACATTAAGAAGTTCGGGCTCACCACCGACTCACCACCTGTCTTCGGTGGAAGGTGAGTCGATAGGACTTAATTATCTAGACTTCTGTCTACCCCTGTATTGGGACTGGCGTGAAGATATTTTTATATAAAAAAAAGATTTATATTAATGTTAGGGCCAAGCCTGTGAATTTTAACCACATGCAAGTATCTGCTATGTTAAGAAATATTCACTTCATTACTTCAATATACACAAATACAACCTCACTAATTAAATTTTTACATTTAGATATTAACAGCTAACGATATTTTAACAGCTATTTTATTTCAAATGGGCTTTGCTAATTACGATAACCCAATGTCAGAATGTTTAGATCGTGTCAATGTCAGAATGTTAATCCAATGTTTAGAATACTGAAAGCCTGGTTGGGTTAAGTTGTAAGCCCCAAGTCCATGGGGGGTCCGTCGCACACGTGGGTTTGAAGGATAAAGAGGTGGGATAAAGAGACGTCCGTGCTCCGTGTGTCTAGCCAGGAGGAAGAGGGAGAAGATTTATTCTCTCCTGGGAAAAAACTGCTCAGGGCGGCCAGCGCAGATGGAGTCGCGAATGTATGCGAAAGCGTTCCTGTGACCCTACGAACATGCGGCAATGGTGGCGCATATTAGGCGGCAGGCGGCAGGTATACTTTAGCAGGTTAGACTTGAGTTTGATCTTCTGGAGGGAGACTCGCAGCAGTGATTTTATTACGAAACTCAGGTTCAATGTGTGCGTACGTAAGTTTCAACGTTGTCACGGTCGTGAGCTTGTATTAGTTAACGTTGTAAAAAAAAGCAATAACCTTTTTTATGTCATGTTGTGTTAACGACTCGAGCCGTTATGTACATGCTAAACGATTCACAATAAAAGCGAAATTGCCGCATATTTCGTAGCTCGAACTTCAAATCGTTGTCTGCTCGCATCATTATCATATTATCACTATCACTACCGTCTATTCCGGCTCGTTCTTCCCCTTATTGTCGTAGGAAACGACTAAAAGAAAAGCCAAGAAATTGACGTATCTAAAACAATCAACCAGTGATACTCCAACTCAAATATAATCGACTGAAGTTGGTACCAAAATGAAACAGCAATAAAAATGTTATAACAGTCTTGGTTGTAAAATAATGTATTGTAAAAATATAACTTTATAATTGAATATATTGCCTGTTGTACGATGTTAGCATAAAATTATTTTGTACAATTCCACATGCAAAAATTAAATAAATCGCATATGATACCTGGTCCAAAGAAAAGAGCTCTTCTCTTCTAGAATAATGAATTTCCCCAAAGTAATGACTGAGTCTATTAACTATGTTGTATGTTTGATATATTACCCAAGACTAATCCATTCTTGATGCTCTAAAGATTTTCCAAATACTACTACACACACTAGGATGATTACAAAGCGTCACCTTCACCTAGTTGACGGGAAGTCGCTGATTGAGCCTAATCATGGACTGACGGCGAAGATTTTCAGTTTACAAACATGAATTACATCTTGGAGAATTGCCAATACTGAAAAATAACAGGTTTTAAATATCCATGTAACTCTTGCTACAGGAAATAATGCCCCTGGTCTACGGAAACTTTTAATCTCTTCTTTATTGTTTGAATTTTCAACATGATTAGTTTGTCATTTTGCTATAAATACTCCGCCCTTTTCAATTGGCATTTTAAATATTTATTAGCATTTTTATAGTCATCAGTTTCAGATAAAAGGCAATTGCAAAACCCCTAATCTCTAGATTAAGTAAATAATTTCTGCCCTCTACAACTTTCAAATAATTCGACGCGTTTTATAAGCGCAATAGCGTAGCTTCATCGGGTTAGGCAGTGCACCAGGACCCAGAAACTCATGAGACTAAGCTTTGTAATAAGAGGACCACCCAGCTCCCGAAGCAGGAAAACCTCAAGACTGCTTACAAGGTTTTTTTTTATGGTTAAATGAACACCAACATCAACAACTTAACTCCTGTTTTAAGACTTTTCAACACATGTGTTAAGTGTCCTTGATAAGCATGTACTGTATTTATTATCGTCATTTGGTAATTAAATACGCCCGTAGCTCATTGGATTGGTGATCACCTCAATGCTGTGGGTCGTGAGATTAATTCTACTCGCCTAATATTTATTTAATATATATATTTAATAATTTTACATGTTTAATAATAATATATTTAAAAACGCCTAGTTTTCATTTGTCTTTTTCATTTACCTTGCTAATTGAATTTTTCTCATTTATATACTAATTAAAACAAGTCACGATAGCCGAGTGGTAGGGTGGTCGGAATTTCGAGTTGAGAGACCCGAGTTCGATCCCCAGGTGGTGGGCTCGTACCAATGGGTTTTTCTAAAACCTATGTACGAAATACATCGTTGGCTTGGACATAAAGGCGGCGACGGGCTCACCACCTGTCACGTTGTCCCGAAAATATCTTCGGTGGAAGGTGGGTCGAAGGGACTTAATTGACTTGACCTCTGTCTACCCCTGTATTGGGAATTGCGTGAAGATATTTATTTATTTAATTATTTATATAGTAATTATGCGCTCTGCTGAAGAATAGAGAGCATCGGCACAGAATTTCGTTGCATGTAAATGATGCAGACTTCAACATCACGTTCTTCATAATAATAATAATATACTTTAATGTACACTAAATTAGAAAAGACAAAAAAATACAAAACATAATTAACAAAAATTGGATAGCAAAAGGCGACCTTATTGCTATGTAGCAATTTCTTCCAGGCAACCTCAGGAATTTACCAAAAAGAAAAATAATTAACGGGTGGGATGTATATGATAACAAGAAACAGATAAATACGAAGTAATAACAAAAACATACCTTTTATGAGTATTCATAAGGGCAAAGAGAAATATGAGAGGAAACGAAATATTGTCATAAACAGGAGTTAGAGAGCTAGGAAAGGTTGAAAGTTCTTTAAGCAACTCTTTCCTCGTGGAAAGAGGTGACGAGGAATCCGATTCTTTCCCTATACACTGAGGCCCTTATCCACCTAGCATTACTATACTAGGTAAATTTATTGCATTTACCATAGTTATATAAATGCTATAAGGTTCATTTTAGCGTGAAGCATGTTTGCTCATTATGTCTACAAAAGACAAGTCGTAATTTTCCATTTGTCCATGGGCGGTCATTAAAAGTGTAGAATCAACATAAGCCATCTATTGACTGATGTGGAAACACCTAAATTAGAATTACTGTCCAGTTTATTGATGCGGTTCATGTGTGTTAAGGAAAATCTTCCAACGCTATAGTGAACTCTACTTTAATGTGATAAGACCTATTTTCCTAAGTCACGACAACCGAGTGATGGGTTGTCGGAATTTCGAGTCGAGAGACCCGAGTTCGATCCCCAAGTGGCAGGCTCGTACCAATGGGTTTTTCAAAGTACCTATGTACGAATTATGTCGTTGGCTTGGACATAAAGACGGCGACGGGCTCACCACCTGTCACATTGTTCCGAAAATATCTTCGGTGGAAGGTGGGTCGAAGGGACTTAATTATCTAGACAAGACCTCTGTCTACCCCTGTATTGGGAATTGCATGAAGATATTTATTTTTATTATTTGACCAATTTTCCTGTGATTAAAATTTTAGAATTACAATTGTATAACAACTGTGTAAAGTAAATATAAGGAATCATGTTCTCACTACGTTTGCCATCAATTGATTTACAAGGCTTATCGGAAAATATATCTATAGGAAAAAAGGGGGCGATTTATTCGTACGCCGTAATCATACAGCAATTTTCTTGTTTATTATTTATTACTAAGACGAACACAAAGCTAAGGGATGTCTCTTGATCCCCGCTAGGGGAAACATTTGTGTGATGAAAATGAATGTTTGTTTTCGAATTATGGATTTTATATGTTCATATAAATGTGTATCTATCTAAGTATGTATTTATATGAGTACTACCGAATTATTCGTCCAAATTATTTTAATTATTTATTTATTTACACTTTATTGTAAACCTTAAGAAGAAAGTTATACAACGGGCGGACTTAATGCCTTTACGCGTTCTCTGTCAGTCAGCCCGAGGCGTGGAGAAATATTGTTACGGTGTTTTAAACTGAGTTTCTGAAAAATCAGTATTGGACTTTAAAATAACTTAATGTAACAGACAAAGTTCACCTACATTAAATATTAATAGCAACAAATACCTAATTCTTATCGACATTCATGATGTTGATAAGAATTGGCTATGGTACTCTAAAATGTACGTCGTGAAAAAAGGATCAAATTAATAATTTATGGCTCATAATTTGGGGACAAATTGCCTTTCACGTATAAGGTACATATACGCTATGGCGGACTTTTATTTAAAACTGTATAACACAAACAGTCCACAATTGCTTTGGGATCTTAGCAATGTGTATGTCAATGTCTAACATTGCTAAGATCCCAAAGTAAGTAGCTAAAGCACTTGTGTTATGGTATCAGAACTAACGAAGGTACAACACATCACACCAGAGAAAATGAAGAAAAAGCGATTTTCTGTATTGACTAGTCCGGGAATCATACCCGGAGCTAGCGACACCTTGAAAACCGCGTTGTGAACGTCACTCCACCATGCATGTCAAGACGCAGTCTGTAACCCAAAAAGTTTCTCTTCTCACGCGTGGAGTTCCACGCACCCTATTTTTATATCGAATACTCTGGAAATTTAAATAGTGCTTCGTTAATCGGCAAACACGGTCGGTTAATGAGTTTGATTAACAGTGACTGAAGCGTGTAATATTACCTCGGTTAGTTAAACTCGTGTTAAAGTTAAAACTTTAGTTTCGTACGTAGGGAACAAAACCTCACGTATATAGTCTAGGATATTAAAGCGTTATATTGATAATTGGCTCACACTTATTGCAGATGCAACATTAAAGTAACTTTACGTATATAATAACATTAAATTAACTATGCAGCATAAAAGTTTCAAAAATGGGAAAACTTTAAAAGTGGTTCCATTGAATAGCCAAGTACTTGAACATACAATTAAATATTTTCAGTCTGGTTTGAGTGTGTCTAACACCTTCATTGTTTCACATTTGCTTTAGCTATTTACTTTGGGATCAGAGCAATTTATATGATGTTGTCCGTACCTGTGCATATATTTATTATTATTATTCACTAGATTATAGATATTAGTCACGATAGCCGAGTGGTTTGGTGGTCGGAATTTCAAGTCAAGAGACTCGAGTTCGATCCCCAAGTGCCTGGCTCGTACCAATGGGTTTTTCAAAAACTTATGTACGAATATCGTTGGCTTGGACATAAAAGCGGCGACGGGCTCACCACCTGTCACGTTGTCCCGAAAATATCTTCGGTGGAAGGTGGGTCGAAGGGACATAATTGTCTAAACTAGACCTCTGTCTACCCCTGTATTGGGAATTGCGTGAAGATATTTATTTATTATTTATTTATTCACTAGATCTCTGTTTACATCCAAAACAGAGTAGAACTAGGTGATTATAAAGATCAAAATAATATATTCTCGGCCCTTTATTCCGCGCTGCATGCTCCAAATGCAGGGTAGTATCGGTGCCAAGTATTCCATGAAATCAGGTCAATACATGACTTCCTTACAGTGTAAATTTGTTCCTTACTCAGGTACACATGACGATGTATATTTGTAGTCTTTATTCGGAGTTACTGTATACTATAGGTATTAAAGGTATATTGGTATGTGCAACATTATTTAAAGGTTAAGGAGTCTTGTTCATTCGGTCTAGTTTTTCAACGCATGTCTTAATGTAAAAGGGATAGTCAGTGGTCTATACAATATAGTGTTATCGATCAACATTATTATAACATTCCTGCTCTGTCCAGTATTGGGAAATGCGTTTAAAACAAAAAAAAAAGATGATTAGTATTTTGTAATAATTAATAAATTTGGCCGGTAAAGATTTGAATTTTGTAGTAGATTGGCCATTCATTATGTATCTGCTTGAATTTAGGTCACCGTTCAAAAATAAGTCTTGAGATCCTATTTTCAGTAACCTGGAATTACCTTTTTGTAACAGTCAATATATAAATGTGTCACAATTGATTTTAATGTAACCTAATATTACCAAAATTTATAACCTAGCCTAGTGTTAGTTGTAGCCCAGTGGTTAGGGCGCTTGCTTTATAAGATGATGAGGTAGGTTAGATCTTCGAACTAACTCCACTAAAGTTGTTATTAAAAACTTTAAGTGGTAAATTTACCGCGTGATCAGGAGGAAGGAAAACGAGGAAACCTACCCGCCTGAGAAATAATGATATTAGAAAAATATTTCCATGAATTGTCGTTACTGTTATTTGATGTGTTGTATTATTTTATTTTTTGCAGCAGTGTCTAAGGAGCGAGGAGTCTGAACTGCGATCGCCAATCTTGCCAAGCGCAGCGATTGTAGATAACCTCCCTTTACGGGAGAGGCCAATACACTACAGTGACTTTGAACGGCTTTTATGTATATTATGTAGATTTTGGTTTCATACAATCTGATGTAATGTGATGAGACACCGTGAACCATTATGTCATTCAATAGCAAGAATAAAGCTTTTCTTGTCGAATAATGAACATTAAACGCCAAGATATCTTTACAAACGATTATTTAAACCATTTATCGATGTTGATAATCGAGATCATTTTATATCGATGCATTATTTAGCGTCTTTAATAAATTACAGTAGTTGAAGGTTGGCGATATAGAATATCGATGTATAAGACTTTTGAATGTAATCTTGAAACCTATATCAGATCATTCATCGATGCGAATCTCAGTAGAATGTTGTCAGTGACTACGATTGACTGGCGGATAGATAATAGACCATAGATAGCTAACTAGGCTTTTAAATATTTATTTTTATATTAATTAGGCAAAAGTCAAAGTATAAAAGCTCCTATAAAAGCTCACAACAGTTTCCTCTATAACATTCTTTCAGATAAGCTTTTTTGTACCTTAAATGGTCTATTGACTCCCGTTTGGGTTAGCAGACTTCGCATGACCTCGGAATTTTATTTTTATTCGGTAATTTCCACTAAATAGCTTCACAAATATGACAATTTTCTTAAACGCTCATGGGTGTCGTAAGAGGGAACAAAAGACAAGCCTTAAAATATAATAGGCTACCGACAGATGACGGGATAACCATCAAAAATACCAGAACAAAATTCAGACCAGTGACGGACAACAGCGTCGAAGGTGCTAGGTGTTTGGTACAGCGATCGCCAACGCGCTTGCAAAACGTGGCGATTATAGTAAACCCTATTGTAAGGGTGATGCGTGGTGGAATGACGAAGTGAAAGAAGCTGTAAATAAGAAGAAGAAAGCATGGTTAGACTACTTGGCCTCTAGTAATGATAAGGATATGAGAGAGAAGAGGAAAGAAAGATATAAGCTCCAGAAAGTTCACACGAAAGCATTGATTGAGGAAGTGCGTGAAAGGAGTAGAATGGAAGCGGACGAAAGGTTGTCGCACAACTTCAAGGAGAACTCCAAACCTTCTGGAAAGAGGTTGAAGGACCCGGAGTGGGGCGACAGCCTTAAGAATGAATAAAGTGCTTGAATCAATGACGTCCTCTCAGAAAATCGGACGTCATGCAGCGATGGAGCGAATTTTATAGAGAGATGTATGCGTGTGATGATCTTAGTGAGGGATCCGGGAGTGACGCCGTGACTGGTACGCCAGACTCGGACCTCGATGACACTGAGGTCATCAGTATGAAAGAGATTGAATGTGCGATTAGAAGTTTGAAATGTGGTAAGGCTGCGGGATTCAGACAGAGTTACTGCTGAAATGGTCAAGTATGGTGGGCCACGCGTCTGGGACAGCTTTCATCTGCTGTGCAATTTGTGCTGGCGAACGGGGCTGTTCCGGATGATTGGCGATCCGCGGTCATTGTGCCTTTATATAAAGGTAAAGGTTCACATTATGACTGCGGGTGCTATCGGGCGATCAGCTTGACCAGTTTAGCAAGTAAAGTTTACCGAAGGTTTTGACACGTAGGATGCAAGAGAAATCGGAAAGATTTCTATGGGAGGCACAATGCGGATTTAGACTCCAAAGAGGATGCACGGATCAAATGTTTTCTCTCCGCATGATCACGGAGAAGCTTCTGGCTGCTAACCAGAAGATTTTCTGTGCTTTTGTGGATCTTGAGAAAGCATTTGATAAGGTTGTAAGGAAGAAAATGGGAACTGTTGCCGGGGTATGGTGTGGATGGTCGATTGCTAAGGGCTGTGCAGTCACTTTACTGTGACTGTAAAGCCTGTGTGCGGGTAGGGCATGACCTGTCACCCATGTTTAGCGTCCAAACGGGCGTAAAACAGGGTTGTGTCATGTCTTCCTGGCTATTCATACTGTATCTCGACAGCTGTTTACAGAAGCTGAAAGATAGCTGTTTGGGTGTGAAATTGGGTGACATAAAAGTAAATTGTCTGCTTTATGCTGATGATGCAGTGCTTATAGCACCATCAGAGGCAGAACTGCAGGCATTAGTCACGTGTATGAAGAAGAATGTGAAATTAATGGTCTCCGTTTGAATGCTAATAAAACTAAGGTTCTGATATTTGAAAGGGACGAAGAAAGAACGAAGTGCGAAATTTGGGTAAATCAGGAATGTCTAGAACAGGTGAATGAAATTGTATACTTGGGGAGTGCGTTTAGCCGATGGAAGATGTGATTTAGATGTGGATATGTAAAACAGTGCTGCCGAGAACAAAGTCAATGGTGCCCTGACTGCGTTAATCAAAAGGCAAGGCGTTGTGAAAAGTGCACGCCTTGCAATACATAACGCAGTGTTGGTACCGACTTTGTTATATGGCAGCGAAACCTGGGTATGCCAGAAGAAGCATAAAAGCAGGTTGAATGCAGTGGAGATGCGATCTCTTCGTAAAATGTGCGGCCTTACCATGGCCGACCGAAAGCGAAACGAAGAGATTCGCAATATGGCAGGTTTGAAAGATGACCTTGTCTCAAAATGGATAAGGGCGTGCTTCGATGGTTTGGGCACGTTGAGCGAATGAGTGAAGACCGAATGGTGAAGAAAATATATAGCGCGAAAGTTAATATTAAAAGGTGTCGAGGTAGACCGAGATTAACTTTCGAAGACCATGTGAGCAAATTGCTCGAAGAGAGGAGGGTCAAGAGTACTCGGATACCTAGACGTGCATGTATGAAGAAGATGATGAATCTGAAAGAAGGAAAGAAGTATGTAGGGATCGTGACACTTGGCGATCTGTTCTCTCTGGCTACCCTGTCAGGGATTGTGCGTGAAGATAAATAATAATAATAATAATATATTCGAGTTACTGTATACTATAGGTATTAAAGGTATATTGGTATGTGCAACATTATTTAAAGGTTAAGGAGTCTTGTTCATTCGGTCTAGTTTTTCAACGCATGTCTTAATGTAAAAGGGATAGTCAGTGGTCTATACAATATAGTTTTATCGATCAACATTATTATAACATTCCTGCTCTGTCCAGTATTGGGAAATGCGTTTAAAACAAAAAAAAAGATGATTAGTATTTTGTAATAATTAATAAATTTGGCCGGTAAAGATTTGAATTTTGTAGTAGATTGCCCATTCATTATGTATCTGCTTGAATTCAGGTCACCGTTCAAAAATAAGTCTTGAGATCCTATTTTCAGTAACCTGGAATTACCTTTTTGTAACAGTCAATATATAAATGTGTCACAATTGATTTTAATGTAACCTAATATTACCAAAATTTATAACCTAGCCTAGTGTTAGTTGTAGCCTAGTGGTTAGGGCGCTTGCTTTATAAGATGATGAGGTAGGTTAGATCTTCGAACCAACTCCACTAAAGTTGTTATTAAAAACTTTAAGTGGTAAATTTACCGCGTGATCAGGGAGGAAGGAAAACGTGAGGAAACCTACCCGCCTGAGAAATAATGATATTAGAAAAAATATTTCCATGAATTGTCGTTACTGTTATTTGATGTGTTGTATTATTTTATTTTTTTGCAGCAGTGTCTAAGGAGCGAGGAGTCTGGAACTGCGATCGCCAATCTTGCCAAGCGCAGCGATTGTAGATAACCCTCCCTTACGGGAGAGGCCAATACACTACAGTGACTTTGAACGGCTTTTATGTATATTATGTAGATTTTTGGTTTCATACAATCTGATGTAATGTGATGAGACACCGTGAACCATTATGTCATTCAATAGCAAGAATAAAAGCTTTTCTTGTCGAATAATGAACATTAAACGCCAAGATATCTTTACAAACGATTATTTAAACCATTTATCGATGTTGATAATCGAGATCATTTTATATCGATGCATTATTTAGCGTCTTTAATAAATTACAGTAGTTGAAGGTTGGCGATATAGAATATCGATGTATAAGACTTTTGAATGTACTTATGAAACCTATATCAGATCATTCATCGATGCGAATCTCAGTAGAATGTTGTCAGTGACTACGATTGACTGGCGGATAGATAATAGACCATAGATAGCTAACTAGGCTTTTAAATATTTATTTTTATTTTAATTAGGCAAAAGTCAAAGTATAAAAGCTCCTATAAAAGCTCACAACAGTTTCCTCTAAAACATTCTTTCAGATAAGCTTTTTTGTACCTTAAATGGTCTATTGACTCCCGTTTGGGTTAGCAGACTTCGCATGACCTCGGAATTTTATTTTTATTCGGTAATTTCCACTAAATAGCTTCACAAATATGACAATTTTCTTAAACGCTCATGGGTGTCGTAAGAGGGAACAAAAGACAAGCCTTAAAATATAATAGGCTACCGACAGATGACGGGATAACCATCAAAAATACCAGAACAAAAACTAGGTGTTTGGTACAGCGATCGCCAACGCGCTTGCAAAACGTGGCGATTATAGTAAACCCTATTGTAAGGGTGAGGCCAGTGTCCTGCTAAGGAATTTAACAGGATGCCATCAGGAAAAATACCAAACTAAAGTTACGCAGACCGTGACGTGTAGCAGAGTCTAAGGTGTTAAATAGGCTAGAAGGCTAGCTAGCCTTGTACTGCGATTGCCGATCCGCTTACTAAACACGACGATTATGGCAAACCCTTCCGTAGGAGAGCGGACTTTGTCCTTCAAGGGAATTTTAAAGGCCGGTATGATAATAGTAGACACATATAATAATGTGCATAGCCTGACTATTAACTGGTTTAAGCCATTTATCAAAGAAAAACTGTAAATGAATATTTTAATGACAGTAAACCCTGGAAATCAGGTGGTCGCTCCCTAGCTATTTCTAGAAAATATCACATCACATTTGTATAATACAATACATTTAAAAAAATATTGACAAAAAAAGAGAATACCTACGAGTTTCTTTCGCCTGTTTCTTCTCCGTAGGAACCTCATTACGAAACGGTGGTAGATTAAAAACGACTATCTATGAGCCAATGTACATTCTTATGACGATGAATAAATGATTTGATTTGATATATCTTGCTCAGAATAGTAAAAACCACATTTGAAAATCCACTTACTGATACTCTTTTGATAAACAATAAAGTTTCTCAGAACTTAGGAGCTTTAACTTCATAAACGAAGTTCAGAGCGAATTGTTTGCTTTGTTTAAAACTATTTAAATATAACGAAGCTCTCGCAACCGCTGGGACATCTCCCGCAAGACGGTCAGAGATCTACATAATTAGTATTGTCGGTTCATTCCACTCCAGACACAAGTTCAGGATTTAGTTGTGTTATTTTAATTTGCTTAAGTCATGACAGCCGATTGGTCGGGTAAGTGGATTTCGAAACAAGAGCCGAATGTTTGGGTGATTGCATTCGAAACAAAAGACCCGAGTTCGATGCCCAGGTGGTAGGTTTATTATTAACTATGTGCGATTTATATTGTTAACTTGGACATAAAGGCGGCGACGGGTTCACCTCCTGTCACACCCCAAAAAATGTCTTCGTTGCAAGGATCGAAAGTGTTTAAGTGTCTAGACCTCTGTCTAACCCCACTTTGGAATGGTGTGAAAAAATATTTTTTCTACTTTTTTTATTTTCGGCTTTTACTTTTACGTGTTCGTGTAAACTAAATTAAATGCAGTAAAATCAAAATTTATTTACTACTTTCAAACGTAACAAAAGAAACATTTTTAAAACAAGAAAGATATTCTCCGTAATACGACATCGGCTGTCTGCTTGCTTAACTTACTTTTAGAATTCTGCGAACATTTTTTATTTTATCTTATTACATGATTCAATTTTATATGATACGTATTATTTGCTTTTTATTTTGTATTATTTATGTTGTATAACATGTATTAGATTATAACAACCAAATTATCTTGCCTATTTTTTCTACGCGAAACCAAGATACGTGTACCGTATAATGAAACGTGGAATTACGAGTATTTCGTAATAAGGTACTCCGTAACTACATTAGGTTGTAAATAAAAGTAATATTAAGTAAAAAACTAAAGTAAAGGTATATTAAATAACTAATAAATAAATTTCGTTTGATTTTTATATTAATTGATATAATTTCATTTAATTATTTTTTTTATTGTTACGTGCAAACTTTAAAGAATTTTGTTTATTTATAATGTAAGTAAAATTTTTTATTCAGAAATTTAAACTGGCCACTTTCAGCAGATATGGACAAGTTCAGGCATCATTATGACTCAAGTGCACAAAATCCTCCACAAACATTTAGCCGCTAGGAAGCTTTGTGTCCGGTGGATACCTCATTATTTGACCGAGGCCCAAAAACTCCGTCGTGTTGATTGGTGCCGTGTAATGATACAAAGATTTAACGAAGGTGACTCAAAAGCTGTGTTCGACATACTTACGGGTGACGAAAACTGGATTTATTGCTATGATCCGGAAACCAAAAGACAATCTGCTCATTGGATGTTTCCTTCCGAAGAGTTGCCAACTAAATTGAAGAGAGGTCTACTACTAAACTAAATTGAATTGTAGGAAAAAAGATGGTGGCCTCATTCTTGGGAAGGACCGGACATTATGCGAAATTTTTTTTAGAAGATCAAAAGTCAGTTACTGTAGAGTTGTATACTTACAAATGTTTGTCACTTGTCTTGGAAAAAGGATCTCTCAGTAGGATCCTCCTTCACTGCGACAAAGCCTCTTCGCACACCGGGCGAACGATCGACTATTTGGCGTCGTCAGACGTGTAAAGCCCCGACCTCGTACAACCGCCGAGGAAGTAGTGGCTGCGTTCCAGAAGGCCATCGAAAGGACCCCTAAAGACGAGTGGGCAAAGTGCTTTTCTCGATGGTTCTATCGAATGCAACAATATTGATGTGATTTGAAACTATTTTGTAAAGATATAATAAAAATAATAACTTGCTAGTTTGTTCAGTTTTTGCTTTTCTAAGAACTTTTAGTGTCACAGTAGTGAGAGTGTATTTCGTGATAGTTATGCTTTCTTTTCCTTTAGTCGTCTTTTATGACACCCATGGGAGGATAGGGGGTAGTAAATGGGTTTGAACGGGTTTAATGCAATCATCATGAATAACTATTATGTTATTAAATTAAAGAGAAAAAAGCTAAAATTTCAACTGACACGGGCGAGATACGAATCCGCGATCTTCACCGATCCCGTATCCGATCGCGGGTTCGAATCCCGCCCGTGTCAGATGAAATTTTAACTTTTTTCTCTATAATTTAATAACATAAAAGTTCAGCATAAATATGCTTTAAAAAACAATAAAAATTGCATAATGAATAACTATTCTAAAAAAAGAATAAAAATAAATAATATAATAAAAATATATTTATTTACGTAAACACAGAGAAAACAGATGGTTACTATTATCTGATGTCTCCTTATTAGCAAAAAAACCTGATTCGCTTAAATAATTGACTAGTAATAAGATTATGTTGTAAGTAATTGTTTTACTGATAAAAATAACGTTATTCATAATTTTTTTCTCTCTCTTTCAGGTACGGTACGGTTCCAACGTCATAATATGCATTCTGGCGCTGAGTAGACAACCGGTCACTTGCAAAAAGACCGAGACGTTTACTTCCAAGGTAAACGACCAGGACGAAGGTTTTGCTCATTGTCTATATATTTTTTTGTAAAACCAGCTCTTAGAGGCCAACAGTGCCTTCGCAATGATCCACTTTACGTTGTTACTGTGAAACTACATTTCATCTGATGATTGTTTTCGGATAAATTTATTATACTTTGAAGCTGTAAGTAGAAACGTATCTCCTATGTATCAATATTTTTTACAAGCTGTTCAACACTTAACGCAGAACCCTAATTATGTTTCTAAAATAAAACCCTATGTCACTCCTTATAATATTAGCTATCTGTCAGTGAAAGTCCTGTTAAAATCTGTCCAGCCGTATTCAAGATTACCCGGAACAAACAGACAGACAGACAGTTAGACAAAAATTGTAACAAAAAATGTTGTTTTGGTGTATGTACCGTATATATTCATATACATGTTGTTAAAAACGGGAATTTCAATATTACAAACAGCCAATCAAATTTTATTTATATGTAACGATTTTTTGTTTGTCTATGAAGCGGTGGCACGTTTTCAAATATCCAATTGAAAATCAAGCTTTGTCCATTCGCATTGAAAGCCATCCATTGTAAATTTCTATCGCATCGAGAGAATCTACGTCTGAAAGATCGTGCTGCAAATGCACAATTTAACCTCTTTATCTCGCTTCGGAATCGTCAAATGAGACGTTAAAGTTGGAAGCGTTTTATTTGGTCTTGGTTATTTCGTTAAATGTTTTTTTTCTCTTTCCAACTGATCCCCGGAGTCAGTTTTCGTTAGCGGCTAGTCTTTCTGTTTTCTGCGTGCTTACACACGCAACATACAAATACACATGCCCACGCCCGCGATAATTGCAACGGTTATTTTCTTTTTTTTAAAAAATAAAAGGCAGTCAATTCTTGTCACTGGCTGTTCCAGAAATTTTATTTTTCTTCAGACCTTTTATTGTCTTTAAATGCTGCAAGGCGATTAATTGAATAATGGTGCCTGCCTATGCAAATTTTATCAAATATCTTTTTTTTTAAAAGATGTGGCAAAGGAGCTTGCGGCTTTCTTGTGATATGTGATTGTCATTATGTTTATATAAAAATTCATTTATATAACACAAGCTAGGGTTGCCATGCGGGCGAAGCATGAAAACCTTTTATAGCGCAAATATAATAATTATGCTAGGATAAAAAGTATCCTTTGTTTTACCCCAGGGTTCAAACTACCACCATACTAAATTTCATAACAAGCAGTTTAGCTGATTGGCCACGAATGTCTAACAGACAGAAAGACACAGCGTTACATTCACATTTTTTGTATTACAATGGATTATCCTATTTGACATGCTTCTAGATCCTGTAAATTTTTTAATAATTTGACGTTCCCTGTGGTCAAGTGCGTACATACATATCCGGTTTCGATTCGAGAGGACCCAGGCTCGATTCCCGAACGGAAATATGGAAAAGAACTTTTTCTGTTTGATCTCGTTTTTTCCGATTCCATAACTTTAGCTACTTTGGGATTAGAACAATTTATATGATGTGGCATGTGTATGCAACAAGAAAAAAAGCACTTAAAAATGTAACTATATCTTTAATTATGATAATAATAAAAATATAGCATAAAGCATTGTTAGACGCGCGATGGTAGATAATGTTTATATTTACGTAGGCTATTTCTAGCTCTGCTCTTTTTAAGTATCGTATTTACGAGGGACCTCGTTAAATCTACGTGAATAGCAACAGTAGCGCACAATAACGATCAAACGATAAAAATAATGAAGCTGAGAAACAATCTTAGTTACGTTTTATTATTTACAAACATAATCTTTCACTTTTTAATGGGAATAGGGTGAAAAAGTGCCAGCCCACCTGATGGAAAATGCCCTGAACATCTACAAACTATTTTAAGAGAAAACTGTTACAGATGCGTTCTCACCCGCGAGAACAAAGATGAAACGCCTTATTGCCCGATATTCCACTGGTTCTCTCAGTGCCAGATTAACCATATAGCTAGAGTAGCAATTGCTACGGGCCCCGCCCTGGGGCCCTTGGTATCGACCAGTTATATGTTCTATCTTTGGCAAGCAAAAGCACCATTTTACCACCGAAGAAACCTTAGCAAATCTAGGGCCCCTCAATAGTATTTGGCTACGGGCCCCGCGCTTGCATGATCCGGCACTGGGTTCTCTATACCCTTGAGGACGGATCACAACTCTACTATATAGACAGTGGAACTGACCCAGGCGACTACTAGGAAGAGAAGGAGTCTACGTCTATAAACATCACCCGTAGGGGTGAGCAGAGGTAGATAGATACATAGATCAAGCGTTTATTTGGCCACTACAGGTCACGTACAATTAGCAAGTAAACAAACGTTGTAGGGACTAGAACTATGGCGAAACTAAGAACTGACTAAAATACTTAAAAATCAATAAATTGAAAGTGAAGTTAAATTAAAAAATAAATTGAAGATGCTTACAGCAAATCCCCCGAACAAAAACAATGTCCCGAAAATATCTTCGCTGGAAGCTGGGTCAAAAGGAATTAATTGTCTAGACTAGACCTCTGTCTACCCCTGTATTGGGAATTGCGTGGAGATATTTATTTTTAAAAACGAATGATATACAATTTCTGATCTACAGAGATCACATTCCTCTCACTTACTACTCGTATGATCCTAACTTACTTATCTACTCCTCTACTTCCTTCTTTCATTTTAGTCTTCTGACACATGCACATCGGTTACCACTTTGTTCCCCTAAGTGCCGTGAGAGGAAACTAAGTACAAAGTTAAGACTTTAAAAGTCTTTGATTTTCAAAGTCTTACTTCGAATTGAATTGATAAGTCAATGCAATAAACCTACGGATAACCATCTCGCAAAATATGAAACAAAAATTTAATAGAGCGTTGACCTTGAGTGTATAAAGTGTCTAATACTGCGATCGCCAATCCGCTTTCCAAGCTTGGCGATTGTGACAAATACTGGGGCCGATGCCCTGAAGTAAACTCGTAAGGCATTTGTGACTATGGTGAATATTTATGTTGACCTATTCACTTTCTAGGAATCTTTTTCAATTTTAATATTTGCACATTTTTCCATTAGTTAAATTTAAAACCCCCAACACCACAAATCTCACACGCCGGAAAGAATTCTTTCGGATTCAAATAACTAGTACGGAATGGGGTCAAGTCTAGGAGGCAGTTAATTTTTGGAACTACTTTTAAAATTCCACTTTCTAAAGTTGGCCGACAGTTCTTTTATTAACTGCTTGCGTGAAGCCATCGAGTGTTGAAAACGATTGGCGCGATTCCAATAACTCGTGTTTCATGTTGTGACAAGTTTGAGTTTTATTTTTATCTATTTTGGTTTAATTAAATTAATGAGAAATTTTATAATCGGACTTTGTATTCAAACCCTCTGTCCTAACGTGGCTTATTAATTTAATAACAAAGAGCTCAGCGTGATCAACATGCTTAAAAAAATATAAATATACATAAAATGCTGTTGTTTCACAATATCATTGTCACGATGGGTGATCGGAATTCGGATCAAGATATACGAGTTCGCTCCCTGGGAGTTAGGCTATTGTAATCAGTTTTTATGCGCCAAAATTTATGTATGATTTGTATAGTTGGCTTGGAAACAGATGGCGACTTCCAAATAATTTTCGGTCAAATATGAGTCGAAAGTACAAGGAATTGTTTTGACCGCTGGCTATCCCTGCGAATATATTGGGAATGGCGTGAAGTATTTTTTTATAAAAAAATACCTACCATCTTCTAAGCCCAGAAATTGCATAGTTCCCTACAGACTTACAGAAGGTATTGGGAAATGCGTGAAGATAAAAAAACTAAATTTGTAGTCTTTCCTATTTTTAACATTCGCTTGACATAATAGAGTGATGACATCAAAAGACATCGACGCGTACCGCAGACCAACGTTTACTGTGTAACCGTGTTGAAGAACAGTTACTCTTGGAAATAGTGACAGTTATGTGTTGCGTTACGCATGCGCGTGCGCGTCAACAACGAAGCTAGAATGATCCTAGATTTTTCTCAACGCTTCGTTTGAAATTGAAAACAAATACAGCAATGGAAAAGCTATGAAAGATGATATGTAAATTTTATAATTATCATTATAATTTATGATCTTTATATATGCATTTACATAGATACGTAGATAGATACATACTTAGATGAGGACAACATCACATACTATTAACTATTATGATCCTTTAGTAAGCAGCTTAAGCACTTTCATCATGGAATCAGAAATAACGAAGGTACCACAAACACCCTGACCCGAGAAAATGTAGAAAAAGTGTTTTCTAGATTGACCCGACCGGGATTCATAACCGGGACCTCTGAGCTGTATGGATGGAACATGGAACTAGAGTGATACGGCACTTGTCTACGGAGGTCGTTACTTAGTTTCCGCTTACGGCTTCGCTCGCATGGACTACTACATAATAGACATATTTCCACACAAAGTTAAACACCTCATACAGAAATTCCTAGCGACAAATCTAATTCTATCCTATCCATATATCTCCTCTCGAAACGTATATTTTCCGCATCCCATTTTCTAGTCTCCCATTTCTACACTCGACTATGGTTGGGTGATCGGAACTTCGAGTCAAGAGACCCGAGTTCGATCCCCAGATGGCAGGCTCGTACCGATGGGTTTTTCATAAACTTATGTTCGAATAATATCGTTGGCTTGGACATAAAGACGGCGACGGCCTTACCACCTGTCACGTTGTCCCGAAAATATCTCCGATGGAAGGTGCTTGGAAGGGACTTAATTGTCTAGACTAGACTATTACTAGAGACTAGACATATTTATATTTTTATTTTACTTTTTGACTGATATAACCGCAATGACTAGAAAAAGATATACCTATATGTTGTAGTCTATACCACAAATATGTTGCAGGAAAATTCGTAGCATCAACATTTCATCGTAACTTTACGTACGTTCACAATCAGTTTTTAGAAACCAGACTGTGCCCTAACGTTTCCTAGTACCGGGCCCACTCACGCTGTAGTCTATTCCTATACTTTTAGATTCAAAGAGGTGTACTATCTATGTATTGAATATAATTAAGTACTACTAATAGTAGAAAGGATGATTCTAAGTAATATTATAAATACGAAAGTATCTTTGGTTGTTAAGCTCTAACGCATAAACCATTAAACCGATTTTAAAAATTCTTTTCAACAGTAGTAAGCTACATTATCAGCGAGTATCAAAGCCTACATTTTGTGTCATTTAGAGATTCCTACCAAGATAAAAATGTTACCCAATGTATAAAAAAATTGCCTATAAGTCATTATTCGAAGTGTGCTGCCATTTCGTTATTTATAAAAAATTTAGGTTACTATGGAGACCCCCTTGACACTTAACTTTCAAGTATGTATAATTGCAAAGAATGAAGGCGAAACAAAGTTCCAACAAGTAAATATCGGTGGTCAACTCACTGTCCAATTTAAGCATCAGCTGTTTTCATTCATTACAGAAATAATAATATAGTAATTTTATTTACATTCTAATGATTATGACTTTGATGTATATTTAAAGAGCGCGAGCGAAGCTGCGGAAAAAGCTAGTATTATTTACATTTTGTGAATGCTGATGTTAAACAAAGAATTTTAATCATGTAAAAATATACAAAACATGTTAAGTAAATATAGATTATATACACTTCTAAAACTCCACTATTTCGTGCGGTGCAAATGTAACAAGTTACTAATCCTTTTTTTATTCTCAGTCTCGTAAGATGCGACTATGAGAAATGCAATTAAAATGGCAATGGTTACTGATGAATGGCGACATGTCTCAAAAATATGAGACATACATAGTAGACAACACAATAAATAAACCGGTGATGTGCAGCATCATAGCTACTCGCTCCAATCTGTTTGCTAAACAGACAATCATGATAAAATCTCCTTATGATAGTATCTTTAATCCTGCACTGCACTTTTACAGGCCGATAGGTATAAGTAAACTTCTATACGTATTATACAACGTTATATACGCGAGGAATCGAAACAATGGGTTTTGATATATTCCCAGCTAACACAATAACATCCTGCGTGAAGAAATAATAACACTTTGAAGTAATGTATAATCGTGAATATAAAACGGATCTGGCTTCGGCGCGCTGCAATCGGTAAAGTCAAAGCCAATAATAAATTCAAGGCCGGCATCGGTACAGGTACGTTCTACAGCGCATTTGAGTGTGGGCTGGCTTCTCTAAATAATGAAATAAAGTGCATTTTCATTTAGCCATTTGGTTTTAAAAAAAGATATAATAGTTGAATCATAATTTATTAAGATATTACATAATATTATATGTATTGTATATACATAGTAAACGAAGTTAAACTTGTGTAACAACTAATTTGTAGTCTCATGCTCTATCGTGTCTCATAGATACGTTTTACGTCTTACGTTGATCTACTTAGTTTTTGTGTAGTTATTAGATAGATAAAAATTCTGCGTTAAAGGAAAAATTTTAATTTCACCAGCACAAAATAGTAAGTTCATTAAATCATTACATTCTCCTAAAGACAATCTTTAAAAAATTTAATCAAGTTTTACTCGCCAATATTATCTATTATTATCATCACCATGGATTTTGAGTGTAAGAATAATACCATCCCCTCTCTTCCTGTGGGTGTCGTAAGAGGCGCTTAAGGGAACAGCCTTCAAAATGCAATCGTTTAACGACAGATGGCGGGATAACCATCTCGTAAAATACCAGAGCAAAATTTAACAGTCCGGTGACAGGCAGCAGCATCTAAGGTGCAAGTTGTCTAATACTGCGATCGCCAATCCTCTTGCCTAGCGTTGTGATTATGACAAATCTACAAAGAACTACTTACTACTACAAAGAAAACCATTTAAAATAAAATAACTGCAGTACGTAGTTTCTTATGGAGGGAATTCACTACCTAGATATACAACTGATTAACACTGAGGATCTTAATAACATCATATTTATGTCACAATAATATTATATAAATAAGTATCTTCACGCAATTCCCAATACAGGAGTAGACAGAGGTCTAGTCTAGACAATTAAGTCCCGGCGTCCCACCTTCCACTGAAGATATTTTACGGACAACGTGAAAGGTGGTGAGCCCATCCTCGTCTTTACTTCCAAGCCAACGATAATGGCCATAAAATTATACATCACGCTTCTCCCTTACGGGAGGTACAGCAATACACGTATTTATTATACTGTTGTAATTATTATTAGAAATTTGCTAAAAATCACATATTGTGTTCCTCTAAACGTAATCTTAGAACTTTCTCATATAAAGTCAATGTTACTGTAACAGTAATCCAATGAAAGTACGATAGTTAATTGACTCAGGCGTTACTTTGCGGAAATTCATTGTAAAGTTGTTATTGAAAAAATTACTTCGCAACACTCCGCATGCAAATATAAAATGGTATATGTTACCTGGTCCGAAGAGAAGAAGAGCACCACCCTCCCACAGATGCGTGCTCTACTAAACGCAAAATTTTGCGTTTTCGGTGGTGGTATATGTTACCTGGTTTGAGTGTAGTGGTGGTGGTGCATACAGTGGAATTAGTGCACGCATCTGTGGGAGGGAGGGTGGTGCTCTTCTTCTCTTCGGACCAGGTAACATATACCTTTTTATATTTGCATGCGGAGTGTTGCGAAGTAATTTTTTCAATAACAACTTTCTAAAGAAAGTACAGTAAGTATACTGCATCTCTTTAATATTTTAGCATGCTGTCGATATATTTCTGACCGCGCTAAATGGCTTTGAGATGTCAATGACCGCTACGTGACCTTGTGCATATGTGAATCAACACATGACGGTATTTGGACTATTAACGTGTATAATATACTATCTTATTTATTTTATTTATAAAGCCTTTATGCACAAAGTGGTATAAATGACGGACATAATGCCAAACGGCATTCTCTACCAGTCAAACATCTTTAAATAGATGACATTTATAAGTAGTTCATCCAATGAAACAGAGCGTTACTAATAAAATGCGATAAATACAAATAAATTTACATAAACGTACTTTTTGCTTTATTCATAAGAATGCATATATATTGTATCTTATTTCTAAATCCTAATGATAGCTCAGTGGTTAACACGTCACCTTGACTCTAGGCTCGAATCACAAATGCGTTTTTTCAGTCGTCTCCGAGCGAAGGTTCGCATAATGTATGCTAATCGAATCGATTCCTTCCTGCGATTGGGAGCGACGTCCGGCGGTAAGGAGGTACCCGAGTGGGATGACGATGATGCGAATATTGTAGAGGAATTCCCTAATCTTACTACTATATAAAAAAAATAAAAAAAATACTTTAAATATATACAACGGCCTCTAGAAATCCACTGCAGGACGCACCTCTTCCATATAGGGTTAATTTGTGGAAAAATAAAATATCGTCATGCCATTTCCAATATTGTGGTAGACAGAAGTCTTGACAATTTAGACCTTTCCAGCCACCGTCCACCAAAGATTATTTTTGAGACAACGTGATTGGCGATGAGCCCCTCACCGTCTTTATGTCCAAGCCCACGACATTACTCGTACTTAAATTTTTAAAAACCCATTGGTACGAGCCAGCTAACTGGCAATCTAACTCGGGTTTCTCGGCTCGAATCTCGGTGACCCATCCACTCGGCTATCGTTTACTATATTGAAAATTTCTATATTCGAAGAGAAAGCCTGATTTCCATTCAAAATCCTGATATGTTAACGTATTTCGCTTCGTAGAGAAAACAATAAATTATTCATCATTATAAAGTAGAAGTTATCTGAGATTACTTTTCGTTTTTGTTGTTTTTTATTTTATAAGAAGAAATGAAAAAAAAATAACAATTTCATTAAAAATTCTATAAATCCTGAGATTTCTTCACATTGATTCACTAAATGCATAAAGTATGTACGATGAGTACGTGAAAATAATATTTTTATTCTCGTCTGTTTGTCTGTTTGTTCAGGATAATCTCTGAAACGGCGAGACCGATTTATCGGGACTTTGACAGGCAGATAGAGTAACGGAGGTTACTTTTATTTTATAAAAATAATTAATGTTCAGCGTTCAGTGGAAAATGGCGTGCAAATCCCGCGGCAGCAGCTAACTGCTTGCTAAGAATAATGTTTTCAATTCGAGCTCTAATTTTCATTCGTTATTTTTACATTTGCAATGTTGGTTTTGAAACAATACGTTCGCAGGAGAGAATAACCTCACCGCAAGATCCGACGGAATGATCCAGTTTAAATTTTATTTTTAAAATATAACAAAGAAAATCTTAAGAATAAGTAATATACATTTTTTTTTGTTTTCTTCAAGATATTTTATCATAAGTTTTTGATATCGCCGTGACTTCATTACATCATCGTTTATGGCCAGTGACCCGATAGCCTAGTCGTTATTGACTCTGACCTCGAAGCCAAGGGTCACGAGTTTTAATCCCGCAAGGCTGCAAAAATGTATGTGTTGAATATGAATATTCGTGTACTGGAGTCGTAGAAAAAATGTATGTAAATATATATCTATGTCAGTATGTTGATTAGGATAGTCAGACGACGATAGGCTACCAGCTGTCACGTAGTCCCAGGTGGCCTTAATTGTCTAGACCTCAGTCTACCCTAGTTTTGAGAAAATTTTTGGAAATTATATGAAGCCCATAATACATAATATCCCTACTCAGTACCTTGTCGAGGAAGTTCTCCGAAGTTATAAATTACTTTAAGTCTACTAAAAAAATAAATAAATATCTTCACGCAATTCCCAATATCCCCTGTATTATAAATTTTACTCGAAACAAATTCACCAAGCTTGGGTTATGATGGTCTGTTAATTTTGTATCGATATATCACGTTTTACGTTTCAATAATAAATAAATAAATATCTTCACACAATTCCCAATACAGGGGTAGACAGAGGTCAAGTCTAGACAATTAAGTGCCTCTGACCCACCTTCCGAAGATATTTTCGGGACAACGTGACAGGAGGTGAGCCCGTCGCCGCCTTTATGTCCAAGCCAACGATGAAATTCGTACATAAGTTTTTGAAAAACTCATTGGTACTGCCACCTGGGGATCGAACTCGGGTCTCTCGACTCGAAATTCTGACTACCCAACAACTCGGCTATCGTGACTTATTAAGTCTACTGATTTTACTATAGCTGGGTTGGCTCGAATATTTAAATATTGTTGCCCACACGCAAAATACGCGCATTGTCGTGGAGGTGCAAAAACCAATCCGTGTTTTTTTAAGTTACTAAAACAACATCCCTACTAATATTATAAATGTGAACGTAAGTTTGTTTGTTATGCTTTCACGCGAAAACTACTCAACTGATCATCATGAGACTTTGTACACATATTCTTGGAGGTATTAGAAGTAATATAGGGTACTTTTGATTAAAAAAAATATTTTTTACGAAAAATAAAAAAAAATTTGCTAAAAATATTTGCTGATGTTGTAAGTAGTAACTTAAGCTACTTTTTTACAATTTGCCATTTTAGAAACATAATTAGGATTCTGCGTTAAGTGTTATACCGCGTGCGAAGCCGCGTGGGGCAGATAGTGTTGATATAATTTAATTAAAAGCGTAGGCTAATAATTTTTTTAATGTAAACATTCGATCTCAAGCTCTAACCTTGAATCTAACACTTTTTGTACCAAACTCTGAAACAAATAAACATTCCAGAACAGATTTTTTATAAATTATATGCCCGCGCTTTACATAATCCCTTAAAAAGTATATGATCCAATACAAAGGTTTATACATCAAAGAGTATAGTATAGAGAAATCGTAAGTATAGTATAGTATAGAGAAATCGTAAGGGAGCATTAACGTTTCATTTTATTATTTTTAAGGAAATAAATATAATTTGCTATACATATCACATTAATTTTAGAATAAAATTTAATGACCACGAAAAAAATATCAAGAATATGTTTTTATTTTTGTTGTTTACACCTTATACTAAGGGCTACGATGGGTGGAGTTAATGTTTAGTATCATTCTCTGCCAGAAAACCTTTGCAATAGGGAACAGACGGTGGCAGCTGCGAACTAAAAACATAAATATCATATTTATATAAATTTGTTAATATATTAAATTATTAAAACTTTCGTGAGACATTATTAATCTAATATATATAATTAACAGTCGGTGTACTGAAGGCCCTCCGACACGTCCAAAACTAGTCGGTACCCACACCGATTGTTTATACGTGAGTTAAGCTGTTTTAATTACATGATTAAATAATATATTAATTATAGTCAATTATATTATATTTATTAGAATTAATTAAATTAAAACCTAATAAAAACCGAACCTATTAGCAGGTTCAAGGCATTCATTAAAGAAAAACCATACAAATAGTTTCATTGTTATATAAATGAATACGTTACATGGTATCCCCTGGGATCCATTCGGTTCATCGTTCTCATACTGTATCTAATTACTTTATGTTCAATTTTCAATTTCTTTTGTAACATTAACATTAGAGTGAAAAAATACAAAGACAGGATACCGATGGAGATTGTTTCGCGTTTCTTCTCAGATAGAAGAATCTCATTACAAAACGGTGGTAAATTGCAAAACGACAATCGATGCATGTAATTAATGTTCTTTATATGATTATTAATTGAGTTGTTTAATTAAATTTATATTTTAATGAGTTTAAATTTAATGAATTATATTTTTTTTATTTTTTATTTTAATAATATATTAATTGAATTATAAACGATCACGCTTTTTGCCCAACATTTCAGTTGTGCACTATAGATAATATTATGAAGGTTAGACAACTGCGCAGAATTACAGATTTACGTCATTATCGTATATTAACATACTACTCCGTGTGTTGTTGTCGAAAAATATTGTTGTTGATAACATATGTTATTATTTCATGTAAAATCTATTTCCTTGTGACAACGTGACAGCTGGCCTATTCCCGTCTTTATGTCTTTTATTGAATGTCACTGTTATTGTGTGCGTAAGCTCCAGTGCACTCACTAAACTACACGCACACAGATGCTTTCGTCTGTACTATGTAAAAGTTAGTATATCAAACTACCATAACTTATGGAGTTAATGACGAAACCTAACAATAACCTTTTTTAAAACAAAAGGATGAAAAATGATGGGCTAACAGTCTGCCTTTCGGCATGTGCGCCTACAGTCCTAAGATCTATAAACTACAGCACTGCAAAGGCAACGGGGGTGTAAGTGATAATATATACGTGTATATTGTACTTACTTGCGCTCAATGTGCTCGCACGTTCAGCTCAACCATCGGTTACGTCAGTCACCTGCGAGCACACGAACGGCGCTCGCAAAAGTAAAGTCGCTGTGGCCGAAATCGGTCGGGATACTATACTATACAATGTACTTATATTGTCTGCTACATTTAATTAATGAATAAAACAACTGCCCTAAAGTCTAGACTATCTCTCTATTACAAAGACACTTCTATGATAAAGCATTTTACTTCGCTATTGTGTACATTATTGTTATTAAATAAGTGAGAAATTAATGAATCAACTGATTCAAATCACTGTGTTTGAAACCTCACCACATTGTCTCAATCACCTTCAGTATTAAAAATTTTACTTGGTTCTCCGATAGAATACCGCTAAGAGTTAAGTGTCAGTAAAATGTTGATAAGCCTGTAACTTATATGTATATACATAGATAAAGGCCTATTCCATAGGGAGGATTTCCCACAATCGCCACGCTTGGCAAGCGGGTTGGCGATCGCAGTCGCTGACCACTCGCACCGTAGACGCTGCTGCCAGTCAGCGGTCTGCTATCATATAGATATATCATTTCTATATATAGCGGTCATCTATCTGTTGACATAACAATATTCTGGGCTGATTCTTTTGTCGCCTCTTACAACACACACGGGAAGAAAGGGAAGGGACGGGAGTGGCAATATTCTTACACCGTTACTACACGGTACACACTACACTGTAGCTTATGCGAAACTACTAAATACATTATTTTCGTCATTGATCGCAAAATCAGGTTAATCCTATTGTGAAACAGATACAAAACACTTTCACTTCGTTGAGGCATGCTCACAGATTATAAATTATCTTATCGATTTATTCGCGAAAATATACGGCGGAATTAATGGCTTTATCAGGCAAATACTTTCTCTGTCGCACTTATATCTAATAGGGTTTTAGATAAATTTCCTTTCTTCACATGTTCAACAAGGCCAAGTTTGAGCTGGAATCGCACATTAGACATAATATATGAGTCCTGGAGGCCGCGCAATGCATTATCGGCATCATCTTACTACATGATCTTACCGCACTTAAAGCATCATCAGTTTTGATGCCGTAAGTAAATTGTGTACAAGTGAACAACTATGAATTTTATTAAAAGTGCTTAAAGTAATGCGATCGCCATCCGTTTGCCAAGCGTAGCGATTATGCTAATACGAGTAATACGGGAGAAGCCTACGTCTTGCAGTGAACTTAACAAGCAGCCATAAATTAATGAAAAATTTAACAAGAAGTGTTTATCTAATTAAATGTTAATGTGGTTAATACTTATTATAATTTTTACATGAACATTTTCGACATACTTTCACATGAACATTAGCAGAGCGACCATAAACAATCAATAGAATCGAAATGTTTACTATATTTAAAAAAAAAAAAAACATACCGGACGCGCAACAACGTCGTTCACCTTGTCCGAGGAGCTCGACAATCGTTATTTTGTTTATTTACAACGCAGTACAGCAGTACGTCACTAGTCCCGAACAGAAATTTCTTTCTCACGCACACTTCAGGTTCAGGGACAATGGAGTGCGGTCGCGTGCCAACTAACTACAAAAGGGGACACGCTTGAATTTTCACTCGGTCTTCTCTCCGCTTGTCACAAGTTTCGGATGTTCTCTGACGCTGCCCGGTAATTTTGAAACGAAAGAACGCCTGTTTTCCTGTATTGCAATTATTTTTATTTTTAAATATCGTTGGCGTCATTGCTCTAGTTACGTGTTGTGTTTATACATTTGTAAAAGAAAGGTTACACGCCTCAAGAAAATATTATTATGAAAAGTCTCGTTACGTTACCTTATTGACCGACTAAAACGCTAAATTATGTACAATTTTATAAAGATAAAAGCGTAATTGAAAATAAAATATCACGTAAAGAATATGCAAGATATTTCCACAATATGTCATTTTTAACATTGGCCCTACGAATTTTTTTTTATTGTATTATATATTAATATACAATCATTAAACAACAATGAATGTCACCATAGCCGAGTAGTTGGGTGGTCGGAATTTCGAGTCAGGAGACCCAGGTGCCAGGCTCCTACCAATGAGTTTTTCAAAAACTTATGTACGAATTATATCGTTGGCTTGGACATAAAGACGGCGTCGGGCTCACCACCTGTCACGTTGTCCCGAAAATATCTTCGATGGAAGGTGGTTCGAAGGGACTTAATTGTCTAGACTGGACTTCTGTCTACCCCTGTATTGGGAATTGCGTGATAACTTATATGCGCCATAACTAATACTAGGGTAGACAGAGGTTTAGACAATTTAGTTCTTTCGACCCATTTTTTACCGAAGACATATTTTGGGACAACTTGATAGGTGCTGTGCCTACCTTAGCCTACCACCTGGATCAAACTCGGGTCGCTTGACTCGAGTCCCGATCACCCCAACCACTCGGCCATCATACTTAACATTACTAGAATTATTTTTATCATCATAAATAATCTTTCACACGGTCGGTGTCGGTTCCACCGCGATATCGTTTTCAGCGACTTGATAAAAACTCCACGATAACACATTTGTTATTGTTTTGATGCTAGCCGATGTGTTTGTTCGTCTCGACGCTCCCCGCATCATGTTATATAAAAATATCTTCCACAACAATGGCGTCGGTGCATTCCGAACACAACTACGACTATGTCTCTTTATGACGCTGTATTATACACTACGAAGAATGCTATAAGAGAGAACCTTTTTTGTAAGCGCATTGTGCCTCTGTAAACCTTTATTTTGTTGTTAATGTAAAAGTCAAAAAGAACAGTACATTCATTTAAAACTTACTAACTATGTAAGGGAGAACCCAGCGTTATTTTTTGCAGTTTTTTTATAAATTTACAGTTATGCATAATCTTGTCCACTTCTCCTGAAAAAGCGACTAAGGAAGAAACTAGAAAATGCCATTAATTAAAAATTATACCATTTCTAAGAATACCACTTCAAAATGTATGTACTGGTAACGCGCAGCAGACTCTCAAGCAAGGAAAGAGAGTCAGGAAAATTTAAGAGATACGCAGTTACGCCTGACGTTTCTAATACTAGGCTTAGAAGCGTCAGGCATGTTTTGTTTCTTAAATGTTCACGTGTAACCTTGGTACATAGAGCAAATCAAAACAAACTGACACATATCTATGGAGCATATGCGTCTACTTCTATTTACTTTAGCGTTCGCAATCGTAGATCGCGGGGTATAGCGAACTCTGCGTTGTTTACATGTTCATTCACACGGCTGTATTTGTATGTGTGCAGTTGCGCCTGCGCAAAGCGCAAACTCGACTCCACCGACGCAGACCGAGCCGAGTGCTCTTTGTTTGTTGACAAGCGGAGCTCCGCTGCCCGAACAACAAGCTGTTTTTGTTTGCGGGCGGACGCCGTGCGCTGCAGACGTGTTTCGCTTAACTTAGACCGCTCGTGAAGTTATTGTGCTGTAGTGTGAACTAGCTAAATTTGGTGTCGTTAATTATAAATACTGTTTTTCACCATCTGCGCAATAAAGTTTACAGTGCTGTGGCTGGATCCGTACGCTGTGGATATTATATTTTTGAAATCTAAAATCATTACGTCTCACCTCTGGCAAAGGGTAAGCTTTCGCTTTCATTACAGCCATTTGAAGAGAATAATTGTACCAATCGTTCACTTTTGACATAGAGAGTAAATGTATTTTCGATAAAAGAGCGACGCATTTACACGCTTATCAACAATTTGTACAATCTTTAAAGTGGACATTAATAATATATGCATGCTTCAAGACATAAATGCAGTCGCATGAGTTTGATTACTAGGAGCTATACATAATACTATAGATGCTGACTATCTGTTGTCTTTGTGGCCTCACAGAAGTTTGCAACATATCTACATATAATCTATCGTAACAAAGGAAAGAAATATGAAACAACAATACATTAAGGTGTATAGGAGAAATTTTATATACAATAAACTTTTCGACACCTTCTGGCTAGAGAACTAGGATTAACCATTTAACATTTTTATCGTTGGCTTTGTGGAATACTGGCGACAAAAGGGTCGCCACTGACCACCTGTTGAATTATCCCAAGCAGGATTTGGTAAAATGGTTACTAATGTTGCCAAAGCGTTATAGGCTACTTTTTAAAAGTCGAAATACAGGCACAGATCGTGTCCATAAGGGACATGTATAAAGAATAAACACTATAAAGGATAAGAATAGTACTGAGGAACTAACCTAGTTTTGGTTTCACTGTATCTTAAAGGTTTCGTCTACATGAATTTTAAATTACACGCGAACATTTTCATGGACAATTCATAACATAACAATAAGATCAGCCCAGTGCGAGTTGAGTTTAGCGCATTAAGGAATTTATTTACATGTTTTAAGTCTACTTAGAACTTAGTCTATGTTTCAAACTGATTTTTATAAATTTTTCAAATAATTTTGTTCAAATATTTATTATTTGATAAAATGTTTATGAGAGATTTGTATTTTTGAATTGGACACTAAGTTACTAAGTTCTGTAAAAATACGGGTCGAAAGAACTAAATTTTCTGCACCTCTGACGCTGCTTCTCTTACTGCTTTATTTGGAAATGTGTCAACATCAAAACGTCTATCAGGACAAAACCTAGAAAAGCGGTGTTTTTACTACCTTCAAATACCCTAATGAAACCGTGTTTTTGAAAAAGATTTTTTTAAAACGGTCCTCGCTTCTAATCCTTCACTCGCACTCCTTCCATTCTGAATGAATAGTGTTAGGTATAAATTAAATATATCGTGTGTTTACTTCGCCTTACTGTCGAGGTTGTGTACACAGTACAGTTATAATTTGGCCAGTACCCATACAAGGCGCGTTACGGTATCTGGTATATTCTGGCCTGGTGTAGCTAACGGTACACGCGCTGCATCACGGTACCGCACGCTCACATTCGTCTTTGGTCGTTGTAATTCAACTTTTTTTGCACGCACTTAACCTACTTTAACGTGCCATTACGCAGATTGTACAAACATCGACGTTCGCGGAGCGGACCAACGGTTTATTGACAATCATTTACCTATTGACACGGGTCAAGTTTTTTTATCTATCTTCACTTATTTTCAATACTAGGGTAGCCAGATATTTAGAATATTTAATTATTTTAACTCACAATCACCAGAATTTATTTGGGATAACCTAACAGATTGTGAGCTAGTCGTAGTGTACAGAATAAATGATACAATTCGTAAAAAAGTTACGAAGAAAATTGGTACGAGCCTTCTATTTGAGGATCCAATAATCCGACCGCTCGCTTATGGCATGTTACTGGTTAAGTTAGCATACATACTTTTCAAATTTCGTCTAATTTTGAATGGTAGGGGAACGGTCCATAGTACTTCATTCTTTCATACGTTCGTTCTCAAATGTCATTGCAGGGATATCTGTATTGGTGAAGCTCCGTAAATATGAAAGAATTTTTGAAATGCATTCAGTATTCTGTAAAATCACTTTCTGCAAATAACCTTTTTTATATTATATTTCTTCCTGTCTACCTATACTTACGTGCTTACTGTAAAAGTCAGCACAATTTATTCTTTTGTTGGCAACATATGCTTCGTATTTCATCGATATCGCATACCGATATATTCGTTCGTGCAGCTGACCGTTTGAGAATTTGTTCTATTCTGTTTTATCTGACAGTTATTGCAAAAACGTTGAAGACATTTATATTACGGAATTCAGAATAATTTGTACGGCGAAGAAGAAAATTTTGTCTTTACGTATTTTTATAAGAATTGTTGTGACACCATCTTCGGAGATTCCGCTAGTGACAAACATTTTGTATGACAAATGGTACATTCACATTTGTCATACAAAATGTTTGTGTGTGCAAATAATAGATGTTTATATATTTTTTTTATTTCCTTCCTGGAATCGCTCTTTTGACATTCACATTACCTCGTGTGCCAGTGTCCAAATGATTTGAATAATGCGAGTATTTATAGTCGTGTGCATTGATTTATTATGTACTAACTAATTCAAAGATTTTTGTATTTGAATGATGTTTGATATATTAATCATTTACATAATTGCATTAAAAATAAATGTAGATAAAATACATTTGTTTATGAATATCTGTTTTATATATTTTAAAATAACTAAATTAATTGCTGGCTAAACTATCAAGACAATTAAAAATAACCTTAATAAATATAATAAGGATCATAAATTGTTATAATATGTTTGTTTTGTATTTTTAATTGCGGCAACTTCATAATGCTTAGATTTACGTAACTAGTGAATGGCAGATATTTATTTTTAATGCGAGATATATCTATTTAATTATAATAATATTTTTTAATTAAAACAATAAATACGTCATACGATTCCGGTTCTTATCTGTTTTAATTGCACTGCGTTTGTAATTGAAAGAACTTCGTCTAGTTTTTACTATGTACAAAATTTTATGTAGGTATTTTGTATTTCAAACAGTTATTTCATATTATCGAATAATTTAATTAATTGACTCTGGAGGAATCTAATCTTAAGTGCTATTAATCTTACTTTGTTAGCGAGATAATTTGTCGACCAACGTGTCGCTAGTTTTTAGGTCCCGGATTTGATTCCCGCTCGTATGAATGTAGAAAAACTACTTATACTACATTTTCTCGGGTTTGGGTGTTTGTGGTGCCATCGTTGTTTCTGATTCTCTAACACGAGCGCTTTGGAACTTTACATCGGGATGAGAACAATGTGTGTGATGTTGTATATTTAAATGTATCTATATATTTACTTATCTATAATATTTTGTAATTATTGCTAAAATAAGTAATTTACAATAATTTGCGAACGCATCACAAACTATTCAGGTACAGATACAAAATAACACTTCTTAAATCTGTCTATTCAGACTATATTCTATTAAAAGTTCCTCTCTTCTGTAAAAAATTCAGACCTATATTTATAATGTTCATCGTATTTAAAAAAAAAACCGCCCTGAATGGACGGTGTAAAAACGGACAGACCCAACTATTCTTCGCTTCGTCTATCAATTCTTAGCTATTACAATAAAGGTATTCACTGTAGGTTCAGAACCTGAAATTCAAAAGCCCGCCAGCATTATAACAAAGAAATTGTAAACAATTCTTCCAGTCTTTTGTTTCGTTCTAAGTGGATATTCTTCTTTGTGGTCGAAATATAGAAAATTTATGGTAACAAAAACGAATTCCATAGACTATCTTTTGTTACTTTAAGTTTCTATCTTGTGTCGGCGTCATGTTATGTTCTTTTTTAAAAATGCATTTCTTACTATGTATTATTTATAGTCTATGCTGACGCTTTTCATATTCTAATCCGCTCCGTGTATATAATCTTA
The DNA here is from genome assembly GCA_029286605.1 of Sericinus montela. NCBI lineage: Eukaryota > Metazoa > Arthropoda > Insecta > Lepidoptera > Papilionidae > Sericinus > Sericinus montela. Next base: position 4,308,027 of record JAGSMR010000060.1, on the reverse strand, counting down.
TCTAATTCTCGTTCTGTTTACAATCGAGTGAAAGTTGTTTAGTTATGCAACGTGAAATGGAACGTGTTTTAAGTCGATACGTGTTTATATCGAACGGCTAATTCACTAACCGTCCTTGGTAGAGAGTTATTATAACATAATAACGGTAAAATTAAACATCACTCGTGTTCATTGGCTTATGGTGACTGTAGTAGAGAATCACAGAATACTATGTAATAGAGAATAAAAAAAAACATTAAGTTGCGCGCAATAAAAGTAAATCAAGTAAAGAAAAGGACGGAAAATCTCATAACCAGACCAGAGCCAGTGTTTACTTTTTTCTCTTTAGATTACATCAAAAATCTTGGTATATATGAATCAAATTTATATGAATCAAATTTACCTTTTTTCTTACTATGACTATAAAATGAGACGTAGATATGCCTATGAAAAACATTGCTCATGCTTTCCCATGTATTGTTTATTGTAGGTTTAACTTTGGTGAAATTAAAATATAATTTATAGCATCTTGTTTGTAATCCAGTGTAAATATTTCCTTTTGAATCTTCTTTAAATATTTAGAGTATTTATTCGGATTTTTTTTAAATAAACTTTATCTAAATCGAACCTTCGAAACAAACATGTTCAGCAAAGTCAAAATGGACTGTGCCAAAGACTGGTTTAGTTTTTATACAAACCAGTTCCCGCGCATTGCATTTCGAGAAATTTCGCGTATTCCGAATGCGCCGGAGGACCAAACAGTAATGCGAAGTGAAAGTAACTTGGCATTTTGTGTTTCTTATGCTATTTGAAGGTTTGTACAAGTTTTTCACCGTTTGTTTACGTAGCGCTATGAATACGTCATATTAATATTTTCAGGTAGCGTTTTTCAAAGTCACGATAGCCAAGTGGTTGGGTGATCTGAATTCGAGTCGGGAGACCTGAGTTCGATCCCCAGATGGTATGCTCGTACTAATGGGTATATTTCTAAAAAATATGTACGATTTATTTCATTGACTTGGACATAAAGACGGCGACAAGCTCACCTGTTACCGTCCCAAAAAATATCTTCGGACTTAATTGTCTAGACCTCTGTCTACCCCTATATTGGGAAACGCGTGAGGATTTTTTTTGCTGGCTTTTTTTTCAGTTAAAGGAAATGATGAAATCGGCCAAAACCAAAATATCGTCGTGTCAGTCGGGTTGTTAAATCTCGAGCAATTAGCGGCAGCGTACCGCACGCCCGGCTTCCCTCATTAACAAAAGCTATAAAAATTAAAGTTGCCTTAGGTGCTTTTACGACCGAGCCAAGTATAGGATTTTATAGCCTTACATTTTGTACTTTGCAAGATTCGATTATAAACGTTAAATAATTCGGAATTTTTTTTTGTCTTTTCTAAAAAATAACCTATATAACGAGTATATAAATACAATATGTAACATTACAAAAAATTTTAATAATGTGTTAACAAAAGAATTTAAAACTATTGTTCTGTGTGTAGATTTACATTTTAAATCAATGACTAAAAACAGACTAACAATGTAGTCGTGCGAAACTACGCAGAGACAAAGAAAAAGAAACATACGCTTGCAATTAAGCAACCACAACTTTTTCGTGACTAACAAAAACAACGTTGTCACTACAATGACTGACTGGACACTGGCATATATCCAATACAAGCGATACACTTAATGAAAGGAATAAAACAAAAACAATATACGTATATTGTTTTAATGTAAATTAAACAGTAATTTTCGTCTTTGTCACCCAATTAATTAATCCATTAAAATTAAAAACCATTACAACATTTTTACATTTACTGTAATGCTCCCGGCGATAATGAGGAAATAGAAACAGACATTAATTAGATGACACAAAATTACTGCATTAGACGGCCGTTATCATTATCAATCATTAAACAGTTATTCCTGACATCGTCTGCGCGTCGCCGCATTGCTGCATTTAATTTTTTTTTTTTTTGTTATTTATATAAAATCATCTCACGTACACGTTTTTTCAACATTTCGATCGGTACCTTCATTATCGTTAGCGTAACGGGTCCTTTGCATTTGGTCGCTGTGTTTACCGTTATGTGAATGGACTTGATTGGAAATTATTCCGCGGTTCAAATAGTATTTAAAGACCTCAGTACTGACGGATTGGCTGCCTTCCAAAATGTGAGAGGGAAATATTTACGGAAGCCTTTTGTCCGGCGGATCCTAACTACGTGGCTTTCTTTGAATATATTGTCTTGAATATTCATCACGTTCAAATTTAAAGTCAGTGACTCATATCTCTTCGTCAGCGCCTTTGTTTTGTCTAACCAAATTGGTCAGACATCGAAAGAATTCACGAATCAACGTTGAATGCAAAATATGACAATTGAAGGGTACACTCGACGATTGCTAAATCCAAAAACCCCCCCAATATCCATTATTTAATCCCAAAATAAGTAAAATATTATTTTCATCAAATATCTTGCTCGTCAAGTATTTTACTCACCTTGCTAATGAAATCTGTATATTTCTTTTTTTTTTTTTTTTACTAAAAATTATTAAATTCTGGACACAAGCCAGTTTTTAAATTGATGATTAATCATCTAATCGTATAGTTAGTTACACTGAACAGATATGTCTTGTTTTCCAACTTGGCGTATGAATGCAAGAATAAATATTTCGAAGAGATCTTGTATTTATTTGTACCTATCATTTCTGCATGTATACGATGCTATTTTGCATAAACAAGTGCCCAAGATAAATAGCCCCTGACTGCAGACAGTCGTCTAGACGTACATTAAACTTCTAACTGCACTTCTGCATCGTCACTCCTAACGTCTGCACCATATTCCTCAGTTTTCCCCGCAGCCACTGTCGCAGCGTCTGAGCGTCGCGTCGTCTCGACAGATTACAATTCAATTTCATAAATCGATATACATCTAAGCCATAGAAACTTACAGCCGTTTCAATCACTGATACCGTTTCTATTACTCTATTCCGATATTTGCCGTATTTGTTTCCATGAATACGATATTATGAATAACAGTCCGTTATTTCTATCGTCTGAACGTTCATATCGTATTGATTTTCTCCACTGCCTTATTCGTTTCTATTTTGTCGTCGTCTATTTGGGGAGCGATCATTTGATTGTCAATGAGCCGTACCTACCGCGTTTTTATTTCTGCGCTCAATTTCGTCTCAAGGTTTATTCAAAGTAACTCGATTGCGTGTTTTTCTGTAGCTCAAAGGAGTTATAAAACATATTTTAATCTTTACCTGTTCGTCACACTGTCTAATTTTTGTGTTTGTTTTACTTCCAAAAATGAATTGTTTAAGTGTTTTTTATTCGTTCTGCGAACTTGGTGTTTGTATGCGTATAGCGCAATAAATATTGAGTTTTGTAATAAGATCGTTCCTAATTTTATAATCATAATCAAAGAGAGTATAGTATCTTATTTGCTTTATTTTATAGAGTGCATATGTATCATTGTTTTGGTTTACTCTCAACTGTATTTTCTAAAGAGCTAGTCTTGCCTTAAAATAATTTGCTTATCACTGCAATTTAACGTTAGTTGATGCTGGAAATTGCATCTCGCTTTGGAAAACAATTTAAACTGTGTTTTCAACTAAAATTCATGGTGCTTCATTTTATGTAAATTTTAACGATTGTTACTCTTTTTGGAAATGTATTTTAAAAAAGACAACAATTAAATCAAATTGATTTCTGTGATAGCTTAAGAATACGCCACTACCTTTCTTCTTGTAGGTGTCGTAAGAGTCGAATAAAAGAAAAGCCTAGACAATAACAATTGCTACCGACAGATGGCGGGGAAAAAACCATGTCGAAATAATACAACACTGAAATAAGCAGACTGGTGACGCGCAGCATCGTCTAAGATACGGGTATCGCCAATCCGCTCGCCGATTCTCGCGATTCTCTAACGGGAGAGACCTATACCAAGCAGTGGACTATAACAGGTCGTTATGTAGGTGCGTATGAATTCTATCAAAGGTTAGTCACGAAAGAGAACGAAATTGGTTTAAGTTCTGTTAGTATAGTAATAGTAGCATCGTTAAGTTTTGAATTATATATTGTTATTGTTACATATTGAGTGATGTTATGTTATATATGTTAACTATATGATGGATACCATTCATCATTCAGGTACACATAGAATCCTAGTTTGGGACGGAAGACTTATCGTTCAATAACTTATATATCATACGTACATATATTATATATGGCGAGCGTATGACGTCTGAGAGATACGATGATGGATCGTAAGGAACGTCAAATCTACGGTAGTTGAAAGTCAAAGCTATTTCGGATTGACCTCTAAATATTTCAAAACTTAATAGCCTTGAAACGAAGAAATCCATTTTTACGTTGGACATTTATAAAAGACCGCAGCGCCACGGCGCCTTTTAAACGAACCTTGGCATATTTTTTTTTATAATTGTCAATAAGTAACAAAGAGACGGGCAACATTACCATGTACCTATACTGCATTGTTTCTCTTGCAATGCAGTTGAATTAACTCCATAGAGATGTAGATAGTATATTAGTCAAGTTTTTATAACGATTAGTCACTATAGCCGAGTGGTTGGGTAGTCGGAATTTCGAGTCAAGAGACCCGAGTTCGATCACCAGGTGGCAGGCTCGTACCAATGTATGGGTTTCAAAAACTTTTGTACGAATTATATCGTTGGCTTGGATATAAAGACGGCGATGGGCTCACCACCTGTTACCCCCAAGAAAAATGTTTTCGGTGGAAGGTGGATCAAAAGGACTTCAATGTCCAGACCTCTGTTCTCCCCTTTATTAGGCGTAATGGCGTGAAGATATTTATTAAATTATGTTTAAAATGTATGCCTACTAATATTAAAAATGTGAATGTAAGTTTGTTTGTCACGCTTTCACGCTAAAAAAACTACTCAACCGATCATCATGAAACTGTTGTACACATGTTCTTGGAGGTATTAGAAGTAACATAGGGTGCTTTTTATTAAAAAAAAAACATATTTTTTACGAAAAACAAAAATTTTTGGTCACAAATATTTGCTGATGTTATAAGTAGTAACTTAAGCTACTTTTTTAAAATTTACCATTTAAGAAATATAATTAGGATTTCGCGTTAAGTGTTATACCGCGTGCGCAGCCGCGTGGGGCAGCTAGTATAATCATAAACCCTTTTTTAAATCAAAACGTATATAGATTGGTACCATATCGCAACCAAAGTAAGTAGCTAAAGCATTTATTTTAAAGTAGTGTTATGGAATCTCTGCAGCCTTACGCTGAGTTGGAGTTCTATTTGGTACCACATCTCATAAATTTTAATGTATTTTTTTATATAAATTTGTACTATTTTGCTTCTGTAATTATTTTATCTATGTGTGTGTCATTATGCGATACGATAGCCGAGTTGTTGTGTGGTCGGAATTTCGAGTCGAAAGACCCGAGTTCGATTCCCAGGTGGCAGTACCAATGAGTTTTACAAAAACTTATGTACGAATTTCATCGTTGGCTTGAACATAAAGGCGGCGACGGGCTCACCACCTGTCACGTTGTCCCGAAAATATCTTCGGTGGAAGGTGGGTCAAAGGGACTTAATTGTCTAGACTTGACCTCTGTCTACCCCTGTATTGGGAATTGCGTGTGTCATTATTTTATCTATGTGTCATGGTTGTTTCTTTCTTTGGCCTTGCAATGAGATCATATGCTGATATGCGCCATCTGATATTCATTAGTATTATGTGATGATTTAGATACTTTTTCCGCAGAACTGTACTATGAATTCTGCAGACATGATTGTGCGAAATGTTATATATTTGTCCCTTTCCTTGCCTTTAATAAGGTCGTCAACACAATGCGAAGTAAAAATTGTGTACATTCATAAAGAAATGTTGAACTGTTTGGAAATACATTGACCTACGCCTCGATACGACTGTTTGCTCAGTCCCTTTATATCGATAAACAAGGCATCGACCCCATATAGTATTGGTATGTGCATAGTGAATGACCGACTATGGAAGTTCATTATACACCTGATGGGAATACGTCTACTCTCAAAAATTTTAAGTTACCGAATACAGAATTGAGAGTAGTATAAATAATTGATTAATTATTTTTTATATGTATAATTGGTAGTCGAATGTATAAACCTCTGTCTACCCCAGTATTGCTAAATGCGTAAACATGCACATCCTGTTGTTATTATCCATTCAACGTCACAATAAAAAACAATACTGTACTACTGTCATAGATTAATTGACTAATCTATGACAGCTTGAAATTAGGGATGTACCTATATCGATAGAAATTTGTTTACCTTCGCAAATCGATACGTCGGATTCGGTACCTCCGGTTGCGATAATGCAACCAACCGGCACGGGGCGACGACCCGGACCACTTTCTGATCCGGGGATCACCGGCTGCATTAAGTAAGAAACGAGATGACTTTAAATTAGCTGCATTTTAACTTGACAGCGAGCTTTGCTCTGATATTTGTGGCGTCAAATTTGTATTGGAGTTATTTTCTGTGATCCCCTGCACAGTTACGGTCGCAATTATTAGCATCAGTTAACTTAAACTTAAGCTAAGATTAACTTAACTTTAGTCAGTATCTAAATACTTTTAATTTATCTCTCGAATCATTGCTCCAGTGCGAAATTGAAATATCGTATTTAAGAGTAATTATTATAAAATAAAAGTCTCATAGAAAGAAGTATTTTCTGCTGCACCTTTTCCAATTATCAGACATCTCTTGGATTTATTTTAAAACCTTAAAAATGTATTTATAAGCCATATCAGAACCTATCGAAACAATGAGATCGAGCCGTTTACAAGAGATGATATTTATACGTATAAAATTTAAGTGTCTCTTTATATTTTTCATTTTTTTTTATTTTTTCAGTCTATTTGTTCCGGCTAGTCTTCGGCTATTCTAACGGGTCTTTCACTACCAGATAGCTGGTGATAAAAGGTGTAACTTTGGCTACTTTTAGTATAGAAAAGTACTATAGTTAAAACTGTAGGCAAACCCGCAGGGCGCAGTTAGTGGGCTATAAAATTAGTACAGTATATACGATAAACTGGAACATCGATTGAAGTAACTTTGCAGCGATTAATTCATTCTGAGTTCACAGAATGAGTATAAATTTACACATCCTTCTCGGTATACGTATTATTAACCCATAATTGTCATTCGCAAATCAATAAGGGACTCATTTGTCCAGTTGTAACCAATTAATTATTCATACAAAAATATCTTCCATATTTAAATGTGATCATATTAAGTATGACCAGTTTTCTGGCTGCATCATTGTAATTCCATACTCGACAGCAGGCTGTTCCTTCTGCTTGAGACATCTGTCATTGCAAATAACATCCCTATAACGGCAAGATGCCGGTGTTATCTCGCCATAATGGCAAAGGAAGGTCGTAGATCATTCGTTTATGGTTTTGTGTCAGTCGTTCTCGAAGGATAACACACAAGGAGGACACATAATGCACCAAGTCGATCTTAATAAACAGCCAGTATCACGTTAAACGTCTAACTAAACGCGAACCTTATTTATTTGAGTGTTAATACTTTCGATTCATTGCGCATCAATAAGACAATGCTTAATCTCATTATCTCTTTCTCTCCTCCATGAAGGGACTCTTTTTTGATTGGGATCTTTATTTTTAAATAGCCTTTACTAATAGAAATCATGTGTATAGAAATATGTATGTAGTGTCATGTCAAAAAAAATCAGAATCTTAAAACATTCAAACAATCTAACTTTAATTGTTATAATGTTAGTAGAATTATACATAAAAATCGTAATAAAACCTCACTGACTAATGGCTATGTACCGTTACATAATTAAAAAGGTTCAGAAGGCCCAGATAATAGAAATTGTCATTAATATTGAACCTTGAAACTTAACTATTTAAATTATTCATACGCACAGACAATTTGCATACGCTCACAAACAAACTAAGTAAAAGGTTGGAGTTACATGGTTAACCTTCGTGTGGTAAAATAAATAAATATCTTCACGCAATTCCCAATACAAGGGTAAACAGAGGTCTAGTCTCGACAATTAACTCCCTTTGACCCACTTTCCACCGAAGATATTTTCGGGAAAACGTGACAGCTGGTGAGCCCGTCGCCGTCTTAATGTCCACGCCAACGATATAATTCGTTCATAAGTTTTTGAAAAACCCATTGGTACGAGCCTGCCACCTGGGGATCGAACTCGGGTCTCTCGACTCGAAATTCCGACCACCCAACCACTCGGCTATCGTGACTGGTAAAATAGATATGAGTAATAAAATCACGATAGCCGAGTGGTTGGATCCGATGTAGTCTGATAATGTGTTTCCTGAATCCGTCACTAGCAAGGTTCTTATGGAGAGACAGATGTCGCCACATAAGTAGCTGCGTATATCTGTTACTCAGCTGTTGTTTTGCAGGCGGAACATAAATAAAGCTGACTGGTTCTTGTTGTTACTTAATAGATTTCCTTTATTTGTACATTTATTTATTTTATCATAATCATAATGGCTATTTATGCACAAGAATGCAAAAATAGCTCGGTTGATATTTATGTTATAATATATGTAACGGTTGGCTCCGATTCCACTTCAGGTGCAATTTATTTGTTCGTTATATTATTGGCTAGTGATTTTTATCTTCACGCACAATCCCTGACGGGGTAGCCAGAGAGAACCGATCGCCAAGTGTCACGATCCTTACATACCTCTTTCGCTTCATTCAGATTCATCATTTTCTTTATACATGCACGTCGAGGTATATAAATGCGGTATAAACTTTTAATTGTATAGTTACAGTAATAAGTCTTCATCATCATATCATAAGGGCTCGTAAAAGTCCACTGCAGGACTTAGGCCTCTCTCGCACGAGCGGGTTCGTCATCTCTAAGTTTGGCAAGCGATTTGGCGAGCGCAATACCACACATACACACAAAACATAAGCATTATAATAATAGTTTGCACCGTGCGCAGTTTGGTAAGTTGGCTAGGAGATATGGGGACGAAAATTGGTGTAAAAACACAAAAAAGAGAAATATTTTGTGTTTAGACTAAATCCCAAGATCGGAAGGCGAAAGCTTATCCCCGAGATATAGTGAGCTATATAATAAGATGAATAAGAATTTATCGCCTATTTTCTGAATTAAAGAAAATAGATCTCTGTTATCTTTATTCGTGGAGGTATTTCATCGCGATAAATAAATTCAAAGTGGAACGTCGCGTGGAATGGTGTCGACTTATGAAACATTCATGCTTACTGCCTATATAGAATACGCGACGCTGTCATATCATGAGTTATTACAAGTTCGAATTCTGGGGATATGTGCTGCGGTATTCGTTGTTAGGATGCGAATTTAATCTAGACGTATGTCACATTGATTTGTTTGAATTGAAGACTTTGTAAGATGGAAAAACATTAAAAACGTTTAAGATAGTTAATTGACTCAGGCGTTACTTTGCGGAAATTCATTGTAAAGTTGTTATTGAAAAATGTATTCCACTGTTTGCACCACCACCACTAAAAGTGGTGGTGGTGCATACAGTGGAATTAGTGCACGTATCTGGGGAGGGAGGGTGGTGCTCTTCTTTTCTTCGGACCAGGTAACATATACCTTTTTATATTTGCATGCGGAATGTTGCGAAGTAATTTTTTCAATAACAACTTTAAAAATGTTTAAATTATATGAATTGTCTGTACCTTGGACAAGATCACATTCATTGCTTTGATCCTAAAGTAAGTAGCTAAAGCACTTGTGTTATGAAATCTAACACATCGGAAACAACGAAGTAACCACAAACCCGAGAAAATTAGTGAGAGCGGTTTTCAACATTTACCCGCCCAGGAATCGAACCCGCGAGCTCCGAGCAGGCGACACCATGAAAACCAGTGTGTACTACTCGTCTGCGGAAGTCGTATAACTCGAATCCATCACTTAGCGAGATTGAGCTTCCGATTTAACACTATATTGAATCACGTGACCACACAAAACTATTTTCGGCCGGGTTCATTAGCATTGATATTTGCGCTTTATATTTGTTTATACCGTTGGTGTGTCCGATTTGCCTCTTATTTTCGGTACAATAAATAACATACAATTTGTCGTACCGTTTCGTGCGAATAACAAGGATTGTTCGCGTGATGGAACTGTTATGTATTTGAATGAACTCGATACGTCATTATAGAATTTGTCTGTTTAAATTGAATAGTGTTGGTCTTCTCATATCGGTCACGTTTTCTTTTGTTTAAACTTATTAACGCAGTGAAAGCAACCGTTCTCGATATTGTAGCATCGATCGTTTTCGTGTTTTTAAGGGACTTGTTTTACATCTACCCTTATAGACGACCCGATATCTTATTTGGTAGTTGCCTAGTAACCAATATCGAATTTAAGGGTTATTCGTTTGAATGCCGCTAGGGGAAAACATTTCCGTGATGAATATGAATACTTGTAAGGCAGTTATGTAGTTTGTATACATTTCTATCATTGTAAGTATTTTGTATAGTTGAGTTAAACCAAGGCGGTAATAGACTCTTCACCTATCACGTTATACCTAATAAGCTGCGGCAAGACTAAATTGCCTTCAAAACCCTAAATCGGCGATTGCGTGAAGGTATATCTATCGAAATATTTTTATCCAAAATAATTAACCACTTCGGTGTCTTTGTTGTTTTTCACTTATACTCATGAGAATGTAGAGAAACTCCTAAATGGTAGTCATATTTATACTTTCTAGGCATTGATATATAATCGGCTATAAAACAGCCGTGAGGTAACGACGTAAGAATATTGCCACTCTCTTTCTTCCCGTGGGTGTCTAAGGGAGGCGACTAAGGGAAACACCCAGGAATATTATAATAGCAACCGATAGCTAGAGGGATAACCGTCTCTAAAAATATCAGACCAAAATAATCATACCGAAGATGGGCAGCAGCGTCCGAGATACGAGTGGTCTGGAACTGCGATGGCCAATCCGCTTGCCAAGCGTGGCGATTATGACATATCCTCCCTATGGGAGAGGCCGATGTCCTGCAGTGGACTTTAACAGGTCGTTATGTATGTATCTGTTTTACACATACATATACATGTGTAAAACAGAGAAATGACGTGACGCATTCACTTATAACCTATTCTAGCCCTGCACGTATAATGCATAGTACCTGCATACGTCAATATTGCGTTAAATATTAATTATGAATAGAAACACGTGCATTACTTTGTGCTATGGATAGATTACAAATAGAAATTTGTATACGGTATGTTATACAACTGCGCAATAAAAAACATTCAGTCACTAACTCATCGAAATCTACGTCATATCTTTAAAAAAATAATTTTACTGTAAACAACAGACTAACAGTAATATTAAAATAATTATGTATACTGTTACTTACTCTGGTTTACACGCACTCACTCTGTAACAGTAGCCATTTAACTTCATTGCTTATATTTGACGTTAACGGAATAATGAAAAGTGCTATGTCAAACTTAAAACAATTGAAGTGATTTTTTTCTTGTACCGTTGTTGGGCACGATATAACGCGTTAGTTCCGCGCCGTTGGGTGCGAGCGTGGCTCATCACTAATTTTACTCTTTCGTGTTTTTTTTTATTTCCCGCCAGACACTTTATTAACCTTCTTTTAAAATAATGACTTGATTATTATATTCGCATGATTTTTATTGATTTTCTCTGTGTGTGTGTGTGTGTGTGTATTTTTATCTCTTTGTCTACAAGTAAGGTCATTACAACTTATTTGTTTCATTTTTAATATTGATAATTGATCTATAAAGTTATGATTCCATACGTTCCTGCACGGATACTAACTTATGTGTTTTGTATAGTAAGTAAAAACTAAAATAAATTGGAAAACCAAATTAAAAAGAATAAAATTATTATATATCGAACCAAATATACATATTTTTATTAACGAAACCCATTTCTCGTTAACGTAGTTATGAATCCCGTGATTATTTCAACCCATTATTGTCGATTAATTGAGAGAGGCGCGAAATCGAATTTACGTAATTAAATTAATAGGGGTGGGCTTCGCGATTTCGTCGGCGTACATTCATTATCGACGTCGAGCTCAGCTGTTCGGCCGACGGTAGCGCCACCGTGCGTTTTTTTATCGAGTTCACGGTCAATTATGTCTGTGTGGACGGCGGCAACACATAAATTAACGAATACATTCGTAACGATTACCGGCCCGTTCGCGGCTTTTTGCTCCTATAGAATAAATATTCAAATTTATGATGGGGTTTAGTATGAAAGTTTACAGTGCACAAATTTTGATGCTTTTGCTTTTTTTTAGTATATTATTTAAACTAGTCACGGTAGTCGAAAGACCCGGAATTCGAGTCGAAAGACCCAAGTTCGATCCCCAGGAGGCAGGCTCTTACCAATGAGTTTTAAAAAAAAACTTATGTATGAATTATATCGTGGGCTGAGACATTGAGACGGCTACGGCGACGGGCTCACCACGTCGTTCCAAAATATCTTCGGTGGAGGGTGGGTCGAAGGTACTTAATTGTCTAGACCTCTGTCTACCCCTGTATTGAGAATGGCGTGAAGATATGTACATTATATATATATATATATATATATATATATATATATATATATATATATATATATATATATATATATATATATATATATATATATATATATATATACTGAGACATTAATGTAATGTGATATACTAAAATAGAATATAGGTATGGATGAAGTAAATTATTGAAAATTAGCTCAAAGCTGACCATAAAAACCGGCTTTCGAATCAAGAGACCCGACTTCGATTCCCAGGTGGCAGGCTCGTACCAATGGGTTTTTTTCAAAAACTTATGTACGAATTGGCTCACCACCTGTCACGTTGTCCCAAAAATATCTGCGGTGGAAGGTGCGTTAAAGGGCCTCTGTCTATCCCTGTATTGGGAATTGCGTGAAGATATTTAATTTTTTTATTTAGTTTAATATAGACATGCACTCTCAGGCACTCAACAACGCAAAACAGACCACCATTATTACTGTTATTAATGTATTAATAATTACTACTACACGACTATTACATGTAGGTTTGCTTACATCTTACTTCCGAGCTGAACAAATTTTACTAACAAACGCTTACTTACGCGATTACCATTAAAAATATCATTCGGTAACATTTATGTAGGTCAAATATTATCAAGCTGATACGGGTCGCTACTTCCTATTATTTAATAATATAATTTGTTACATTTTGTGAGGACTATATCGCCTAATTTATTTTATGCCCCGCTAGTTTCATCGTGTTCAAAGTTGATTTATAGACACTTTAATTACATTGTAACTATTTTTTAATCTGCTACTACTATATTTTTGACATGTTCACTGCAAGCTGCTGCATAAAATAATAATCTTCGCGCCATTCCCGATACAGGGGTAGACAGAGGTCTAGTCTGGACAAGTAAGTCCCTTCGATCCACCTTCCGCCGAAAATATTTTGGGAAAATATGAGGAAATGAAAAAGAGTTATTTTTCGTCCTTTTCGCGTTCAAATTATTCTATTGAGAGCTGATATGGTAATCTGTAGCAATAAAACAATTAACTTCATTGCGTTCATATCTTTTTTTTTTTTGGAAAAATAGAGCATTCGGTGCATCTGTTCTTACCTTCTTATCGTCCGCTTCAAGTTTAATGATCTTTTATATTGTTTTTGTAATTATTGTATCATATATACCTTACAAACTTTCTTTTAAAGTTCTTGGTAATCATTTTGTCTGTCGATTCGCATCAATTCGATTATAGTTGACATCAATTCTATATCCTAATATCGAATGCATTGGAAGTTCCAATTCTACTTCGCTACTCTTTGTTCACGGACGATTGGGAGCAAATTGAGTGCAAGTTTGACGTTAAACGACTTACCAGTACCTTGACTAGATGCTGGAAGGATCAGCTAGATGGAAATTTCAAAATTTTAAATCGACGAGCACTCTCACGAACGACGAATTACTTATTACTATCCTTACATAGACTTTAGACTGTATGTTGAATACTCACGATTGTTGTCTCTTGGAGGAACTTCATCTTTAAACACATTTAAATTCCCTTTTACTTATCAAAGGTTTCTTATTACAATTATAAATGCGAATATTATCTTATGCCATAAAGGCGAAACCGGCCAGGTATTTTAATATAAATAAATTGTGGAATAAGTAAAAGTGAACTTTATACTGTACTTTTGGGGAACAACAATTACTATGTGTTCTAATTATTTTCATAGAAGTCTGTGTTTTACTACAATAACAGCTAGGTTTCAGACGTGTCGTGTCACGTTCTTTCTGTGGTTAGGACAAGCCGTGCAATGGCTGCCGACAGATGGAGGAATAACCACAGAAAATTCGCTTGCCAAGCACGATGATTGTGGCAAATCCTCTTCCTGCCTGCTGATGTCCTGCAGTGAACTTTAGAACTATAAGTCTATTTAAGAAAAAATAGGTGTCAAATCAAAGTTTCAGCACGCTGAAGTGCAATTGGCCGACATCATATCTCCTAGACAACTGTTGGTAAAAGAAGGTTCTTGTGTGGCAACCTCGAACAGGCAAAGGCAGTTTAGAACGACCCCTCACAATATGAAGCGAAGACCTGTATAATATTAAGAGGAGTCGATTGATGCAGATGGCTTAGGAACTTTCTTTGCGACAATTTTCAAAAGACTATTTTTAGCAGTGGAGATTGGCTGTTTGATAATGACGATGTTTCAAACATTTGCAATATACTAACCTATGTATGTTTATTCCCCTTGCCTCTATTTCTGTCTAAAAACAAAAACATCCCGTTGTTTTTGTTTAACCGCTATCATTAAATAAAAAAAAATAAGTAAAAAATATTTTTTCATCATCAATCATTAAATGATAACAAATTAACGATACGTACGTGTATGATAAGCGGGAGGTCTTAGCAGATAATCGTAAAGTAATCTTTATGGGGCAGACAATAAGGCAGTAATGACAATTTAAAAGATTATCTGTGCTTTCGTTTCATGTACTTTTAAATGTACGTACATTTTGTAGCGCTGACGACGTCGAAGTGGGTCACGTTCCATATACGTGACGCATTATATACATGTATAAATCTTAAACTGTCTACTTGACTACGGAACATAAAAATTATGATACATGACTTTTTAACTTTTAGTTACTTACGTGTTGTGTCATGAAGTTTTAAAAGCCATCAAATTACGAAAAGTAAGATGCGATTTACTTTAATCTTAAGGTCAAGGTAAAAAGGTAACCTGATTGAAAAGTACTCTGAAAGATGAAGAACTATAGAAATAGTATCTGATAACTCAGATACTATTTCTATAGTGCTTCATCTTATCTATATGTGTATATTTTTTTGTATTAATAAATATTTTTTGTTAATATACAATTGTTTCAGAAGTGTCATCAATGTAACTTGAAATGTAAAATATGAACTAAATAGAAAGTAGGTACTTTCTAAAAAAAACTAATATACTCATATTAGTTTATATATCTACAAGATTTGTTTTTTGATCTTCATGTAATTTCTCATATTGGTAGGAGGTCTAGACAATGAAGTACTTTCGACCCACTTTATTACCGAGGCTTAATTGGAACAGCTTGATAGGTGACGAGCCTATCACCGAAACTATATATATTTTAAAGTTAACATTTGTTTCTACTAAAACTTTTCCCCGAATTTCAGCTGGTACACTATTTACTAAGCAGGATGGGTAAGATTGTTGACCTAATTACGTAGACAACCTCAGAATAAGTTATATCGTTAAATGACATAAAAGTCGAAGTCGAACGAGTTCGATCCTTAAGTAGTAGGCTCGTACGATTATGTTTTTTTTAAACTTATACACGATTTATATCGTTGGCTTGGACAAAATGCGACGACAGGCCAAAAATGTCTTCAGTAGAAAAGGATGCGAAATTATTTTATTTTCTAGGCCTCTGTCTATCCCAGTATTGTTAATGGGGTGAAGATATTTTTTTATTAATGACATTCTTATCGCAATAGTACATGTCACGTGTATGAAATGTATGTATGCAATTACGAGATTTGCGTTTCACGTGCGCAAAATCTCGTCATACGTCAAACGTATATACGCGTTTGTTAATCGGATAAGTAGGTAGTGATGTTACGTGATTTAATACTTCAGCAGCTTATTCGGATTGATATATTGAAACCCTATGATTTGTCTGTCTTAGCTGTGTGGAGAATGTACCTGTCGTCCTCATAGTCGGCCCAGTGGGTGACCGTGCCTTCAATAATAAGGGTTGATATGATAAATGCGAATGTATATGAAATGCTTGCCTATATTCATGCAATCACTGACAAGTTAAGTGAAAAATACTAACATAACGCATTTCCAGGGGTAGCTAGAGGTCTGAACAATTTTGTTCTTTCGACCCACAATTTCAATGGAACTTACTAGGGGATGTGAGAAGTGGTAAGCCTGTCGCCGATTTAATATCCAAGCCAATATATCTCCAAGGGTTTGAATTCGGATCTCTTGACTCGAATTCCGATCACCCAACCTCTATCGTGACTCAAGTTAATAAATGTTCACGTAATAAGTAATTATTATTAAAAAGTCTCACAATGTTACAAAAACTGTGACAAATACTGGCGGGACAAATTAAAAAAATCCTTTAAAAAACGCTGAAAGAAACTAATTCGCTACGAGGTATTTCTAAAAAGGTACTTCGCAAAAACCACATCCGGAACCTTAGGGTAATCGACCAGCTTTCGGCCTTGGACGGTCTACCCACTTGTAAGCAAGAGTTACTTTACTGTAGTGTTTTAGAATAATTCTTTGCGAAACTACTGAGCTGTTTTGTGTGCAAGCACGTTTGTTTTTCGTGCGGGAAAGCAGAGATTGGAAAAATCGTAAAGGTTTCTATGGGTACTCGAATCGCCATGTTTTCTTCTGAATTCAAAAAAAAAAAAACTAAATAACCATGCTCTCAATATTGGCTCTATATATGAGTACGGGTCCTTTCGACTAACACTAGATTATACTTACTTATTATACTTATTTGGAACTACGTGACAATTGGAGACCCTGTCTCTGTATCAATGTCCAAGCCAACTAAACATTCGTACATAAGTTTCTAGAATAGCTGGGGATTCAATTCGAGTCTCCAACTTCGTAATCAGATCACTCGGATATGTGACATGAAGCTAATTGAAAATAAATACATGCTTATGTAATTGGAAAGCTTTTGATTGTACTTGTGAATACTAAGATTTGATACAATAAGTGCTGTTTCAATAATATCATATTCAAAGTGAATAGCACTTAGATCTGTATGATATCACGTTTTGTTTTGAATTGACTGCCGAGAAATTATATAATGGTACAAGCAAATCTCTGTCTTATTAACTTCTGTTAAGATACAATAATGAAGCTCCTGTGCGATTGATGGAGCACTATCTACACGTGCCTGTCCCACCGCGGAAGTCTTACTACGTGCCCGTTTTGCAAGTCTCACTAATCCACGATCAAAGTAGTAAACGCCGCATAGACTGCATTGTGAATACATCTCTATGCACTACAACATTCGATTGATTTTCGTTTTCTATTACATAGTGTAATTCCTAGTGAACTGGTCGGATTATGTAAATGTGCACAGCTGTGTATCGATACCGTCATCGAGAGCACGCGAGTCGGAACCCAACCGATTATGACCTATATTGTTTACAACACACGGCACAAAATAATGCGCAGTACACAAAATTAATGCGCCACAGCTGTTATCGGCTTGCATAAGAGCCCCGGGTGTATTGTCTTTATCAGTTGGGTTTGTTTTTCTGACGCAATCGCGCCCGAACTGAACCCGCGGTTACATACACTCGTCGTACTATCGCTGCATGATATAAAACAAAGACAACGTCTGTCTGTTTCAACTAACACAACAAAGAAATTACTGAACGGATTTTCATATAGTTTTCACTGCTAAACGGAGTGAATAAGAGGAAGGTTTAGGTGTAGAATTTTGTTTTCTATTCCAAACACATCTTAAACAACGAACAATAACATTGCGACGTATGTTTTCGCTTCGCGACCTAAAGCATTAGGCTATTAACGCTGAGTTTTATATGTATGTCTTACTATATGGTCATATAATTTAAAAATATCATGTAAATAAAAAATTAATTTTAATTAAAGACATCTGTTGACATCTGAATCTGTCCTCTGAAGACACAGGTCTGCTGCAAGAAAATTCTTAAGAAGTAAACAGTACCTTTCTACACACGTTTTCCTTATAATTCTTCTCTTTCTATATTTGCGTGTGTAAATAAATAAAAAGAATCGTAAATTAAGCATCGTTTTTTTTTATAATTTATACACGTTGTTGTAATAATTTGTACTATTATATACATTAACCTATAAACAATGGACCCTAATTAACTCACGAGACATTCATAACAACTACCAGTGGCTCAACATTAAATTGTTAGCTCATTCCGGCTATATCGCACATCGTATCGATTTATTTAAAGTATCAGCACTAATCAGATTTCAAATTTTACTCTGTACTGTGTGTGTGTGGTATAGAGTAAGTTTTAGTTACATACTTCGGAATGAGAGCAATTCATGTGAAGTTGTCCCTAAGTATGTATATAATTATATAAATATCTTCACGCAATTCCCAATACAGGGGTCGACAGAGGTCTAGTCCCTTCGACCCACCTTCCACCGAAGATAATTTCGGGATAACGTGACTGGCGGTGAGCCTGACACCGTCTTTATGTCCAAGCCAACGATATAATTCGTACATAATCGTTTTTGAAAAACCTATTGGTACGAGCCTGCCACCTGGGGATCGAACTCGGTTCTCTCGACTCGAAATTCCGACTACCCAACCACTCGGCTATCGTGGCTTTAATATGTGTATGCATATTATGTATGTATGTATGTTTCCATGTTTTTTGCTCTGCTGCCCGCGTGAAACCAGGCGGGGTTGCCAGTTTATTATATTATCGACATCGATATGTCGGTCAAACGGATCGAGGCGGGATTTAAAACGTGAACGCTTACATCGGTCGCTCGAGTCAAGGTCCATTTGCAGAACGTGCTGCTGACTGTACGATCATTCTATTGCGTTTTGTTATTGTAGCGATTTCGTGAGCGGAATGAGTCCTTTCTGCGTGTTATTGTTTCATATTGAACGCTTGCATAATTTTAAAAGATAAAAGACAGTTTGTCGTTTTAAAAGTAACTCGCTGAGATGATATGCGGTGGAGCTTTTCACTGTTTTTTAAGGTTCAAGGCACTAGGTGAAAACTACCTAATGTACCATAGTCAGTGAATTCAATATAGGATTATAATTAAATGATTTACAGAATCATCTGTAAAAAAAACATGTGAAAACAAATAAAATTATTTTTGGAATTTTTAGTTATTTGATTTTACATATCTCATCAATATTCATTTGTATTCATCGAAAAAAAATATGCATTTTCTTATGAATAGTGTTTTTTTAGTTAACTTTCACATTTATTCTCTTTTTTTTTAAATATATAATAAAATAAATAAATAAATAAATATCTTCACGCAATTCCCAATACAGGGGTAGACAGAGGTCTAGTCTAGACAATTAAGTGCCCTTCGACCCACCTTCCACCGAAAATATTTTCGGGACAACGTGAAAGGTGGTTAGCCCGTCGCCGTTTTTATGTCCAAGCCAACGATATAATTCGTACATAAGTTTTAGAAAAACCCATTGGTACGGCCACTTGAGGATCAAACTCGGGTCTCTTGACTCGAAATTCCGACCACCCAACCACTCGGCTATCGTGACTTTTACTTTTTTTTAAATATAAGTAACTTAAAGTAAGAGTACAAAAACAGAATTAAAAAAAAGCATTCTTCTTCTTCTTCTTCTTCCTGCCCTTATCCCATGCTATGTGGGGTCGGCACAACATGTCTTCTTCTTCCACTCTCCTCTATTTTCTTCTCCTCTAAAAAAAAGCATTCATAAAGTAGAATTATTTATGCTTACATTAAAATATTATTCATTTTTTTTAAATCTACCGCCGTTTCATAATGAGATTACTCTAACAGAGCAGATACGGGCGAAAGTAACTCCGTAAGCATCCACCTCATTCCCGGGGTAGTTTATATTAATGTATTCATTTATATTATTGCAACCCCTTTTATAAAGATTTTCTTCCATAAAATTCTTAAACCGCGTTTTTTTAAACCGAATCACTTCCTCTCATTATGTCTCTATTTTCGAATACAAGACGTGACAAGATGAAAACCGAAATTTTATTAATTTACTTATTATTCGATGCTTATAATCACAATAGCCGAGTGGTTAGGTGATCGGAACTCGAGTCAAAAGCTCGTACCATTGGGTTTTTTCAAATACTCATGTACCAATTATATAGTTGGCTTGCACATAAAGATAGCTTACCACCTATCACGTTGTTCCAAAATATATTAGGTGTATGCAGCGGTCTATATAAATAGACCGCTGCATACCCCTGTATTGGGAATGGCGTGAAGATATATTTTGTTTTGTATTCAATGCTTTATCATCAAAATCATAACGGCCTGTAAAAGTCTACGCAGTAGCTTTTACAGGCTGTTATTATTACACACCGTTATTATTGCAGCCTCTGTCACACGGTAGGATTTGCTAAAATCGCCACGCTTGTCATGCAGGTTGGCGATTGCAGTATTAGACATGTGTGCACTAAGACAAAGACACTTTAGACGACGCCACCGTTCATCGGGCTGCTAAATTTCGGTTTGTCATTTTTTGAGATAGCTCTTTTGACGAATAGTCTATAGAGAACTATTGCAATTTGAATTCAATGATTAATTCTTTAACATAATCATAAACAGTTGAATCTTTGTTGATTTTATCAATTATAAGTCGATATAATTATTTGTCGAATCGGATTATGATCGTAATTATGAAGAAACAGGTTGTAGGAAAAACTGTGGTCTGTTAAATCGACATTTAATTTGCCTCTAATTGGGTAAATGATAAAAGAACAATGAAGTGCTTTGTGGTCTTAGATTGTTACAAATTCCTAAGGTTATCTAAAGGATAAAATAGGAATCATTACTTACTACGACTGGATGATCCAATAGTCTAGTTGGTAGTGAACCTGCCTTAGTAGCTAAGGTTTGCGGGTTCGAATCCCGCTGGACAAATATTTGTCTGATGAATCTTTGTGCTGGCGACATGTGCCACATACTTATGCTTTCCTGATTTATGCTATTCAACTGGCTGGCACAGAGTAATTTGATTTGCTTTTCTTTTAGACCGAATTAAAGAGTTAGGTTAGGTTAAGTTAGAAAATACAGGCCGGAAAACAATTTTTTTTCGAATTCGCTTTATCTTTGTCAGAAAACTAATCATTGACAACTATCAAACGTTACCACTAATACACCGAAACCGGTTGAAACCCTAGCTGTTTTGAATTCTCGGCTCGACCAGCTGACTCGCGGCCGTCATTGTTCAGTGCGCACAGACGCACATTGTCCGAGATGTTGCCGGTGCAGTGCCGCCAACGCGCGCTCTATTTTCATTACTCTATAGTTAGAACGGGGCAAGACATCTCAGGCCGACCTTGAAGTTATATCGGTGTTTTCAAGATCAATAACAGCCATCCCCGCGGACTGCCAGCTGATACATTCCCGTTATGACGTGCAACGAGGAAATAATTAAAAAAATATCACGTATAATTAAGTTCTTTTGATCAATCTTCCGAAGTCATTTTTGGGAAAATGTGACGTGAAAAAGATCTATGAATATATTTAATTTTGAAGTGAAACTTCTTTAGAATCGTTGTGATTTGAAACCGGATGCAACGGAAAAAGCGACAGGTAAGACACACAAATACAAAAATGTGTACGATGACGCAGTAAAAGAACGAGACAGAAATATACATACTATTTTATAAATAAACTTTGTAATTATTCTACTCTTGTTATAATTTAATACTCTTGTTAAATTAAGTTTAAATTGTATGTATTCATCTCATTCTTTTGTTGATTTACTGAAGTCTCACTTCTTTCGTGTGTGAATCGCACACATCAATTTTTTTATATGTAATTTTTGTGTCATCATAATCATCGTAACTGCCGGTAAAGCACACTGCAGGTCAGAGACCTCTCCCATACGGGAGGGTTTGCCATTATCGCCACGCTTGGCAAGCGGATTGCAGCCGTCACCATTGTCAGTTTCCTAACCTTTTGTTTTCTCTTATGACGCCCAAGCGGAGAAAGGGATGACCGTATAGCATAAACCGATACTGTACGTCACCAGATACCGCACGATCTCTCTTGTTGTAACACCTAAACCATGACAATAAACAAAACAACCATATATTCAATATACATATATAGATAGGGACAACATCACATACATAGCTCTGATCCCAATGTAAGATGCTGAAGCACTTGTGGTATAGGAATCGGAAACAACTAATCACAACGGCACCACAAACATCCAGACAATAAACAGAAGATATTTTTTTTCTACATAGTCACAACCAGGAATCGTACCCGGGACCGCGGGGTGGCAACACCTTGAAAACCGGTGTTTACGCCTCTCGTCCACGGAGGTCGTCACGAATCAGTATTTAAATTACAACAATATAAACACCACTAGACTTAGTTGTGTAAATACATAATTTGTCGACAAACGGTCGCGGCGTGTTAAATGGAAGCTTAAAGTTATCATGAAGTAAATATTTTCCGTCGCGTTGCACATGAAACCGGAATGAAACAAAAGAAAACGATGTCACTCACCTCTGTACAGAAACAACGCGCATGTGGGGCAGGATAATGCAAGAAATTATTTATTTACAAACACTGATAGCTTATCTATCCGTTATCATCGCGCGACGTTTTCGAAGCTACGAATTTAAAGACGTTTTTGTTTTCGTTAACAATTTAATTGATTGTCTTAACTTCCTATGGTATTTGAAAAATGTCAAGGGCAAAAACGTTGGGGAAGCACGGTTCTATATAATTTTTAGGATGATGCATGTGTTACTTAGTCATTAATTGATGAAGGCAATTGTACGAAGGTACAGATTAACCCGTAACGTCTCAATTTGACAGTTATGAACCACTTGTCATCATAAATTATGTAACCACCTGTCATCCCTATATGAATGATGCGAGATTATGGCTATTAATCAGCATTAATATAATATAAGTACAGGAATTGTAATTAAATTATCAACGACGTTTCCGAAAATAAATTTCGTCTTAATCTTGTCGCGGGTTTAAGAATTTACCACTCACTTTTTAGACTGATGACTGAGTTAATCTGTTACTTAAAACTATCTCACGTTTCTCACTCTCGCTCTTGTCTTATCCTTTTTAACTCGCTCTAACAGGTATAGATGATCTCATGGCCTAGTAGATGATCTCCTTGGCCGAACGGTTTTCATGGTGCCTACTCTGAAGTGGTGGGTTCGATTCACGGACGGATCAACGTAGAAAACTACTTTTTCTGCATAGTCTCGGGTCTGGGTGTTTGTGGTACCTTGGTTGTTACTGATTCCTTAAACTCAAATGCTCTAGCTATTATGGGATCAGAGCAATGTGTCATACTGTCCCCCTATCTATGTGCATGTGCTATTGTATAGTATTTCTTGTGCCCCACGCTTTAGTAAAAAGGCGTTTATTTTAGGAAGAATTACATATGCACTAATTAGTGATATGATGTGCACACAAAATAACAATATAATGATAATAATATTAGTATTTCCGTCTGTAAAGTCGCCATATTGCTTCATTAAAAAATCAGCGCTCTAACCTAACATGTTCTACAGCAATTTGCTGTAATTAAGTCCTAATTTGACGTCACATTAGTTTTTTCTCAATATTTCCTTTGAGTGATATCTAAAAGTTTCTTACTTTCTTTTTTCTCTTTCAAATAGCCTATATCCAATTCTACGATATTATAAACACGTACACTGGATATTTAATATAAACCCATTCATTTCATTCTTTATTGAAGCACGTACTCTATACTCATTCAGTAAAGACCTCTAGAGTCTTTCTCATTCGATTCCTGCAGACTGCTTGGTGAGTTTCGACTCAATGATTGAATTTGGAACAGAACTGTGCAGTCTAGAGATAAATGACTGTGTAACAATGCGAGCTCGAGAGACTTCGCAACGCTTTAATACGCCATTGTGATCCAAAGTTTTAGTGTTGAGCAACAAACTGAGAACAATGTGCTGACCCGGGCGGCGAGGCTCTGGCGGGCCATTGTGCGGTGGATTAAAGCGAAGGCTGAGAGCAGCGATCTGTCTGACATACCTTGTATGTAGGTAATAGGTACTTCGGTGACCAAGTTACGCTTAGCTGGTTTTAGGGTGCCGTTCGTCCGAATAACAAAACGCTTATAAATAAATACATACGTAAATAGAGACAACATCACACATATTACTCTGGTCCCAAAGTAAGCACTTGTATTATGGAATAGCAGCAAACATGTAGAAAAAGTGTTTTCTACATTGGCCCGAACGGAAATTGAACACGGGACCCAAGAGCTGGCGACACCATGAAAACCTGTTTGTACTCCACTCATCGAGCGGAGGCTATAGGAACTTTACTTTTGGTCCGGCACCATTACGTCAGTTCGCTGGCCACAGTCAATTTTCTCTGAGAAATGGTTCAGAGTGTGGTTCGGACCTAGACGACTCCTAGGCTGAGAAGGAGTCTACCGCATTTTAAATATTATTTTTTATCTTCAAGCTATTCCCATATAATTAACCATTAATCCACTTTTCGTTGTAGAACTATTCATGGATGATTATAATAAAGAAAATTAATTCACAAAAAGAGTTACTTTTTGTGGATGAATTTTATTTGCTTGGAGGTACCTTACTACTCCAATACATATATTGTTTATGATTTTATCATAAATATTTCATTGCGAAATTCCGAGATTGTTAAGAAAACGAACAAAAATTGCGTCTAGATTTTCCTAAACGTGTTTATGACGCTTAGCTCTTCGCCCAATCCCGAGTAGTATTAGGAGGAAAAGAGGTCAACTCAGTCGTGAGCGATTTGCGGTGATTTAGAAATACATTCGAAAAATATTTGCCTCATTTCAAGTAACTTTGAATATTTACCTTATGTCGAATGTCTAAACAGTTTTTACTTTATGATTTAATAACTTAAGTTCTTGCTTAGAAAAAATAACAGAAGAGACAAGTGCTCTTTAAACTTTTATAAAAAAATTATCTTCCTCATTCCGCCTTCACTATCTTCCTTTGTATTGTTTCTAAAACCTAGGACCCGTTATATTTCTTATCCTAAGACCAAATATGTTTGTATAAATATTAACTGTCGTGTGGTGTTGGCGTTAGAAAGTAATAATAATAACAAGTGTCTGGTCCGCTCACGAGCGTGGCTATTATGACTAAACCCTCCCTTATGAAATAGGTCTATGGCCTGTTAATCTGCTAATAAGAAAAAATATCTTCAAGCTATTCCCATTATTGGAGTAGACAGACCCAGGCAGTTAAGTCTTTTCTACCCACCTTTCAACGAAGAAATTTTTTCGGACAACTTGACATGTGCTGAATCTGCCTCCGACTTTATGTAAGAATAGAATATAAAAAGTCACGGTAGCCGAGTGGTTGGATCAACGGAATTCGATTAAAGAAAACCAAGTTCGATCCCCAGGTGGAAGGCTCTCATATCAATGAGTATATTTATATCAAATATGTAATTATTTTATCAGAATATTGCCCCACATGTCATGTGTCGGTAACGCAATTTCTTTACGCCTTTGGTTGCCTGGAAGAGATCACTATGCAGCAAAACTGCCGTCAAATTATATATACATTTTGTTTTGAATTATTTCTATGTTGCCTCAATTTCCTGTTTTGTGGTGTCCAATATATTCATTCATTCTTTCATTCATTCCCAATTTCTTTATAGCTTCTTTGGGATGATGCAAAGTATGTGATTTTGTCCTAATATATTTATTATTAACTAAAACATAATGATTAACATTTCTTTTATTTAACTTACTACATAACTTTTTAAATACTAAAGACAAAAAATAAAGTCACGATAGCCGAGTGGTTGGACAGTCGGAAAAACTTATGTACGAATTATTCATCGTTGGCTTGGACATAAAGACGGCGATGGGCTCACCACCTGTCACGATGTCCCGAAAATATCTTCGGTGGAAGGTGGGTCGAAGGGACTTAATTGTCTAACCAGACCTCTGTCTACCCCTGTATTAGGAAGGGCGTGAAGATATTTATTTATTTATTATTTATTTAAACACCAAAGACAATTTTCTAAAGTATTGAAGACTATCCTATGTACAGTTTGTAACAAAGGCCCCACTCGCCCGGTTGTCCTCACGGTAGAAACAATTGTAGTGTAGACAAACGTGAATAATTCCACACTACGGTTTCATCACATCACAACACCGCAATTAAACTGGATAAATGATTAAAGATTAGTGTGTCAGTGGCGACGAGGTGAACGCACTTGGAAATACGCAAATAGAAATAATGTTTGCGTTCTAGTTTTTTTTATCTATCTGAATCATGATTATTAAAAAAGTGAATTAAAAATATGTGTCTACATCGCACGACTGAAGTTCACTCCCTAGGAACGATCATTAAATGCAAGCGTTTAGATACCTTTATATATATTATTATATATTTGTAAAATACATGACATAGTTATGGAAACATAGACAAACACAAACTAACATGGAGCCAAGAGTACTCCGTGCTGGGGGCTGAGCAAGATAAGTTGCGCACGACCATAAAGTATAATGTAACGATTAATCTTATATGATTAAATTAAAGATAGAAATGATCTTTAATTTAATCACATAAAAGTTCAGCATAAATATGCTTTAAATATCAATAAAATTGGTTAATCATATATATAAAATTCTCGTGTCACAATGTTAGTTACCTTACTCCTCCGAAACGGCTCAACCGATTCTCATGAAATTATGTATTGGGTAGGTCTGAGAATCGGACATCAATTTTTCATCCCCCTAAATGTTAAGAGTAGTCCAACCCAATTATTTTTATATTACATACAGCATTAAAAATACATACAACCCTAAATTTTCACCCCTACAATCAACCCTTATTTTTATATGACGAAACAACGTTTGCTGGGTCAGCTAGTACAGATATAAAAGTCTGAATTTTCTCCTCGTAAATGTTC
The DNA here is from genome assembly GCA_029286605.1 of Sericinus montela. NCBI lineage: Eukaryota > Metazoa > Arthropoda > Insecta > Lepidoptera > Papilionidae > Sericinus > Sericinus montela. Next base: position 4,280,800 of record JAGSMR010000060.1, on the reverse strand, counting down.
ATACCTCGGGCTCATATATGTTAATAATAGATTCTTAAGGAGTAAACACCAACAAACTTAATCCACATTTCCGATTGTTCTTTACAGGATGATTTGCTCATCAGCTGGTAATATTACTTAGTAGTAATATTCATATTACTTAGTAGTAATTATTCCGTGTAGTAACGGCGTAAGGATATTACCACTTCCTTTCTTGCCGAGGATGGCGTAAGAGAAGACAAAGGCAAACAGCCTTGAATATCGTTATGGCAACTGATAGATGGCGGGATAACCATCTCTAAAAATATCAGACCGAAGATGGGCAGCAGCGTCTAAGGTGCAAGTGGTCTGGTACTGCGATCGTCAATCCGCTTGCCAAGCGTGGCGATTATGGCAAATCCTCCCCATTGGGAGAGCCCTACATCCTGCAGTGGACTTTAACAGGCCGATACGTATGTATGTATGTATTACTTCTTACGTCACGTTCCGATGTCCTCGTGATTTTGAAGTATCTCAAGTATTTATACATTATACTCGTATATGTATGTAGTACCCCTAAATATTGATGAAGGAACGTTTATTTTTATTTTATAAACATTATTGAGTCATCGTCGAATGTTTTAAAATAGAGGCCACATTGAGTGTCCATAGACAATCGACGTAAGTATAATATTTAAAAAAAAACGCAGCCGCACTTGATTTTTGACAAGAAACTGGCTCGCTGTCCATACTCTTGTGGATGATGTTTATTAATTTATGTATGTTGCAGCCATATAATAGCATTGAGAACTCTATTTGCTCCCGCTGCATTATTTCCCAAAAGTGAAATTGAAGGTTTGTTAGCGTAATAATAGATTTCAGTCTTAACTCGTAAACCGAAGTCGCAGCTTCGAATCTGCCATTCTTGAATCTAATCTTCTTATTTGGATGAATAATTGTTTTGATTTGATATCACCGCATCGGTGCCTTTCATCCGCCATCCTCTCGTCTAAGTTGCAAACCTTCGCTACGTTTTTTTTTTCATTTATTTAAAGGACAAACGACGGTGATTAAGTGAGATAACAATAATTTTAAAAAAATAATGACAAATTTAGTGTACATCCAAGCACCTGGTTGCACTAAAATATTCCTTGCTACGCTTGTCTTGCGTTATTGCTGCGAACTTATTTCTTAACTAACAGACCCGTTTTTTTTTATTTATATTTTCGAATCCGTGTAGCACTGAGATTACGATCTAAACGCAAAAAAGGGCTTTGACTGCGTGATCGCACTACGAAAAGTTTTTCCTGTTTGTTATATAAAAATAAGCGTCCGCTGTATTTAGGCATTCAGCACGCGATGCTAGATGGAATCAGTAAATTCATCAAACGCGTATGACTCAGATTTAAGAGCTTTTGGCTTCGTTACACGCAACGGACTTTAAATTGGACTTATATTTAGACTGGCTGTTGCTGATTTTAGTGGAATTAATGACATCTGTGATAAATCCCTTGCGGCCGAGCACGTGGAAAAACTTTTCGGTAATTGTAAGTTGGTAACATTGCACTGGGCAGACAGGTTGGCCAACCGTAAGATAGTTGAACTTACGACAGAGTAATTTAAATGAATTTGTTTTATGAAGATGTCAGCTTAAAATTACTTTGCAAATAATAAATCAGATGAAATAATGATGTAATGATTATGAAATAAAATTACCAAATATATATATAGTAAGTATATTGTACCGTTCACCTGGACACTAAGACGGCGATAACCTCATCTCTAGTAAAGTTGTCCCAAAAAAGCAACGATGAAAAGTGAGTCCAAAACGCCTTCTGTCCATCGCGGTATTGGGAAAACGCAAAAAGAAAAATTACCATCAAATTCACCAAAGTCAAAATTAAAAGGTAAACGATCCCAGTAAAGTTTAACCGTATTCCGGATAATCCGGCTGTGTCGCTGTAATCCGTTCCCCCGGTACGTAGACACCCCGCGCCGGACCATTAGTGAGATGAGATGAGATGAGCTTTCGGGTCCAACGCGCCACGCCCAACGACTCACTAATATTTAAAGAGGCTAAAAATGTTAACCTTTGTTTTTGTAGCTTGATGAATTCTTAATGTAATTCCTTTGATGTTCCCGCCGCGAATTTTTTATTTTCGGTCTCACTTAAACCGCGCGAAGCCAAAGTAATTTATTAAAACACACGGCTCGCGTTCGGTTGATCCTAATGTGTCCTCGGGATTTACTTAATTGAGATAACAATATCCTTGTTTTATATCCTCATACAATTCCCCATACTGGGGTAAACAGAGGTCTAGACAAAGAAATACCTTGACCCAATTTTCACCGAAGCTGTTCTGGGACGACGTGACTGGAGGCTATCGGCGTCTTAAAGTCCAAACTAACGGTACAAAAATACAGGTAGATAAATGTTTATTATTACATACAAAAGACTCTAGTACAAACATTCATATTCATCACACAAATGTTTTCCCCTAGCGGGATTCGAACACACATACTTCATCTTCGAAGTCACTTCACTACCAAAAACAGCGACGGGCTCACCGCCTGTCACGGTGTCTCAAAATTGTCTTGGGTGGAAGGTTGGTCGAAAGGACTTAACTATTTGAACCTCTGGTCTACCCCTTCATTGGGAGTGGTGTGAATGTTTTTTACAAGTAACTTAATATTACTCTGTAATTCTATTTACATTAATAATTATTAGAGTGCAATTCAAAGATTTATTTCTCTAATCATTCGGAGCAATGACATCCATTTGTCTCGGCCTTCATTACCGCTTTTGTTCAATGAGGTCAATGAACCTAAAGTCGTGATTGAGTCTCCTTGTAATTACTGCGTATTTATTATTTACATATCGAATTATCCTTGTCGTAGTTTATTATGTAAAATATAAAATTTATTTCTGTTGATATATATATGTTTTAAAGAATTCATTTTCGAATTATTAAAAAAGAAATAGCATCGGGTTCTATAATTTATTGTATTAATAATATGTATTGTATTAGATATAATGTTTTTTTTTAATTTGAAATTAAATGTATTGCCATAGTCATAGTCAACAATAACCGGAAACGTGGTTGCTTTAGACGCAAGTTACCCAGGTTTGATCCCCGGACCGGGACTGCTAAAACTGTTAAAAGCAATTTTAAGTGCTGAATTTAGCAAGAGCTCGTCGGGGAAAGAAAACATGGTGAGGAAAGTTATATAGTAAGCTCAGAAATACATTGATGACATACATACAAGAAATACAGTGGATATTAGCCGTCTGCCACGTCATTATTTCTCAACTTTTAGTACAATTTATTTATAACTTATCTATTTCTAAAGAAATAAAAAACACGCAAAAGACAACTTTTTGAGTTTGTGTCCGATGCAAGACTCGAAACATATAATTTGTTACGTTGGATTGTACACTAAGGCGGCAACAAGCTCACAATCTGACGTTGTCCAAATAAGCTCTGATGAATTATGACGCGAAAGAACTACAATACTGTATGGACCAGATTAAATATTGCTTAAAGTATAGACATAATACTGACCAGACCCTAGACTGGGTTCACGGTCGTGGACGAGTGTCATAAATACCGATTTTCAAGGTGTCGCCATCTCGAGGTTTGATTCCCGGTCGGGTCAATGTAGAAAAAACACTTTTTCTACATTTTCTCGGGTTTGGGTGTTTATAGTGCCTTCGTTGTTTCCGATTCCCATATCACATTGTTTTAGCGTCTTACATTGGTATCGGAGCAATGTTTGTGATGTTGTCCCTATCTTTATACATTCATACATAACCTCTCCCATAGGGAGGATTTGCCACAATCGCCACGCTTGGCAAGCGGATTGGCGATCGCACTATCAGATATCTTGCACCTCAGACGCTGCTGCCCATCTTCGGTCTGATTATTTTGGTCTGATATTTTTAGAGACGGTTATCCCGCCATCTATCGATTGTCATAACGATGTTCAAGGCTGTTTCCCTAAATCGCCTCTTACGACACCCACGGGAAGAAAGGGAATGGCAATACTCTTACACCGCTACCACACGGAGGCCTACGAGCCTGTATCTACTGGACCTCGTACCTGTCTATATGTGTCTATCTATATATGTATTCTTGTTTCAATAGATAAATGATTAGTTTTGGCAATAAGTCACGATAGCCGAGTGGTGGGGTGGTCGGAATTTCGAGTCAAGAGACCCGAGTTCGATCCCCAGGTGGCAGGCTCGTACCAATGCGTTTTTCAAAAACTTATGTACGCATTACATCGTTGGCGGCGACGGGCTCACCACCTGTAACGTTGTCCCGAAAATATCTTCGTTGAAAGGTGGGTCGAAGGTACTTAATTGTCTAGACTAGATCTTTGTCTACCCCTGCATTGGGAATTGCGTGAAGATATTTTTTATTTGTTTTGGTCCGCAGAGGGTGGCGGGCGCGGGCGCGGTGCGCGGGGCGCGGGAGGCGAGCGCGCGCGGCAGCTGACCGGCGGCGCGCGGCACATGTGGGCGGCAGGCGCGTGCTGCGCGCGCAACTCAGGTACCCGCGTGTTCCACTCTATTGCCGGTACCAGCTGACTGAACCGTCTGATGGGTTACATAGACAGGGACATCATCACATGCATAGATAGAGACAACATCACCAAACATTTTATTTTTATTTATTTATTTTCATAGCTAAGTACACACAATGTTTACATTTAAAATCTGCCAAACTGTAACACAGTTTGTCGGCAGTAGGCCTCGTGGACAATGTTCCGATACTCAATGTAGTACTCGATAACTAAATACAACTAAATAAAAAAAAATACACAAAAAAAATACTTAAAAATATCAAATCAAATCATTTATTCATCGACGACTTAAAGCACTTAAGAACATTGCTCTGATCTCAAAGTGAGTAGCTAAAGCACGCGTGTTATAGAAGCAGAAACAATAAACGTACCATAATAAGTGGCTACCGCAACCCACGTTATTACATACATAGACATGGACAACATCAGATACATTGCTCTGATCCCAATGTAAGTAGATAAAACACGCGTGTTATGGAATTAGAAACAACGAAGGTACGATAAACACCTACATCCGAGAAAATAATAAAAGTGGTGGCTACATAGATAGGGACCTAACAAAGCATAGATAGGGACATTATCTCATACATTGCTCTGATCCCAAATAAAACAGCTAAAGCACGCGTGTTATGGAATTAAAAACAACGAAGGTACCACAAACACTTATACATGAGAAAGTGTAGAAAAACTGGTGGTGGAGGAACAACATCACACACATTGCTCTGATCCCGAAGTGAGTGGCTTAAGTACTTGTGTTATGGAATCGGAAACAACGAAGGAGAAAATCTAAAGTGATTTTACTTAGACCTCTCCGGGGATCGAATTCGGGACACCATTTCGATGTCAGTGCTGGCGACACCATAAAAGCCGGTGTATAAGTTACTCGTCCATAGAGTCATTATACATGAAACTTTGCTTTTCTTACTGTTAATCTGAAAATTATCTACTCTCAGGCTGATAAATCTTTATGAGTTTTTAATCCAAGGTTAAATTTGCACCCATTGAGGACTAACATGGAAAGCTCAGAGTGAATTAATTTTTGACTGTCATCCAAACGACTCAAAACAGAGGTGTGTCCCATCCTTGGTATAGTGAAAGATTAGCCTTAAAAAAACTAACACCTGCACGAGTTTATTTTCAACTTAAAATTATTTGTAGTCCTAAGTTACATTAATGACATTAAGTAGATAATCAAGTTGTAAAGACTGTAACTGTAGTCACAAACATTTCTATTCCATGTAAGCTTCACGTACAGATTGGTCTAACGTTGTTATTACATTATGTTTTTATTAAAATATAATGTAAGAACCGCGTCAATTACTTTTTAAGTCTTATTTATATTGTTTTGAAGTTATATTTTTGTTGCATATGTTTTACGAAATAATTGTACATTTAAATAATTAAAAATCGCATGAGTCCTGTTACTCTAAAGCCTCGTGTGCACTATTTTCAAACAAAGGAGGAGTCTGCTTCGAGAACTTTTTTGTCTGAGATACAATTATATTACACTACCTTACTTTCATCTTAAAAGACATATTCATTTATTAAAAAAAAACATATTAATTTATTTATTCCAATAAAATAAGTACTGTGAGCTACATTTTATTTTAATAGAAAGATAACATAACCAATGTATTCATAACTAAAAAAAAATATCAAAATAAGTACTACTAATTACTAGTTTTTCTATCGTAAATCGCGACTTTCGCAAATATCCTCCCCGCCCGAATACATGCTGGCAACCTAACTGCAAAAGTCTCTCGGCGGTGCCAACCTGGCGTAGTGCACACGAAGCGGGCCCGGTCTGACTGGGGCTGTGTGTTGGTAGCTAGCAGGCACTCATGCGTGACGGGGTGACTAAACGTGGCGGGGTGGCAGGCGAGGGCGGCGCCGCGACCGCGCGCGCGCCGGTCAAACCTTCCAGGCGTACCTGCCACCGGCGCACCGCACCCACAGCTGCATACACTGCCGCGCGCACCTGGCCAGCCATGACGAGCTTATATCCAAGGTAAATACCTTCAAGACTTTCCTGATACTGGGGTAGACGGAGGTCTAGACAATTCAGTTCTTGGAGCCACTTTCCGCTGAGGAAATATTTTCGGGGCAACAAGGGTGACAAGTGGTGAGCCCGTTGCTGTGTTTTTGTCCAAGCCAAGGATATAAATCGTACATAAGTTTTTGAAAAGGCCCATTGGTATGAGCCTTGGGAATCGAACCTCCCTGCTATCGTGACTAGCTAAGGCGAGGAATATATAATAAATAAATACATACATGCATAGCGATAACATCACATACTTTCTTCTTATCCCAAAGTAAGTAGCTTAAGCTCTTGTATCACTATGGAATCAAATAATAAAAGTGGTGGCTACATAGATAGGGACCTAATAAAGCATAGATAGGGACATTATCACATACATTGCTCTGATCCCAAATAAAACAGCTAAAGCACGCGTGCAGTTATGGAATTAAAAACAACGAAGGTACCACAAACACTTATACATGAGAAAGTGTAGAAAACTGGTGGGTACATGATAGATCTGATACATGCATAGATAGGAACAACATCACACACATTGCTCTGATCCCAAATAAAACAGCTAAAGCACGCGTGTTATGGAATTAGAAACAACGAAGGAGAAAATCTAAAGTGATTTTACTTAGACCTCTCCGGGGATCGAATTCGGGACACCATTTCGATGTCAGTGCTGGCGACACCATAAAAGCCGGTGTATAAGTTACTCGTCCATAGAGTCATTATACATGAAACTTTGCTTTTCTTACTGTTAATCTGAAAATTATCTACTCTCAGGCTGATAAATCTTTATGAGTTTTTAATCCAAGGTTAAATTTGCACCCATTGAGGACTAACATGGAAAGCTCAGAGTGAATTAATTTTTGACTGTCATCCAAACGACTCAAAACAGAGGTGTGTCCCATCCTTGGTATAGTGAAAGATTAGCCTTAAAAAAACTAACACCTGCACGAGTTTATTTTCAACTTAAAATTATTTGTAGTCCTAAGTTACATTAATGACATTAAGTAGATAATCAAGTTGTAAAGACTGTAACTGTAGTCACAAACATTTCTATTCCATGTAAGCTTCACGTACAGATAGGTCTAACGTTGTTATTACATTATGTTTTTATTAAAATATAATGTAAGAACCGCGACAATTACTTTTAAGTCTTATTTATATTGTTTTGAAGTTATATTTTGTTGCATATGTTTTACGAAATAATTGTACATTTAAATAATTAAAATCGCATGAGTCCTGTTACTCTAAAGCCTCGTGTGCACTATTTTCAAACAAAGGAGGAGTCTGCTTCGAGAACTTTTTTGTCTGAGATACAGTTATATTACACTACCTTACTTTCATCTTAAAAGACATATTCATTTATTAAAAAAAAACATATTAATTTATTTATTCCAATAAAATAAGTACTGTGAGCTACATTTTATTTTAATAGAAAGATAACATAACCAATGTATTCATAACTAAAAAAAAAATATCAAAATAAGTACTACTAATTACTAGTTTTTCTATCGTAAATCGCGACTTTCGCAAATATCCTCCCCGCCCGAATACATGCTGGCAACCTAACTGCAAAAGTCTCTCGGCGGTGCCAACCTGGCGTAGTGCACACGAAGCGGGCCCGGTCTGACTGGGGCTGTGTGTTGGTAGCTAGCAGGCACTCATGCGTGACGGGGTGACTAAACGTGGCGGGGTGGCAGGCGAGGGCGGCGCCGCGACCGCGCGCGCGCCGGTCAAAACCTTCCAGGCGTACCTGCCACCGGCGCACCGCACCTACAGCTGCATACACTGCCGCGCGCACCTGGCCAGCCATGACGAGCTTATATCCAAGGTAAATACCTTCAAGACTTTCCCGATACTGGGGTAGACGGAGGTCTAGACAATTCAGTTCTTTGGAGCCACTTTCCGCTGAGGAAATATTTTCGGGGCAACAAGGGTGACAAGTGGTGAGCCCGTTGCTGTGTTTTTGTCCAAGCCAAGGATATAAATCGTACATAAGTTTCTTGAAAAGGCCCATTGGTATGAGCCTTGGGAATCGAACCTCCCTGCTATCGTGACTAGCTAAGGCGAGGAATATATAATAAATAAATACATACATGCATAGCGATAACATCACATACTTTCTTCTTATCCCAAAGTAAGTAGCTTAAGCTCTTGTATCACTATGGAATCAAATAATAAAGGTACCACAAACACACAGTCCCGAGAAAATGTAGAAAAAAGTTTTCTACATTAACCAGACCGAGAATCGAACCCGGGACCGCTGGCGACACCATGAAATAGTGTGTATGCCACTCGTCCACTGGGGTCACGCGCGCACTCACACACACACACACACACACACTGACACAAACCTTGAGCGCGCGCGCTGCAGACACTTTATAAAATAATATACAACATACGAGTATAACTAAATTTAAGTGCAAGTAAGTAGATATGAAATTGGGAATCGATCAGACCTCGTAGGAGGTCGATCTTCAAACAGTCTCAGTTAAATTAGCAGCTTAGTGTCAGTTAAATTTACAATTATGACACATTGCGCTGTAATATTACTAGAAACAAATGTAAAAATACGAAATTCGTGTGTGAATACAATGGCAACGGACAGAAAATATTATATCTCATTTATATTGTTAAGCCGAGTTGTTGGGTGCTCGGAATTACGAGTCGAGAGTCCCGAGTTCGATCCCCAAGTGGCAGTACCAATGAGTTTTTCAAAAACTTATGTACGAATTTCATCGTGGGCTTGGACACAAAAACGGCGACGGGCTCACCACCCGTCACGTTGTCCCGAAAATATCTTTGGGACAACGTGACAGGTGGGAAGCCCGTCACCGTCTTTATGTCCAAGCCAACGATACAATTCGTATATAAGTTTTTGAAAAACCCATTGGTACGAGCCTACCACCTGGGGATCGAACTCGGGTCTCTTGACTCGAAATTCCGACCACCCAACCACTCGGCTATCGTGACTTCTTCTGTTCTGTTACAATCCGGACAAGAAAACACAAATACAAATAACAGGATGTTTACGTGCTGTCAGTATCGGCTGCGTCTCGTGCCATTCGCAAGGGCAATAACAACGGTGCGCGTGCGTCGGATATTGAGAGAGGATTGCGCGCGCACAAGCCTTTTTATTATTTATTTTTTTTCGTCTTATTACTACAAATTGATTACTGAATACTCAATCTGTTCGAATACTATAACTACTTATTAGTATCTCTGAAACTCTACACTCCATTGACTTGAAATTTAGTATTAATTAACGTATTAATTTCGCGATGTAAGACGCTCACAAGAACAGATTGTGTGCAAACCTCGCATATTTTTTTTATTTTATTAAATAAATGTGTAAAACAATTACGACGATGAAGGCAATCCTTCTTATAGTAAATGCCTTTAGCCCCCAATTACTATTACACGTTTGTTACGTATGTATGTATGTATGCATCGAATGCCTTTAACTGTTAAAAACTTAAACTTTTAACATTAATTGTTAGAGTAATGCCTAAAAAATAATATTCATTAAACATATTTTGTCATTTTCCAGTCGTTCCAGGGCAGCCAGGGGCGCGCGTATCTTTTCAATTCAGTGTAAGTATTAAAACAATGTCTATAAAATAACACTTTTAAGTAATTTTTCGTATTACTTATAGAGAAGTAGATACGAGTTTAGTTTCAAATCCATCACACATCAGAAGAAGAATCATCAATCATCATTCAATGACTGAAAAAAGTTAGTTTATTGTGGATTTGCATTTGTGAATTAGTAAAGTTGCCTGTGAATACCCACTACTGGACGAAGCAATTATTCAATATCTCAATTATTATTTGAGTTAGGTTTCAAATATATCTTTTTATTATTTTTTCTCAGACGTAAATGTTTCCTCACCTTGCTTTGCTTTACTGAGTTCGTAGTTAATGCGTCTGTTAAAAGAGGGAATGGGAATGGATGGAAAGTTGGAGATACACATAGATAGGGGAAAAATTACATTGCTTTGCTCTGATTGCTCTGATCCCAAAGTAAATAATTATAATACTTGTGTTATGGAATCGGAAACAACGAGGGTACCACAAACACCCAGACCCGAGGCAAAAACCGAGAACAACTTTTACACCGGTCGGCAAAATAAAACTTCAAAGAAGAACCGGCAATGAGCCTATAATTATTCTTTTCCTATAAAGATATTTTGAAAAGTAATTTACATTTCATAACTATCCAATAACGATGCAATTAAATTCACATATTAATCTATTTTACAAGGATGCCTTATTAATAAAGTTTCTCTGACTAACTATTCCCATACCGTATCTCTTCTTCCGATTATCCAACCATTTGGCTATCATAGCTCGCCACCCGTCACGTTGTTTAAAATAAGCTTAGGTGAAAAGAGAGTCGAAAGGACTTCATTGTCTAGACCTCTACCTCTGCCTACACCAGCGTGGGAACTAGTTTGTTTATAAAAAAATTAGTTGAAATATTCATCGAGTGCTGCAAGCAACACCGTTAGGGTCTTGAGGTTTCGCGTACATTCGCAGATGAATATCACGGTGAAAGTCCTTTTGGGGTCAACCGCTAATGCTGAGGTCTCGTTCGCAAACGGATCTGAGGATGGTAATCCGGCTTTCTACTTGCAAATCAATATTTATTTCTTAGGTGTAAAGAAAATAATGAATGTAATTTCAATCCTACTATTATTATAAATGTGAAAGTTTGTATGCTACTCAATAAAGCAAAAACGACTGATCGGATTTTAATTAATTGTATTATACCTGATAGTATGTTACACCAGATATGGAATACGTTTTATTTCACACATAAAAAATATATATCTTCACGCTACTTGGACAGGCCAACGAGACAGGTGGTGAGCCTGTCTTCATGATGATGAATTGATGATTATAATGTTGTTTTTATATTCAAGCCAACGATGTAAATCATGCATAAATTTTTGTCCCAAAACGTGATTTAAATGGAAGGGTAGAAAGGACTTAGACCTCTGTCTACCCCGGCATGAAGACATTTATTTATTTATCTATTATATATAGAAATAAAGAACATCTTATGAACAATGTTTAAAAATGTCTATCGATAAACGAATGTATCGTTTATCGAGAGACATTTTTAAACACTGTCACGTAAGAGGTACCTCCTACGTATAACAAACAGGCGAAAGAAACTTTGTAGAAATTCAATTTTCTTGGTAATATTTTGCCATATGAAATGGAAATACAATTATTATATATTTTTCAAGTAAAGAATATTTTAATTATGAACTCGTAGCTCGTATTATCCTTGAGGATTGCAACATTTTAACATCAGCATTTACCGCGTAAACTCGAAGTTATTAAACGCATGAGTCGTCATAACTTGCGAGATTTCGCGTTCCGTTATGTTTAGTAAATAAACAGTTAACACACAAGAACTGTTCTCCTATTGACACGTATAAGTAATTTCTATTGGAGAAGGACAAGGCGGCCTACGTGGACGTGTGGCGAACACTCCGTCTTCAAGGTGTCGCTATCTCTGAGATCCCGGGATCAGTGCAGAAAAAACATTTCTCTGGTCTAGGTGTTTATGGTGCCTTCGCAGTTCCCGATTCTATAACACGAGTGCTTTATTATTTTTTGTTATTATTGATTTTGTCCCTATCTATGTATGAATTTTTTTTTTTTAATATGTGTTGAATGTTTTGCTCGCTACTTTACGCGAACTGAAACAATTATATTTACAATTTATAACCTATTGCACTCAGGGATCTTTACTTTAACGGAGATTACTCCTTTATTTCTTTCTTTACAATTTATCAAGAGTTGTTATTGAAAAAATTACTTCGCAACACTCCGCATGCAAATATAAAAAGGTATATGTTACCTGGTCCGAAGAGAAGAAGAGCACCACCCTCCCACAGATGCGTGCACTACTAAACGCAAAATTTTGCGTTTTCGGTGGTGGTATATGTTACCTGGTTTGAGTGTAGTGGTGGTGGTGCATACAGTGGAATTAGTGCACGCATCTGTGGGAGGGAGGGTGGTGCTCTTCTTCTCTTCGGACCAGGTAACATATACCTTTTTCAGGTAACATATAACAACTTTACAATGAATTTCCGCAAAGTAACGCCTGAGTCAATTAACAATCTATCAAGAGTCCATTCCTGAACATAGGTTTCCCCTAATTTTTTTTCCAAAAAGAACAGTCCTCAGTCGTCTGCATCCATCGCCTTCCCGCAACATTTTGCAAGTCGTCACTCTCATCTTTATTACCTTTTACAAACAATTAAAAGAAAAGTATGGTTTTTAATTTCTGGTCTCCATTAAAAATGCTGCTAGTCATATATTTTATATATATATATACGGATTTATAATATGCATATTAGCATTTTTCTAATACTAAAATGTCTGAGAATTATGTGAATGCGTAACATACTGTCCTTACTAAAAGGTCGAGGCGAATAACTTTTATCATGTGTGCTTATAAAACCTCTTTTTTGCCGAGATCTCCACAAGAACTGCATATCAGTCATACTTTACTATTTTTTTTTATTTTATCGTCACAAATTCCCCAATAGTGAGATTCAGACAATTTTGTCCTTATGAACATTTTTCACCGGAGTTTATTTGGAATAACGTAACTAGTGATGAGCCTGTCACCGTTCAAGACAACACTCACTAATTACATAGATAAATATATACCTAAACAAACATTTTCATCACACAAATATATCCGACCAGCGGGATCGGAACCCGCAACCCCTAGCTTTGAACTCTCTACTAAACAGGCTATCTCTACTAATAAGGTATGATTTGTAGTGATGATGTTTTTGTTGTAATGATTTTTTTTTTAAATGCTATTTTTCCTTATCCACAGAGTCAATGTGGGCTGCGGGCCGGCGGAAGAGCGGGTCCTGCTGACGGGCCTGCACGCTGTCGCCGATATCTACTGCGAATGCTGCAAGACAATGCTCGGCTGGAAATATGTGAGGAATTAAACTCTTTTTAATTAAAAAAAAAACTTGTGTGCTTTAGACCACACTGACTGACTTCTGTAGCTACATTGTTATGTATGTGTATGTATAATTTACATGTATATATACTCGTTCGTCTATTAATGTTCTACAAAAATTTAAATTTATTTTGGGTTTTCCGAATTTTTTTTTTCAATATTTTCATTCGTGGCTATGAGAGAAAGAAAGGAAATGAGAGCTCGCATCGCTCTCTCTTATCCCTACAGTAATATACAAAACGTAACTACCTTTCTATTATATCACTAACTTATATCCCCTCTCTATTTCCGTCCGCCCGATCACACTTTTCGTAACGCTCTCGTCACGCATTCGCCAGCTTACACAAGCTCAAGCGGAAAGAACTTTTAGTACAATTTAAACAGAATTTGGTCGCTGTACCAGACACGTCGCACCTCAGACGCCTCTGCCCTTACCGGCCTACTTAGTTTTCATCTGGTATATTTCTAGATGGTTATTACGCCACGTACCGATCTCTAATAATATTCAAAAACAAGTTCCCGTAGTCGCCTCTTACGACACCCGCGGAAAAGAAAGGTCTAGGATAATAATCAGTAACGTTCTTAGGGTAATAACAAGCTCTCGACGGCCACATCAGCTTTTATCAGGGACAACGTGACAGGTGGTGAACTTGCCGTTCGTAAATGTCCAAGCCAACGAAACATACGTTTATACATACTTGCATTGGTTTCGAAAAATTCTTTGGTATGTAGCAAGGCATCGGTTACCTCTTTCGTTCAAAGATCACAGGTGTCAATGGAGCTCGCTTTTCACCCCTCTGACTACCCTTAAAAACAATTATTGTATGAAGTTATGGTTGTCCTATTGTGGGATTTGTGACTTACTGATCTGTAGTGAGAGATGGTACTCAATATGAATTCACGCAATTCCTATACAGGGGTAGACAGAGGTCTAGTATAGACAATTAAGTCCCTTCGACCCACCTTCCACCGAAGATATTTTCGGGACAACGTGACAGGTAGTGAGCCCGTCGCCGTCTTTATGTCCAAGCCGCGGTTTTATTCGTACATAAGTTTTTGAAAAACCCATTGTTACGAGCCTGCCACCTGGGGATCGAACTCTGGTCTCTCGACTCGAAATTCCGACCACCCAACCACACGGCTATCGTGACTTTTTTTTAATATGAATTCAATTGTAAATTTAATTTCCAGGAGCACGCATTCGAGTCCAGTCAGAAATACAAGGAGGGCAAGTTCATAATAGAACTGGCCCACATGGTGAAAGAAAACGGGTGGGATTAAGGCGCGTGTGTTTGCGCGGTAATGGCGCGCGCCACGGACCATAGTGCGGTGTGTTATGGCGAGATGCGAAAATTCCGTCAATTAGTGGACGTAACGTGTCGCCTCGGATGATGTAGCACTGATGATGACGAGACGCCGGTTGGAGCCGTCGTGATGACGTGTCGGGCGAGTCCGCCGAGCTCGCCTCGAGAACTTACGAAAGGATATTAGAGCCCCGACACACTCGCATCGAACGCCTTCGATATAAATATATTTTTGTCAAGATAATAATTCTTATTGGGAGATTGAAGGCCGTCGCTGCGAGTGTTGCCCGGCCATTATATCGCTGCAGCGCTTGAGCACCGCCAGTCGACGTTACATTATACGCATAAGTTATCGATCTCAGACGCCCCATGTAAGGGCGCATTGGGCTTAGAATATTAACACTAATTTTTAGTTTTAAACAAACGATATTTGTTTCGCTGCTCGCAAGCGGATGGTCGTATCTTAAGTTGTATTAGTTTTTATATAACTCGTCGTATTGTATTGAGAGAACACTAATACTTTCTCTTGTCCCCTTTACCTGTGATAAGTACGTTAGTATAGAATTTTTGGATTTCTTGAACGATTTCTTTCAAGAGTTGCTCAGGAATGTCAGATGGTATGTTCCTAATGATTTATACTATACAGTTTTTTTTTTTTTGCTGAAACTAGAGGTGCGGAGGTCAATTTGATTTTATTTGATTTATATCAGATTTCGTGATAGTTTTAGTTGAATTTCTTTTAATTTTTGTCAATTCTTAGTTACTCTTGAAGGATTGTTTACTTTTTTATATTATTTTGTGGATTGAGAGTTAACTGTCGGTTAGGATTCGACTGAATCATAAACATTTTTATACAGACGAAGGTTAGGAGCGGAGTTTTTTATTATTCATTTATTGTTTCCATTACTATTTAATAATTAGTAGTGACATTTAACCCCGTATATTTGTAATCTGTATGTACTTTGATTACTAATAGTAATTATTATCTGCGTAATATTTTAACGAGCTTCGATTGAGTGTCATAAACAAATGATAAATAAAATGTCATAAACAAAATTTTTACTGCGTAAGTCGCTAAATATATACAACATTTTTATTACACATAAAAATATATTTTAAAACTATAAAAAAATCTATCTCTCATAGTATTACCACTCCACATCTATTTTAATTATCTAATTCTCCATGTCTAATTGTGAATTATAAGTTGAATTAAATTATAAACTATTTTCATACTTTAACGAGACGCTTACATAGTCCAGAAAAGAAGAAAATATATTAGACTAGGTACTCAATGTTATCAATTTAATATGCCTTAGATTCAGGACTACAGAAAGATCATAAATTCCTGACTACACAAGCAATAAAAAACAATTTATCATTAGAACATACCATAGCGTGCATTTCAACTAATAAAACCGCCTGTATGTATTTAAAGTAAGTTACGTCTAAATAACAGCCATTTTGTTTAAGAGCGACAAAATGGAGGATATTTTAATTTAAAAAATTTTTAAACGTTGGTGATGCTCAACTAAAACGCTTTTATTGCTATTACCTAACGAAACAAGGAAAGTAAAAATATACATTTATACAGAGGAGTCACTGCAAAGATATTTTATTAGTGTAGTCGGGTCTTATTAATTATATAAACTTATCGTATATGTATTGTACGCTATAAAGTTTGCCATCGCCGTGAAAACCGAGCATTATAACTGCCACTAGTGATGTACGTTTGTAATATATAATAATAATGTAATACAAATTCAATGTTAAGTGACGCTCGTTCGATGTTACAAAAAAATTATTTTTACAATAACGTAAAGTAGATGGCTACACTGTTTCACAGTTGTTCAGTTATTAAGGCGACGATGCCATGTAGTGATTTTCACGTGAATAGATCGCGTGTGATCTATGACCCGTTTTATTAAACAATATATGATGCACTTTTGTTGTGTTTGCACCCATATATTTGTGAAGAATCATCTTAAAGTGTTACAGATCGTAGATTCGTATATAATGGGTCTCATAAAAACAATAACACCAATATCTTATATACTATGTAAAACGGATTTGTGATGATATAAAGTGCATGGCCTAATTATCAACTGAGCAAATTTGTCCAGCGCGAATGAGACGGAAACAGTATTGCTGTCATTATCTAATGTTACAATAGAGTACGCAACAGTTTTAGTAACATTAACGAAAACATTTTGTTTTAATTCAACCGTCCACTTCTGCTAAGATTTGTGAAAAGGACGGATTGAAATTATTACAGTACTAGTTACGATATTGTGATGTATTTTTGGCTAATTATTTTAACATGTAGAAAATTAATTGGCATTCCACCACTAATGTCCACGTCAAACATGTTTTTAATATTACTGTGACAGATTTGTAAAAAAAATACTTTACAATAAAAGACTTTTTGTAGAGTCAGTTTGTTGTAATTCAATGATACAATGAAAAAACTACACTCACTATCGCTTAGTGGTTAGAGTATCCAAAACTAAGCAACCCTACCACTCGTATCAATGTTTGTTACAAGCAGTCGTGGAAGAAATGTCAGATAATTTCCTATATGACATGTCACATGTACAATATTAGAGCCGTTAACATGGCCTCAATAGTTTTCATTTTGAAAGCAACATTTTAAAGTAGATCACATTATGTAATATAGATACGGAAGTTTCCATAGATTGTCACTATAGATTAACAAATACTCCTTCTACCTTCGATATATTCTTGTCTATGGCGCAGTTCGCAAAGAAAAGATATCATGTTGTAAAGTGAGAAAAAATTATTAAAAAAAATGCTAGATTTCTGTGAGGCATATTTGAAATATTTTTCTACTTGGTCGTTTAGGGACGCTATTAGATATTTTTGGACCATTGTTAGGGTTACTGCGATCAGTATTGGTGAGGATTGATAGAGTAAATAACGTTAGTTTTCTTGAATGTTGCCCGATTGTTACTGTCAGGATTAGATGTTAACAAGCGCTTTTCTTAGCTGTAAAATACATAACAATGCACTGGAAGCCTAGTATTCCTAGAAGACTCCTAACCGACCCCCTCCCTCCTTAAAAAATATAGAATTTACAGAGCAAGAAGTCAGTACAAGTACATTTTATCCAAAACAATCCTACAGATAGAGGCATCCTTTAGGAATACTATGACAATACTTCAAAGTTTCAAGTTACCAAGACGATAAATGTTATAAAGGCGATTCACATCTGAATACACGCAAACACAAGCTAACAATTTCATAATTACGGCTGCAACTCGTCTAGTTGTCTGAACAAGCATTTTACGCTAAACATTCATAAAAACTTACCTTCTAGATATTCTGGTAAATATTATTTGCATATAGTTTGTCGCTTCATTTTGGAGAATGGAACAAAAGAGAGTTGTCTCGGTAACTGACATTGTAACTAGTATCATAAAAGGAACGCTTGTAAGAATGATTTTTCAAAACGTACGTACGGTTTATATCGTTGGCATGGGCATAAAGACGGCAACCGTCTCACCACCTGTCACGTTGTCCCAAAATAAGCTCCGGCGATATGTGGTCGAAAGAACTAAGTTGTCTACACTTCTGGCTACCTCTTGTATTTAGATATGCGTAGAAATAAAAAAGGATCACGACTTCAGCGGTAAAGGAACAAATTGTGAAATAACCTGCGCGTAAGAAAAATAAAAAAAATATTCGAAGGGCAACGTGGCAAACCTTCTACTCTAATCTCTCTCAAAGAATATTTGAGAGAAAGCCATCGAACATTCGCAAGTCGCTTCACATATCTGTGTTCATCTTTATTTAGTGTTTAACTGGATACAGCTTATATTGTTTTTCTCAAATTACTTAATCGGAATTTGATAACAATTTTCTCGTAATGACAAAATATAGATTCCAAAGAATGTCTCGCATGTCTCAACTAACTTTACGCCTTACAATATAAAACCACAACAGCCAAAAGTACAAGTGATTGATAAAAATGGTTAGTCGATAAGCGTCCGTTCAGCTGTGAATTGTTTGTTATTATTAGACAGTGCATTTCAAAAATATGTGTAAAATTTGCATATTTAAAAATATAAGGTATCTCATTAGTGTTTACCAAAAAAAACCGCTTAATATTTTTGTATTTTCCTAGTATGTAACGAAGCATTATAAATTTTGTGGTGTCTTCTAACGATCGTGTATGCAATATGCTATAGATGAATATTTCGTAAAACATTTGGTTGAAATAATAAGTGCGTAATAAAACACTCTTTCGTATTAAATTTATTGGTGTTTTTATTTATTTTTCCCCATCTATGTGTTAACACACTATCTTGCAGTTTGTTAATTTTGGCATCGCCTTATATTCACATGGATGACAGTTAATAAATTATGGATGATTGTTACACAATCACGCCAAAAACCGCTAAATCGAATTAATAATAATTAAAACATTCCTGTGTAAGAGATCTAAAGCATTACTTATTTTTATTTTTCACGAAATTTTCCATATTGGGTTAGGCAGAGGATACACAGAAGTCTTCCTACGTACTTTTCATCGAAGATTATTTTGGACAACGTGACAGGTGGTGGGCCTATCTCCGTCACAATTTCCAAGCTATCGGCACAGTAGAATTACTTTACATATTCAAATCAATTTCAAAAATGTTTTTTCTCCAACTTTTAACTTCGAAGACATGGTCATCTTTAATCAGCAGTAGAAAGCAGTTTGTAGTGTTGTCCCTATTGATACAAAGAACGTTGATATGCTATATGTGCTTTTACCGTAGTTTTCAACTAAAATCAACCGGATTAAGCCAATGTAGCATAGTATCTGACACCTCACGCGTTAGATGCTATTTTGGCCAGAAATTTTTGGAGATAGTTATACCGCCATCTGTCGCAGATCGTTTGCATTTATAAGGCTTTTCCCTATTTTTATGACATCATCGGAAAGAAAATTCATTTTTTATTGTTACCACATAGCAACTTATCTTTAGACAACTAGCTACCTCCGCTTGTTTCACGTCGCTAAATACATACGCCTCGGAACCCCACTTGTGTTCGTTATTAGCTGACCTCTACACAGCGAAAGGAATATTCCTTGTTCAAGAGATATCCTGATAAGTGAGTCAATGGTAGAAAAAAATATCTTCACGCTATTCCCAATACGTACATAAGATTTTTTTGAAAAAACCCATTGGTACGAGCCTGCCACTTGGGGATCGAACACGGGCTATTCACTCGAAATTCCGACGGAGGAGAATTTGCCACACGCTTGGACAGCGTCACCGATCTACTGAATTTTGGTGTAGTGTTTTTAAAATAATTATCCCGCCATCTGTTGGTGGCCCACGGTATTTCCGCTTAGGTAGGTAGGTTTCCTCTTAGTCGCCGCTTGCGACATCCACGGAAAGAGGACTTAAAAAATATAGAATTTACAGAGCAAGAAGTCAGTACAAGCACATTTTATCCAAAACAATCCTACAGATAGAGGCATCCTTTAGGAATACTATGACAATACTTCAAAGTTTCAAGTTACCAAGACGATAAATGTTATAAAGGCGATTCACATCTGAATACACGCAAACACAAGCTAACAATTTCATAATTACGGCTGCAACTCGTCTAGTTGTTCGAACAAGCATTTTACGCTAAACATTCATAAAAACTACCATCTAGATATTCTGGTAAATATTATTTGCATATAGTTTGTCGCTTCATTTTGGAGAATGGAACAAAAGAGAGTTGTCTCGGTAACTGACATTGTAACTAGTATCATAAAAGGAACGCTTGTAAGAATGATTTTTCAAAACGTACGTACGGTTTATATCGTTGGCATGGGCATAAAGACGGCAAACTGTCTCACCACCTGTCACGTTGTCCCAAAATAAGCTCCGGCGATATGTGGTCGAAAGAACTAAGTTGTCTACACTTCTGGCTACCTCTTGTATTTAGATATGCGTAGAAATAAAAAAGGATCACGACTTCAGCGGTAAAGGAACAAATTGTGAAATAACCTGCGCGTAAGAAAAATAAAAAATATTCGAAGGGCAACGTGGCAAACCTTCATCTAATCTCTCAAAGAATATTTGAGAGAAAGCCATCGAACATTCGCAAGTCGCTTCACATATCTGTGTTCATCTTTATTTAGTGTTTAACTGGATACAGCTTATATTGTTTTTCTCAAATTACTTAATCGGAATTTGATAACAATTTTCTCGTAATGACAAAATATAGATTCCAAAGAATGTCTCGCATGTCTCAACTAACTTTACGCCTTACAATATAAAACCACAACAGCCAAAAGTACAAGTGATTGATAAAAATGGTTAGTCGATAAGCGTCCGTTCAGCTGTGAATTGTTTGTTATTATTAGACAGTGCATTTCAAAAATATGTGTAAAATTTGCATATTTAAAAATATAAGGTATCCCATTAGTGTTTACCAAAAAAAACCGCTTAATATTTTTGTATTTTCCTAGTATGTAACGAAGCATTATAAATTTTGTGGTGTCTTCTAACGATCGTGTATGCAATATGCTATAGATGAATATTTCGTAAAACATTTGGTTGAAATAATAAGTGCGTAATAAAACACTCTTTCGTATTAAATTTATTGGTGTTTTATTTATTTTTCCCATCTATGTGTTAACACACTATCTTGCAGTTTGTTAATTTTGGCATCGCCTTATATTCACATGGATGACAGTTAATAAATTATGGATGATTGTTACACAATCACGCCAAAAACCGCTAAATCGAATTAATAATAATTAAAACATTCCTGTGTAAGAGATCTAAAGCATTACTTATTTTTATTTTTCACGAAATTTTCCATATTGGGTTAGGCAGAGGATACACAGAAGTCTTCCTACGTACTTTTCATCGAAGATTATTTTGGACAACGTGACAGGTGGTGGGCCTATCTCCGTCACAATTTCCAAGCTATCGGCACAGTAGAATTACTTTACATATTCAAATCAATTTCAAAAATGTTTTTTCTCCAACTTTTAACTTCGAAGACATGGTCATCTTTAATCAGCAGTAGAAAGCAGTTTGTAGTGTTGTCCCTATTGATACAAAGAACGTTGATATGCTATATGTGCTTTTACCGTAGTTTTCAACTAAAATCAACCGGATTAAGCCAATGTAGCATAGTATCTGACACCTCACGCGTTAGATGCTATTTTGGCCAGAAATTTTTGGAGATAGTTATACCGCCATCTGTCGCAGATCGTTTGCATTTATAAGGCTTTTCCCTATTTTTATGACATCATCGGAAAGAAAATTCATTTTTTATTGTTACCACATAGCAACTTATCTTTAGACAACTAGCTACCTCCGCTTGTTTCACGTCGCTAAATACATACGCCTCGGAACCCCACTTGTGTTCGTTATTAGCTGACCTCTACACAGCGAAAGGAATATTCCTAGTTCAAGAGATATCCTGATAAGTGAGTCAATGGTAGAAAAAAATATCTTCACGCTATTCCCAATACGTACATAAGATTTTTTTGAAAAAACCCATTGGTACGAGCCTGCCACTTGGGGATCGAACACGGGCTATTCACTCGAAATTCCGACCACCCAACCACACGGCTATCGTGACTATATCAAATCATCGACATAAGTTATATATATATATATATATATATATATATATATATATATATATATATATATATATATATATATATATATATATATATATATATATATATATATATATATATATATATATATATATATATATATATATATATATATATATATATATATATATATATATATATATATATATATATATATATATATATATATATATATATATATATATATATATATATATATATATATATATATATATATATATATATATATATATATATATATATATATATATATATATATATATATATATATATATATATATATATATATATATATATATATATATATATATATATATATATATATATATATATATATATATATATATATATATATATATATATATATATATATATATATATATATATATATATATATATATATATATATATATATATATATATATATATATATATATATATATATATATATATATATATATATATATATATATATATATATATATATATATATATATATATATATATATATATATATATATATATATATATATATATATATATATATATATATATATATATATATATATATATATATATATATATATATATATATATATATATATATATATATATATATATATATATATATATATATATATATATATATATATATATATATATATATATATATATATATATATATATATATATATATATATATATATATATATATATATATATATATATATATATATATATATATATATATATATATATATATATATATATATATATATATATATATATATATATATATATATATATATATATATATATATATATATATATATATATATATATATATATATATATATATATATATATATATATATATATATATATATATATATATATATATATATATATATATATATATATATATATATATATATATATATATATATATATATATATATATATATATATATATATATATATATATATATATATATATATATATATATATATATATATATATATATATATATATATATATATATATATATATATATATATATATATATATATATATATATATATATATATATATATATATATATATATATATATATATATATATATATATATATATATATATATATATATATATATATATATATATATATATATATATATATATATATATATATATATATATATATATATATATATATATATATATATATATATATATATATATATATATATATATATATATATATATATATATATATATATATATATATATATATATATATATATATATATATATATATATATATATGTAATGTCTCGAATACATCAAGTTTTTTTTATGTAATCGTATTTGTTATAATTATATCAGTCATATTTAAGCAAAGAAATATTGCATGGTATTCCAAATACAAGAGATGTAATTTTTTTATACAAAGATTAATAGTTAAAAGCTATCTTTGGTAAAATACTTAACGACCTCCGTGGACGAGTGGCGTAAGCAACGGTTCTCAAGGTGTCGCCATCTCGAGGTCCAGGGTTCGATTCCCGGTCGGGTGTGTATGTGTATGTAGAAAAACCACTTTTTATACATTTTCTCGGCTCTGGGTGTCGGTGGAGCCTTCGCAGTTTCCGATTATATATCACAAGTGCTTTAACATCTTACATTGGGATCGAAGCAATGTATGACATGTTGTGCCTATCTATATATCTACATTATAGTATTAATATTCGTATAATTACACACATCATCCAAACTCAAACAAGGATGTCCCTGTCTTTGTAGCTAGATGTAGGTGATATACAAGTATGCTTACTTCTCACACAAATGTTTGGATCAAGCAGGATTTGAGTCCATATCCCTGCGCTTCAAAGCCACCACTACCAACTAGGCTATTGGGACGGTTTTAGTAAATTTAGCACAGCTAACCCTTAGCATAGCGTTTATTTTGATCTTAACATATCATATCACTCTGTGATGCTTCATAATAATGTCTTGAAGAATTCCTCAACATTTTCACTCATTGTAATCATTATTAATCAACTTTTCCAATATTAAAACACATTATAACACATATTCCACATTTCACATGAGAATTTGGTCTCTGCCTTGTTGATCATATCAAATCACTATATAATGCTCCATAAAGTTTTGTATAATTCCTCAACATTTTCACTCATTGTAATAATTATTAATCAACTGTTTCTTAGTTGTAGTTACACTTCACATAAGACTCTCCGGACTCTGCCTATTGGTCATTGGATATCATCTGTTCTTCATTCTTGAATACGACTTTTGCGTTTTTAATCTGCATCTCGGTTAAATTTGGCAATGTCTTGAAGAACATCTGTAACAAACAATTTATGATGTACATAAAAAAATTAAAAAGGAAATACTTATCTATCTATCTATATATCTACATTATAGTATTAATATTCGTATAATTACACACATCATCCAAACTCAAACAAGGATGTCCCTGTCTTTGTAGCTAGATGTAGGTGATATACAAGTATGCTTACTTCTCACACAAATGTTTGGATCAAGCAGGATTTGAGTCCATATCCCTGCGCTCAAAGCCACCACTACCAACTAGGCTATTGGGACGGTTTTAGTAAATTTAGCACAGCTAACCCTTAGCATAGCGTTTATTTTGATCTTAACATATCATATCACTCTGTGATGCTTCATAATAATGTCTTGAAGAATTCCTCAACATTTTCACTCATTGTAATCATTATTAATCAACTTTTCCAATATTAAACCACATTATAACACATATTCCACATTTCACATGAGAATTTGGTCTCTGTCTTGTTGATCATATCAAATCACTATATAATGCTCCATAAAGTTTTGTATAATTCCTCAACATTTTCACTCATTGTAATAATTATTAATCAACTGTTTCTTAGTTGTAGTTACACTTCACATAAGACTCTCGAGATTTCTGCCTATTGGTCATTGGATATCATCTGTTCTTCGTTCTTGAATACGACTTTTTGCGTTTTTTAATCATCTCGGTTAAATTTGGCAATGTCTTGAAGAACATCTGTAACAAACAATTTATGATGTATATAAAAAAATTAAAAAGGAAATACTTATCTATCTATCTATATATGGTTATGGCTCCATCATTTTGTTAGAAAACTTAACGTTTTCAAAGGTAAATTTTTGCACAATAAAATAGAATAACAATAAAATAGACATGTGTCTTTCGTTTCTTGCTTCCTGCCCTTATCCCATGCTATGTAGGGTTGGCACAACATGTCTTCTTCTTCCGTTCTCCTCAATCTCCCGTCATCTCAGTTCTCACTCTTTTCCTTCTCAAGTTTTCTTTCACACAATGTGTCTTCTGCTTATACTATTGATAAGTATCTATTTTGTCTTATTAATTATTTTCTTAACAACCTCTAAGAGTCCATTGCAGGACATATCCTTAAGAAACATTTTCCATAATCGCCAAGCTCGGCAAGCGGATTGACGATAGCAGTACCAGACTCCTTGTACCAATGACGATGCTGCACGTTGCCTGTCTTAATTTTAATTTTAGTCTTAATTATTGTCTGGTATTTTGGATGGTTATCCCACCATCCGTCAGTAGCCAGATGCAATTGGTTATTGCGTCGTGATAATATACATACCTGCACGCCATGCCAATACTGGGATAGACAGAGCTCCAGAGAATTTTGAAATTTGAAATGAATTTTTTGGACAACTTGACAGGTGGTGTGCCTATCGCACTATCTATGTCCAAGCCAATGTTCATAATGTCATCTTTATGGTACAAGTTTTTGAAAAAACCAATTGATGAAAGCCTGCCACTGGCACTGGCAGTTGGGGGTTCGAAGTCGGGTCTCATGACCCGAATTCCGATCCCCTCACCTCGGCTATAGAGTTTCTCCGGTAGAAGATATAGATTGAGGGAATAAGTTACCTTGCGTGTTATTAATTCCATTCCGTGAGCTTTTTTCATATGGTCCTTGAGCAATGACGTCCGACGAAACCTGAAATATTTAATATTGTCAATCTCCTTATTGTATTGTTGGAATTCTGTATTGCATTGTGTGCAATATGCTGTATTGCACACAGAGTACTGCCGGGGCAGGGCGGGGCACGCACCGCTTGGGGCAGAGCTGGCAGGCGCAGGGCGGCGGCAGGTTGCGGTGCTTTCCGTCCACGTGCAGGACGAACGCGAACTTGTTGGCGTACCCCTTGCCGCACTCCTCGCACACAAAACGTTTCTCCGCTGGAATAGAATTGAATAAATATAAGTAAATATCTTTACGCAATTCCCAATAACAGGGGTGGACAGAGGTCTAGTGGTGGGTAGTCTAGACAATTAAGTCCCTTAATTGTTTACACTACCCACCTCCCACCGAAGATATTTTCGGGACAATGTGACAGGTGGTGAGCCAGTCACCGTCTATATGTCCAAGCCAACGATATAATTCATAATTAAGTTTTTGAATACCCCATTGGCACGCGCCTGCCACTTGGAGATCATCGAACTCGGGTCTTTTGACTCGAAATACCGACCACCCAATTACTCTCGTGACCACGTGATTTTAAACCTCTTGTTTGTTTTGAAACCAAAGAAATTGTTGCTTTCATGCTTCTTTTTTGTAGTTAAATATATTGTAGAAAGGTTTGGACTAACACGGCAATCGGCTCAACACCTGTCACGTTCCAAATATTCAGCGAAGATACTCAATTGTCTTGACTGGCTACCCTATAGGGGTAGCCAGAGGTCAAGACAATTGAGTCAAGACAATCGAAAATGCTTGAATGTGAGAAGAGATAATGAGATGAGCTAGATAATTGAATCAAATCAAATCATTTATTCATCGACATAAGAACATACATTCGTTTATCGATAGTCATTTTTAATCTACCATCGTTTCGTAATGAGGTTCCTCTAACGGAGAAGAAACAGGCGAAAGAAACTCCGTAGGTATCCTCTTTTTTGGTCAATATTTTTTTTACAATGTAATGCATTAAACAAATGTGATGTCATATTTTCTAGAAATAGCTTGGGAGCGATCACCTCATTCCCAGGGGTTACTGTCATTAATATATTCATTTATATTATATCTATATATATTAAAGTATATTTATATATCAAAAGTCACGATAGCCGAGTGGTTGGGTGGTCGGAATTTCGAGTCAAGAGACCCGCGTTCGAACCCCAGGTGGCAGTACCAATGAGTTTTTCAAAAACTCATGTACGAATTACATCGTTGGCTTGGACATAAAGACGGCGACGGGCTCACCACCCGTCACGTTGTCCCGAAAACATCTTCGCTGGAAGGTGGGGGTCAAAGGTACTTAATTGTCTAGACTAGACCTCTGTCTAACCCCGTATATTTTAAAAATGTATTATAAAGTGTTTCTTTAGTAATTTTCTTGCTGGTTAACTCACGTCGGTGCGTGTACATGTGCGTGACGAGCGCCGCCTTCATTTTGAACACGCGCTGGCAGTGGTCGCACACGAACTTCTCGTCGCCGTGCTTCTTCATGTGCTTCTGTGGACACAATTCAAACGCGGTCACGGAAATGGCCCGGGTTCGAGCCCGCCTCGTTCCATGTAAGCAGACAAGGCAAGGCAAGACGGCGCCGGCTTGACATTTGCTATCTCGCTCTTAACTAGAGCATATCGTTGTGACATTCAGATATTTCAGTTACTGCTTTTTTTTATTTCTATAAACTATAAAAGAAAATAAAGTGTTACACACTAATACATTCGTGTCGGTCGTTATAATATATGTATATAGCGTATATACTTGTTTATAATTAAAATTCAAAATTCGAATTGGGTCGTACCATGAGTTTCCTTTTTTTTTTTTCAAAACTTATGTACAATTCGTATCGTAGTTTTCGGCATAAATGACGGCGACGGACTGACGGTGGTCGGAAGTACTTAATTATCTAGACCTCTGCCTACACTTGGTTTTGGGAATGTCGTGAGGATATTTTTTTATAAACGAAATATATAAAATAAGTTACGGTTTCGAATCTCACTAGGGGCGAACATTTCTGTTATGAATTTGAATGTCTTTCGTTTCGAGTCAGGTCACCGGCTCCTTACCACGTTCTCCAAAAGAAGTCTTCGCTGGAAGGTAGGTCGAAAAGACTTAATTGTCGAGACCTCTGTCTACCCCTGTATTGGGAATGGCGTGTGAATATATTTTATATACTTTTGTAAACTAGTCAAATGTGCACTGAAATAAACAGTTTTACATATAGTTTTTAATACGAGTCTCCAGCCGTCAATAACCACGCGTTCGTTGATAAATAAAGATCTTCACGCAATTCCCAACACAGGCTTAGACAGAAGTCTATTCTAGACAATTAAGTCCCTTCGACCTACCGTCCACCGAAAATTTTTTCGGAACAACGTGACAGGTGGTCAGCTCGTCGCCGTCCCTATGTCCAAGCCAACGATTAATTCGTACATAAGTTTTTGAAAAACCCATGGGTGAGCCTGCTACCTGGGGATCGAACTCGCCTCTCTTGACTAGATATTCCGACCACCCAACCACTCGGCTATCGTAACTCTTACATTTTAAGTTTGATTTAATAATTAATCTCAGTAAAAGAAACATACCCTCAAAGCAGCTTTCGAGGTGTAGGCCGAGGGACAATTACTACAGTGGAATGGCCGTACACCCATGTGTAAGTACTCGTGGGATAATAGAAGATTCTTGGTCACAAACTTTGCTGAACACTGCTGACACGAATATTTTTTAGAACTGTAAAAGAATAAATACATTACATACATAGAATAAACAAATTCAAATCTAGATAGGGACAACATCACATACATTGCTCTGACCCCAAAGTAAGTAGCCCTATGGTATCGGCTAAAAGTACCACACAAAAGTACCACAACATCCAAACCCGAAACAATGTGTCCAAAAATTGTGATTCTACATTGACTATCTGGGAATTGAACCCGGAACCTCAGGGCCGACGATGAAAGAGAAAGAATGAACATGAAATCTGGTGTGTGTGAACACAGTAATCATCAATCATGTTATGAATGTTAAGCTAACCAATAATTTAACAAATGGATTGTTCTATCCTTTTCATTCAATTGAAGTATGAATATCCAATGTTTCTCTAATCATTCTCAATTATTCAATTTATGTGAAATTTGATAAATCATCTGACACGGATGGGATGGGAACCCGCGACCGTACCATGGCAACACACTTAACTCCGAGTCGCCATGTGCTGCACACATGAGTTGAAGTTTAAAATCGCACACAGATATACCACTTTACATACGACCGAAGATATTTTCGGGACAACGTGACAGGTGGTCAGCTCGTCGCCGTCCCTATGTCCAAGCCAACGATATAATTCATAATTAAGTTTTTGAATACCCCATTGGCACGCGCCTGCCACTTGGAGATCATCGAACTCGGGTCTTTTGACTCGAAATACTGACCACCCAATTACTCTCGTGACCACGTGATTTTAAACCTCTTGTTTGTTTTGACCAAAGAAATTGTTGCTTTCATGCTTCTTTTTTGTAGTTAAATATATTGTAGAAAGGCTTGGACTAACACGGCAATCGGCTCAACACCTGTCACGTTCCAAATATTCAGCGAAGATACTCAATTGTCTTGACTGGCTACCCTATAGGGGTAGCCAGAGGTCAAGACAATTGAGTCAAGACAATCGAAAATGCTTGAATGTGAGAAGAGATAATGAGATGAGCTAAATAATTGAATCAAATCAAATCATTTATTCATCGACATAAGAACATACATTCGTTTATCGATAGTCATTTTTAATCTACCATCGTTTCGTAATGAGGTTCCTCTAACGGAGAAGAAACAGGCGAAAGAAACCTGTAGGTATCCTCTTTTTGGTCAATATTTTTTTACAATGTAATGTATTAAACAAATGTGATGTCATATTTTCTAGAAATAGCTTGGGAGCGATCACCCCATTCCCAGGAGTTACTGTCATTAACATATGCATTTATATTATATCTATATATATTAAAGTATATTTATATATCAAAAGTCACGATAGCCGAGTGGTTGGTGGTCGGAATTTCGAGTCAAGAGACCCGAGTTCGAACCCCAGGTGGCAGTACCAATGAGTTTTTCAAAACTCATGTACGAATTACATCGTTGGCTTGGACATAAAGACGGCGACGGCTCACCACCCGTCACGTTGTCCTGAAAAACATCTTCGCTGGAAGGTAGGTCGAAAAGACTTAATTGTCGAGACCTCTGTCTACCCCGTATATTTTAAAAATGTATTATAAAGTGTTTCTTTAGTAATTTTCTTGCTGGTTAACTCACGTCGGTGCGTGTACATGTGCGTGACGAGCGCCGCCTTCATTTTGAACACGCGCTGGCAGTGGTCGCACACGAACTTCTCGTCGCCGTGCTTCTTCATGTGCTTCTGTGGACACAATTCAAACGCGGTCACGGAAATGGCCCGGGTTCGAGCCCGCCTCGTTCCATGTAAGCAGACAAGGCAAGGCAAGACGGCGCCGGCTTGACATTTGCTATCTCGCTCTTAACTAGAGCATATCGTTGTGACATTCAGATATTTCAGTTACTGCTTTTTTTTATTTCTATAAACTATAAAAGAAAATAAAGTGTTACACACTAATACATTCGTGTCGGTCGTTATAATATATGTATATAGCGTATATACTTGTTTATAATTCAAATTCAAAATTCGAATTGGGTCGTACCATGAGTTTCCTTTTTTTTTTTTCAAAACTTATGTACAATTCGTATCGTAGTTTTCGGCATAAATGACGGCGACGGACTGACGGTGGTCGGAAGTACTTAATTATCTAGACCTCTGCCTACACTTGGTTTTGGGAATGTCGTGAGGATATTTTTTTATAAACGAAATATATAAAATAAGTTACGGTTTCGAATCTCACTAGGGGCGAACATTTCTGTTATGAATTTGAATGTCTTTCGTTTCGAGTCAGGTCACCGGCCTTACCACGTTCTCCAAAGAAGTCTTCGCTGGAAGGTAGGTCGAAAAGACTTAATTGTCGAGACCTCTGTCTACCCCTGTATTGGGAATGGCGTGTGAATATATTTTATATACTTTTGTAAACTAGTCAAATGTGCACTGAAATAAACAGTTTTACATATAGTTTTTAATACGAGTCTCCAGCCGTCAATAACCACGCGTTCGTTGATAAATAAAGATCTTCACGCAATTCCCAACACAGGCTTAGACAGAAGTCTATTCTAGACAATTAAGTCCCTTCGACCTACCGTCCACCGAAAATTTTTTCGGAACAACGTGACAGGTGGTCAGCTCGTCGCCGTCCCTATGTCCAAGCCAACGGTATAATTCGTACATAAGTTTTGAAAACCCATTGGTACGAGCCTACCACCTGGGGATCGAACTCGCCTCTCTTGACTAGATATTCCGACCACCCAACCACTGGCTATCGTAACTCTTACATTTTAAGTTTGATTTAATAATTAATCTCAGTAAAAGAAACATACCTCAAAGCAGCTTTCGAGGTGTAGGCCGAGGGACAATTACTACAGTGGAATGGCCGTACACCCATGTGTAAGTACTGTGGATAATAGAAGATTCTTGGTCACAAACTTTGCTGAACACTGCTGACACGAATATTTTTTAGAACTGTAAAAGAATAAATACATTACATACATAGAATAAACAAATTCAAATCTAGATAGGGACAACATCACATACATTGCTCTGACCCCAAAGTAAGTAGCCCTATGGTATCGGCTAAAAGTACCACACAAAAGTACCACAACATCCAAACCCGAAACAATGTGTCCAAAAATTGTGATTCTACATTGACTATCTGGGAATTGAACCCGGAACCTCAGGGCCGACGATGAAAGAGAAAGAATGAACATGAAATCTGGTGTGTGTGAACACAGTAATCATCAATCATGT
Organism: Sericinus montela; assembly: GCA_029286605.1. Taxonomy (NCBI): domain Eukaryota; kingdom Metazoa; phylum Arthropoda; class Insecta; order Lepidoptera; family Papilionidae; genus Sericinus; species Sericinus montela. The sequence continues at coordinate 4,248,325 of JAGSMR010000060.1, read as the reverse complement.
TATGAATGTTAAGCTAACCAATAATTTAACAAATGGATTGTTCTATCCTTTTCATTCAATTGAAGTATGAATATCCAATGTTTCTCTAATCATTCTCAATTATTCAATTTATGTGAAATTTGATAAATCATCTGACACGGATGGGATGGGAACCCGCGACCGTACCATGGCAACACACTTAACTCCGAGTCGCCATGTGCTGCACACATGAGTTGAAGTTTAAAATCGCACACAGATATACCACTTTACATACGACCGAAGATATTTTCGGGACAACGTGACAGGCGGTGAGCCCGTCGCCGCCTTTATGTCCAAGCCAACGGTATAATTCGTACATAAGTTTTTGAAAAACCCATTGGTACGAGCCTACCACCTGGGGATCGAACATGGGTCTCTCGACTCGAAATCCCGACCACCCAACCACTCGGCTATCGTGACTTTTATCATTAATTCTTAATTTAAATTATATTTAGATCAAACATACTTCGCAGGACCGGTGAGAGGAGGATAGGGTCTCTTCGGTCCATTTCTACCTAAGCACTGTGCGCGTGCTTTCAGCACTATATCGGCATCAGGTGCGTTACAACGCTTCTCGTGCTTGTATAAGTTTGTCGTGCTGAAACAATAAAAAATTAACAGATTAACTCAGTGTTCGGATGCTAAAAGGGCCAAAATGTGTTTAGTATGAAATGAGAATTTTAATGCCTATTTAAAAAGAAAAACTATAATAATATTTTTTTGTGCTAAAAGGGGTTTATCAAGAATCTTCCAAAAGTTACTTGCTGTGAATAAAAGGCCAATATAACACTACAGTAGTAATTATTTTTGCTGTTTTATTGTTCTAATGCTCATTACTGTGAATAATGATCGTTGATATTGGTCCTATTAGCAGTTGACCACAGAACTAAGTTAACTAAACAGCGATAGGAACACCAGATATGACTTTGTCCCAAGAATATATATTGTACACAAGTTTCGATGAAAAATGGGAAGAAAGAACTCAATTGTTTAGACCTCTGCCTTACCCATTATCGGAAATTAAGTGATGACAAACACTGAAATAAAATTAAATATATGGCAGAAATTAAAACTTCCCCACCCGCATAGATTTTTTAGATTTTTTAATTCTCATTAATTTCATAAAAATAAAATTTAAACTGATGTCTTCTCATCCTAGGAGTTATTAGCTCACTATTGCCATAAAACAAAAATGCAACTGTAGTCACACTGTACATAATGGCCTGTAGTATCACAACATTAACATCTTCGTTGAGAATCATTTGCCAGTCGCCAGACCATTTGCCCGGATTGGCGATTGAAATATCAGATACCTCCATGTTTGTTTGTATATTAGGAGGTGGTATTAAGTTTGATTAAATAGACATCATATAATGAAGGCACCACAAACACCCAGACCAGAGAAAATGCATAGAAAGTGATTTTTCAACATTTAGAATCTTATGGAAATTGAACCTGGGCCCTGAGGGATGACAACACCTTAAAAACCGGACTCCACTGATCCACGAAGGTAATTCAAATAGTGGAAGTGGCATAGGTTAAATTTTCAAATGTTGGCAACTTAATTTCACACACCTTCTAAAGTCAACACCGCAAGCATAGCATATCAGATAGCGAGGGCCATGCTTCTCTTGATAATGACGACCAGCAGCTGGTATGGTTTCCGAAAAGCTGTGGCAAATAATGCATCTGAAAATTCAAATGCAAGACTTAAAAAAATTTCCTAAAAGCCTCATCATTTATATTTTGGGTATATAGTATAGTTTCTATATAGATATTTTTTTCTTTTTAATTTAATAGCTCCAACCAATAGGACCAAGCTCACTACCATATACCCAACACAGATGTGTGTGAGGTCTACACAGATTTATATAATAATGAAAAGTTAATTTTATTGAAATGATAAAACTACAATAAAATTAATTAAGACCAATGTTTAAAAAAATTTTTTATTTATAGAAAAAAATGCATTTATATGTACAATACTTACAACCTAAAATTTAAATAATAATAAATATCTTCACACAATTCCCAATACAGGGGTAGACAGAGGTCAAGTCTAGACAGTTATGTCCCTTCGACCCACCTTCCACCAAAGATATTTTTGGGACAATGTGACAGGTGGTGAGCTAGTCGCCGTCTTTATGTCCAAGCCAACAATATAATTCATACATAAGTTATTGAAAAGCCCATTGGTATGAGCCTGCCACCTGCAGATTGAACTCAGGTCTCCTGACTCGAAATTCCGATCTCCCAACCACTCAGCTATCGATAAAAATTAAGATTACCCTAAAGCACTACACCTTGTGGCACTGCTGGGCTGCAAGGTGTAGTGTAATAGTGATGTTGTAGAACTCTACAATATCAGTTGATAAACATATAATTTTCAATAAAATTTTGAAGTATTTTATAGTTATTGTATGTTGTCTTTGATTTTACATAATGATCTCTGTTAATTGTACTAAGCGTCTTAAAAGTGGATTTATGATTGTATAAAGAGACTAAAGACTTCGAATTATATTAACTATAACATACAGAGAAACAGAGGGTGAGAACAATACTTACTCCAATAAAATACCATTCATGATATAATAGTCTAGAGGTGGTGGCGGAGGTTTCACAGTTTTCATAATTTCTGAAAGTGTACTGATAATACTGTTTTTATCATTTCTTAGTTCTGGATATTGTTGCCTTAGTTCTTGAACAAATGACTTTTGTTGCCAAGGTTTAAGCATGGTAGGCCTTCGTCGCTCCTTGCGTTTCATCACTTCGGTTTCAATGTCACTTTTGTCCTCAATACCCTCTTCCTCCGGAATGTAGTCCACATCATCATCATCACATTCAGATTTAATTTCAATATCCGGCAGTTGTTCTTGAAAATCGCTATCGTAGTCTGTCTGTTCCTCTTTCACGAACGACTCTTCGATCGGCAGTTCTAGATAATCGTCCTCGTAACCAGGAGACTCCTCGTCTACGGACGATGGTTCAAGTTTTATCACTTCACCATAAGTTTCAGCTGTGTACATAAGGTCTTCTATATTTTGATAGTCGTCGCCTTCCTCTAAAACTTCAGTTTTATTTCTGTTATAGAATTATTTTCATCTTCATCACCAATAATAACAACTATCATGTCATCTTCACATTCCATAATGTAGATATCTGAAAGTGTATGCTACTAGTTGACGATATTTGCAAGTATTATTATAATTTACAAAATATATATTGTACACAAGTTTCGATGAAAAATGGGAAGAAAGAACTCAATTGTTTAGACCTCTGCCTTACCCATTATCGGAAATTAAGTGATGACAAACACTGAAATAAAATTAAATATATGGCAGAAATTAAAACTTCCCCACCCGCATAGATTTTTTAGATTTTTTAATTCTCATTAATTTCATAAAAATAAAATTTAAACTGATGTCTTCTCATCCTAGGAGTTATTAGCTCACTATTGCCATAAAACAAAAATGCAACTGTAGTCACACTGTACATAATGGCCTGTAGTATCACAACATTAACATCTTCGTTGAGAATCATTTGCCAGTCGCCAGACCATTTGCCCGGATTGGCGATTGAAATATCAGATACCTCCATGTTTGTTTGTATATTAGGAGGTGGTATTAAGTTTGATTAAATAGACATCATATAATGAAGGCACCACAAACACCCAGACCAGAGAAAATGCATAGAAAGTGATTTTTCAACATTTAGAATCTTATGGAAATTGAACCTGGGCCCTGAGGGATGACAACACCTTAAAAACCGGACTCCACTGATCCACGAAGGTAATTCAAATAGTGGAAGTGGCATAGGTTAAATTTTCAAATGTTGGCAACTTAATTTCACACACCTTCTAAAGTCAACACCGCAAGCATAGCATATCAGATAGCGAGGGCCATGCTTCTCTTGATAATGACGACCAGCAGCTGGTATGGTTTCCGAAAAGCTGTGGCAAATAATGCATCTGAAAATTCAAATGCAAGACTTAAAAAAATTTCCTAAAAGCCTCATCATTTATATTTTGGGTATATAGTATAGTTTCTATATAGATATTTTTTTCTTTTTAATTTAATAGCTCCAACCAATAGGACCAAGCTCACTACCATATACCCAACACAGATGTGTGTGAGGTCTACACAGATTTATATAATAATGAAAAGTTAATTTTATTGAAATGATAAAACTACAATAAAATTAATTAAGACCAATGTTTAAAAAAATTTTTTATTTATAGAAAAAAATGCATTTATATGTACAATACTTACAACCTAAAATTTAAATAATAATAAATATCTTCACACAATTCCCAATACAGGGGTAGACAGAGGTCAAGTCTAGACAGTTATGTCCCTTCGACCCACCTTCCACCAAAGATATTTTTGGGACAATGTGACAGGTGGTGAGCTAGTCGCCGTCTTTATGTCCAAGCCAACAATATAATTCATACATAAGTTATTGAAAAGCCCATTGGTATGAGCCTGCCACCTGCAGATTGAACTCAGGTCTCCTGACTCGAAATTCCGATCTCCCAACCACTCAGCTATCGATAAAAATTAAGATTACCCTAAAGCACTACACCTTGTGGCACTGCTGGGCTGCAAGGTGTAGTGTAATAGTGATGTTGTAGAACTCTACAATATCAGTTGATAAACATATAATTTTCAATAAAATTTTGAAGTATTTTATAGTTATTGTATGTTGTCTTTGATTTTACATAATGATCTCTGTTAATTGTACTAAGCGTCTTAAAAGTGGATTTATGATTGTATAAAGAGACTAAAGACTTCGAATTATATTAACTATAACATACAGAGAAACAGAGGGTGAGAACAATACTTACTCCAATAAAATACCATTCATGATATAATAGTCTAGAGGTGGTGGCGGAGGTTTCACAGTTTTCATAATTTCTGAAAGTGTACTGATAATACTGTTTTTATCATTTCTTAGTTCTGGATATTGTTGCCTTAGTTCTTGAACAAATGACTTTTGTTGCCAAGGTTTAAGCATGGTAGGCCTTCGTCGCTCCTTGCGTTTCATCACTTGGTTTCAATGTCACTTTTGTCCTCAATACCCTCTTCCTCCGGAATGTAGTCCACATCATCATCATCACATTCAGATTTAATTTCAATATCCGGCAGTTGTTCTTGAAAATCGCTATCGTAGTCTGTCTGTTCCTCTTTCACGAACGACTCTTCGATCGGCAGTTCTAGATAATCGTCCTCGTAACCAGGAGACTCCTCGTCTACGGACGATGGTTCAAGTTTTATCACTTCACCATAAGTTTCAGCTGTGTACATAAGGTCTTCTATATTTTGATAGTCGTCGCCTTCCTCTAAAACTTCAGTTTTTATTTCTGTTATAGAATTATTTTCATCTTCATCACCAATAATAACAACTATCATGTCATCTTCACATTCCATAATGTAGATATCTGAAAGTGTATGCTACTAGTTGACGATATTTGCAAGTATTATTATAATTTACAAAATATATATTATTTACTAATTACTTAACGAGGATCAGAACAAACAGTACTAAACACTGCCGCCAAAACAAAACAGTTTCTAAAAAAATCAAAACGAAAATATGAGAGCAAAGGTAAATGGAGGCTGTCATCCAGTTATATTTATATTATCTACTGCCGTAATTCTTCCTTCAAATTTGATTTAAATATTAACAAAATGGAGATAAAAATATTTAACAACCAGGATACTTACTGGAATATAAATAGACACATGAAAATAAAAAAATTATACAATTTATTCTAAACTGAATAACGATGTATTAGAACGCAAGGTTTATATTTCCTTTGTCATATTTATCATGCCATAGATAATCACACAACGCAGCAAAGAGTATATAACTCTTCATTCGCTATATAAATATACTCTGTCGTTACGTTTCGCAGAACAAATAATAATCTAATATATTTTGAGAACTTGTTTTGCAAACCGGTGTGGTTTTTCATTAAAATTAATCAGTGTAGTGTACATCAATATTTTAAAGAAGCCTAAATAAAGTTAAAGGGTTTGACTGAATATGTGTACAGGTTATCATTTTCATAAGGACTGTGCGTGCCAAAATCACAATTTGCGAAAATAGCCTTTAGAGTTGATTTTTTCATTATCTCATTTCGTCACACGATATTTTATAGTTATACTATTATTATTATAAACTAATGTATAAGTTAATCAATATTATAGTGTTAAGTAGATCAATATTAAAGTGGAGTAGTAAATCAGTGAACTAATTTTTTTTTTTTTTAAAGCGAATTTACTTCATATTCTTATTACAAAAAATTAAAAGTTGTCGTCTAAATCCTATACATTGAGAAGCATTACATGGTTATCATGGACAGTGCTAAGTCCTTTTTCTTGAAATATATATAATCATCAGCTACGTATATTTAACAATGGCAAAGTAAAAACTTAGTCAAAACTATTAAACCTATAATATCTTTTAAAGCAAAACTGATTTACACCACCTCGCGTACTTTACAAGTGAATTTTTTTTTTGATAATTAATTTTTTTCGGAAATTTCGGAAGTTTTTAAGTTTCGATGATTTTTTTCGGATAGTATTCCGACTATGACTATTTTTATGACTGGGGTGCTATGACTATACTTTTTAACTAGTTTTTCTTACTTAGTACTTCTACTTTCCTTCAAACAATACATTTAAATTAAATACATGTCCTCTTTTTTATCTTGTCATCAACTCTGAGGTCCCGAGTTCGATTTCCGGACGGGTTAATCTATAATACCACTTTTTCTGTATTGTCTTCATTTTATTTATTTATTACTTAATCTTTATTGCACCAAAATAAATATGTACAAAAGGCGAACTTGTTATAGATTAGACCGAAAGTTTATCAGCTAGGATATATTCATACAGTTATCTCTTAAATCAATTTTTCGTAGGCGACTGACGCAGGTCAAGAGGTAACCTGTTCCAGGGAGTGACAGAAGTGACAGTAAAAGAATTAGACATAAAACCAGAGTGATGTGTGAAGTAAGTGAAGGTACAGACAACAGTGAATTATGTGAAGAACGAAGATTAAGAGAGTGCGAGTCACCAAGGAACTGTAATTTTTGTATTAGGCAGGGAGGTGAGGAATAGACATATAGTATTGAAAATAGAGTAGACAGAATACAAAAATCTCTACGCTGCCGTATTGTCAACCACTTTATCTGAGATCGGAAGTGTGACACGTGGTCATATTTGCGTAGATCAAAGACAAATCGTATACAGTAATTAAGTAATCTCTCTAACTTGTTCAGTACCTCTTGGGAGATATTAGTGAGACAGACAACAGCATAATCGAATAATGGAAAAATAAGAGACTGAAAAATTGCCTTTTTGGTGTGAGTATTGTGGATTGTGTATTTGTGGTGCCTTCATTATATCCGATAGTTAAATACATATGTTAGTATACAATACACGTTAATTATACATATACACATTATAGTGTAAATTGTGTAATTACTAAAAAATACCGATAAGTTTTGAAAATATATGAAATAATAAATACTCCAAGCCTTATAATTATAAGCAACAAGCGTTGTTATTTTTCTTAATTTTTCCTTTTATATTCGTTGATGACTCTGTTTCGTTTTTAACTGTGAATTTTAAGGGGGTCATCATAGAAGCGTACCCGACGCAACTCCTGCCAGTCCTTTTCAGGGCTGTTCTTTCTACACAGCTGCGCACCCATGTCAACGAAGGTTAGGGCGTCCCTCCAAGGCGACGCTGGTGTGCCAGTTCGTCCCCGTTGGTGTGGCGGCGACAGGGATCGCCATCCGTCACGCACATTCCGACACGGTGGAAGGTGGGCAACGGAGTGCAAAGTTGCCACGTGGAATGTTAGAGGAGACATGAGAGATAAGACAATTGAGTTAATCGAAATAATGAAAGAAAGAAAATTAGCTGTGGTGTCTTTGTCGGAGACCAAACGGAAGGGCAGTGGTAGTAAAGAGCTCCCTGGCGGAGCGTTAGCTCTATGGTCTGGAGTCCCGGAGAGCGAGAGCACCTGCCAAGAAGTGGGGGCGCTGCTCTCCTCTCGGTTGGTCGATGTTATGACTGAATATAAGGTTGTGAACTCAAGACTTCTCTGGGTTCGCTTTAAATTGGGACTGACGAAGTTATTCCTTTTGCCTGTTTATGCGCCGGTAATTTCGTCGTCCAGGGCTGAGCTGGAGGAGTTTTGGGAGAATGTAAGAGAATTTGTTAACGATGCTGGCCAGCTTATACAGGCTGGATGCAAGGAAAAGAAAAACCAACACTATGTTTGATCACAAAAAAATCCATATGTATATTAAAGAAAGAGAGAATGAGAGAAGTATGATCAATTTATTCCTGGTGGATGACCGACTGCGAAAACAGGTAATGGATACGCGAGTGTTTCGGGGTGCCGACCTGGAAACGGATCACTATCTAGTGATTACTAGATTTAGGGGTCTATTCGCGGGATGGTGCTACCGAACGGCGATACCAGAACCACATTCGGTCGGTAGCATCCGAAGCCGGAAAACATGTCAAGCTTACAAAAGTCATGATAGCCGAGTGGATGGGTGGTCGGCATTTCGAGTCAAGAGACCACCAAAGCATTTATTAAGGAAGTGCATGTAGAATGGAAGCGGACGAAAGGTTGTCGCGCAACTTTAAGGAGAAATCCAAGCTCTTCTGGAAAGAGGTTGGAAGGGCCCGAACTGGTGCGACATCCTTATGAATGAATAAAGTGCTTTTGGGAACCAATGACGTCCTTTCGAAAATCGGACGTCATGCAGCGATGGAGTGAGTTTTATAGATAAATGTGTGCGTGCGATGATGTTAGTGTAGTATTCGGGGGTGACGCCGTAATCGGTACACTGGACCCGTACTTCGATGACGTCATCTGAATGAAAGAGATTGCATGAGTGATTCGAAGTTTGAAATGTGGTGAGGCTGCCGGACTAGACAGAGTTACTGCTGAAATGATCAAGTATGGTGGGCCTCGCGTTTGGGACAACTTTCATCTAAAAAAAATATCTTCACGCAATTCCCAATACAGGGGTAGACAGAGGTCAGGTCTAGACAATTAAGTCCCTTCGACCCACCTTCCACCGAAGATATTTTCGGGACAACGTGAAAGGTGGTGAGCCCGTCGCCGTCTTCTTGTCCAAGCCGTCGATAAAATTCGTACATAAGTTTTTGAAAAACTCATTGGTACGTGCCTGCTATCTGGGATCTAACTCGGGTCTCACGACTCGAAATTCCGACCGCTCAACCACACGTCTATCGTGACCTGTAAAATTGGTGTGAAATTGGGTGAAATTGGTGTAAAATTGGGTGACATAACAAGAAATTGTCTGCTGTATGCCGATGACGCAGTGCTTATTGCACGGTCAGAAGCAGAACTGCAGGCATTAGTCACGTGTAAGAAAGAATAATATGTAAATGAATAATAGTTTTATTAGCATTCAAACGGAGACACGTTTGAATGCTAATAAAACTAAAGTGAAACATGGGTAAATTAGGAATGTCTAGAACAGGTGAATGAGATTGTATACTTGGGCAGTGCTTTTAGCCGGGATGGAAGATGTGACATAGATGTGGATAGGCGTGTCGCTGCCGGAAAAAACGTCACATGATAGATTTGAAAGATGACCTTATCACTAAAATTGATAAAGGCGTGCTTCGATGGTTTGGGCACGTTGAGCGAAGGAGCGAAGACCGAAGGGTGAAGAAAACATTGTATTCTGTGGTATTCTGAGACTAATTTTTGAAGACCATGTGAGCAAATTGCTCGAACAGGGGAGGGTCAAGAGTACTCGGATACCGAAACGTGCATGTATGAATTAAATGATGAATTTGAAAGAAGCGAAAGAGGTATGTATGGATGGTGACACTTGGCGATCTGTTCTCTCTGGCCACACCGTCAGGGATTGCGCGTGAAGATAAGTAATTTTAGAACTGTATGCTATTCTGCCTAGACTGTATAAAGTAAGTTTGCTCTCTTAACATATTTTTTCGAAAATTGGCATTAGCCCAGAATTGCGTATTGCATAATGGTAATCCAAGGACTTTCCTATATTCTAATCGGACACTTCGTTAACCACCTAGTTCACATTATTATGATATGGGGTCGCAACTTGTGGCATTTTAGCTGCTATCTATAGTTTACGCACGGTCCCTGCAGCCCTCGAATTTAGTACCTATAAGATTATTTGCTCTTTTATAGTACCAGAGACAAACATTAATATAACGTAGTTATTATATACTCTTTGATTGGTACGAATTGTAATTGGTAATCACTATACGTCCAGTGATTATATTCTCTTACTATACGTCATTAATTCTTTGTTTGTCAACCAAGTGTACAATTTATAATGGGATTATCTTGAGAATTTCAGGAATAATGAATTGTTTTATAGAAAGAATGAATGACGATGTTAAATATTCCGAACGTTCCGGAAAGTTTTATTCCACTACAAAAGTTAAAGCATTAGAATCAACATTAAAACAGTCACTTACAAATTTTGAAGGTATATTATTTAGTTATAATCTATACTTTTCATTCCAGCATTTTTTGAAATCAGTGTTTTTATCGTTATTAAAAATTGAGTTATGAGTCTACCTGATGATATGTGGCTACTGTAGTCCATAACACCTGCAAAACATTTCAGAAGTAAAAGGTTAATTTTGTTTTCAACCACTAGGAACTAAGTGGAATGTCTCATAGTAATCTTATACTGGTTCTATACCCATCAAACCGAAACACCACAGTTGCCACACTGCTATTGCTGGTAGAAATAGGCGGAAGAAATCGGAAATAAGTGATAATAATCCTGTCAACATTATTTTCCCTTTTCCCAGATTACTGTTCCACTAAATTCTGGTAGATATAAAAGTTATAATTTATAGTTTTTCTATTTTGTTACAGAGCTAATTGTAGAATTGGAAAAAGTATATATTGAATCTGAGTGTTATAGGAATCAAGTTTTGGAACAAAAAGAAAAATGTGAAAAGTAAGACTATAATTCTTTTCTAGCTGCCTCACTATACTGATTAAATTTTAAATTCGGATAAATGGATGCATCAATCTTTGTTACTCAATCACACCTTAACAGCTGAAAGGATCAAGATAAAATTTGGCACAGAGATAGATAATGGTCTATAATGGAATACATGCTACTTTTTAATCTAATCAAATGTATGGCTCCTGTGGGAATATTCTGAAATATGATTTTGATAAATAGTTTTTAAGTGTTGTTCTGAGAGTCTGAATCCTATAGGCTAGTTTTACTCTGGTAAAGGTATCCAGCATCCAGGGATCCTGCAGAAATGATGTTCAGAATGTTTATAGCTGTATATGCACTCATCATGCATCTAAAATTTGTATGTATGTATGTATACATATATAAACAATTTCCTTCTTTACCTTTATATTTCTTAATGACCTTTAAAAGTCTACTAAAGAACAGAGATCTTTCCAATCATTTTTGTGATAATAGTCCTTCTTGATAAATTGGTTAGTGATTGCTGTTCCAAACATTGATTAATGATAATAAAAATAAGTTATAAAATTACATCACACTAGGCCATATGCAAAAACAATAAAAGGTATAAGTTACCCAGTCTGAAGAGAAGAAGTGCATCACCCTCTCTCCCACAGATGGATGCACTAATTCTACTGGATGCACCACCACCACCACCACTACACACAAACTAGTTCACATATACCACCACTGAAAACGCAATACATCTGATAATTCATCATTATTCAGTGCCTATGGTGTCTGATTAATGATAATACAAATTAGTTATAAAATAATTACGTGGTGCCTTTCTGCATGCAAAAAATAATAAAAGGAACATGTTACCTGGTCCAAAGAGAAGAAGTTCACCACTCTCTCTCTCCCTCCCACAAATGCATGAACTAATTATGCTGGATGCACCATTATCGAAAACGCAACATTCGGGTAGGTTGTGACGAAATCAGCAGTTGACTCACCTCTTTTGAATATTGTCAGTGGGGGATGGCGGCCAGTTGCATCCCTCCAGGTTAAAAAAGACTGCTTGAGTGACTCATTAAAGAACTGTATGTGAACGACCAGCCGTCACTAAGGCATGCTAGGCTTTTTTGTGAGGATGCTACGAATTTTGTAATGTTTTTTTTGTATCTTAAATAAATGAATTTTTTTTCACTCTGCTGGTGTCCATCGTGAAGTCTACATGCTTGATAAGGCCCTATTTTGAGGAAGAACATGTATCGCGTTTTCAGTGTTGGTATATGTTACCTGGTTTGAGTGTTATGGTTATGGTTATGGTTGTGGTGTAATGGTGCATCCAGTAGAATTAGTGCATGCATCTGTAGCAGGGAGAGAGGGAGGGTGCACTCCTTATCGGACCAGGTAACATACAACCTTTTTTATTTTTTTGGATGTGGAATAGAGCGAAGCAATTATTTAATAACAATGTTACAATTATGATTTTCCGCTAAGTAACGCCTGGATATTGACTATTTTATCTACTACTATTGATTATATCACGATTTGTTACTTTAGTCCTCAATATATTAGTAGAAATATTCTTTAAATTTAATTAAACATTTCAGCAAATCTTGCGCTAGTTCCGAAGCATTAAAGCATGCAATAACACTAAAGGATAACATTATTCAATCTGTTGGTAAGTTTATAATTCATGTTCAACATATTTTCAAGTCATTTGAATAAATGCATTGGTACTAGCCTACCTCCTGATGATCGAACTCGGGTCTCTTGTCTCAAATTCAGATCATGCAACCACTCGGCCATTGTGATTCTCTATTATTCATATTACCTGGAAATATTGGTTGTTTTATATTAGTCAAATTTACATTGAAAGTAAATGAAGGTAAATAGTACCTATAGAGGAGGTATATTATTTCTTGGATTGGTTAAATACTTTCATATGTGGTCACGGATTTCTTGGACACTTGGAGCTCAAATAATTTTAGTAATTAGTAGTTTAACATGTATGCTATTAGACTACATCCTAACACAAGTAAGCTAGATTCCTACTCATTAGAAAAAAAATATTCAATACCTGAGGCACTGTGACTGTGTGGCACTGTTGAAAAAATTGTTTAGATTAAACATGTTTTTATATTTTACTTTTCATTTTTATTTTAGTCTATTCTTATCATACGTCACATAATTATCACATATTAGTAAAAAATTACATATCAGATCTGATATTTTACAGCCGCAATATTAATAGAATTAAATGAAACCAAGAACTTCGAAATAATAAGTGACGCCTTACGGATTATATCTGGAGAAAAATTACCATTAACACCACCAACTTCTGGTGATGATACAAAAGAACCTTTAGAAGACAAAATAGATCAAAATTCTAAAACATTTACACCATTGTCAGAATCGAGTTACAAAGATTCATCTGTATCGGAAATTGAAGATACACCATCGGGTCGGAAGAGTCCAATTATTCAGAGTAAAAAATTTAAAAATCCCTCGACATCTGTTAATAATGTCAAAGGGCAAGAAAAAAAGAAATGTTCAGAAACATGGTAAGTGAAAACTACATATGAAAAATATATGTCACGATAGCCGAGTTGTTGGGTGGTCGGAACTTCGAGTCAAGAGACCCGAGTTCAGTCCTCAGGTGGCAGACTCGTACCAATAAATTTTTCAAAATTCTATGTACAAATTATATCCTTGGCTTGGACATACAGACGGCGACGGGCTCACCATCTGTCACGTTGTCCCGAAAATATATTCGGTGGAAGGTGGGTCAAAGGGACTTAATTGTCTAGACTTGACCTCTGTCTACCCCTGTATTGGGAAATAAAAATAATAAATAAATATCTTCACGCAATTCCCAGCCATTATTAGCAGATACTAATATAATGGGCTATGCTTAATGTTTCTCTTTATGAAAGAAGAAAGACGTATGTAGCAGTAACTGATATAGCTGAAGGAATTGGCTTGCTGAGTTGGTAATAGGCCGGTCATATATAGCCATGATAACTGTTGGGTGATTGAACTTTGAGTCATAAGACCTGAGTTAAATCCTCCCTGGTGACTGGCTCATACCAATGGATTTTTTCAGAACAATAAATAAAATAAATGTGCAATTTATATTATTAGCTTGGACATGAAGACGGCCACTGGCTCCACCTGACGCATTGTCCTAAAATAAGCCTTTGGTGGAAGATGGGTCGAAAGGACTTAAATTTCTTGATCTCTGTCTACCCCTATGTATTTGGCATGGTGTGAAAATATTTTTTTAAACTTCTTTACTCATTTCCATCTTACTTCATTAATATTGTTATGAAAACTTGTAGCCTTGTGTTTTCATATAAACTTCACATTTCACTCGGTAACTTCTCTGAAATCACAAAACAGAAGAACAATTTTCTAATGTAACAGGTCTACACCAGAAAAGAAGACGATACAACTTACATTTCCAACACCCACTAGAGGCAAAACTAACGGGAAATTGAGACAAGCACGCTTGAATCTTGTCAGGGTCAAATCCTCGACGGTTGTGGACCTGACTAGTTCCCCCGAAGCCTCGGGAGGGTATAGGAGTTACCAAAGTGATGGTGGCTTGCCGGTAAGAAGTTTGTAGTGAATCACTTAGAAATAAATCAAACTGATATGCTGTCATTTGCAAAAGGGACAGTAGATGGCGCCGATGCCGAAAAACGGCATAAATAAAGAGAAGAGAGACTTAAAATTTCAACTGATGCGTGTAAGACACGGTGGCTCGGATGTAAGAGCGTCGCCACGGTTCGGCAAAGGTCGCGGGTTCGAATCCCGCCCGTGTCAGTTGAAATTTGAAAAACATTTTTTTCTCTTTAATTTAATAACAAAGTTCAGCATAACTTATATGCTTTAAAATCAATAAAAAAATTGCGTGATATGCTTATGTTTGATAGGTTTGACGTGGCGTGAATATAGGTTTTATGGTGTCGCCACCTCTTGAGGTTTGGTGTTCGATTCCCGGATTCGAAACAGGCTCTTTGAAACAAACAACGGTTATTGCTGCTGTACTAATGGACCGGCTAGACCGACTACTTTGCCAAGGCCTCACAGAATACAGGCGAAACCATCTTTTATTTACCTACAGTTAGTGACGTAACTGAAGCACAACACCCCTGCATCCTTTTTTTGACCACTCTGAAAACCGGTTTTAACGGTGTCTCAAGATTAAGCTCCCGGGTTCGATTTCCGAAAACGCTTTCTACTTTTTTTCTCGGGTTTTGTTGTTCCTTCGTGGTTTCCGATTCCCTAATACATATGCTTCCTTTAGGAAGTGCAATGTATGTAATGTTGACCCTATCTATGTATGCACTCTACTCGGATGTATTTAACATAAAGAAATACCCCTCAATAATTCAACTCAATGACTAGTGTCATACAAAAGCATGTCAGCTGTATAATGGTAACACTATAAACATGTGCCATTCCTTTTCGTTCCATGGGTGTCATTAGAGGTTACCAACAAACCAACCACCTAACCACCATTTTGAGGAGAATGGCAATGGACACCAGCGACTAAGTACTCAGTACTGATATCACTCTCTACCAGACATTACACACCTTAGTCTGATTAAGTTTCTTTTGACTTTGATAATTATTGCAAATACTTATGTAAGAGGCATATACAAGAAGTGGGCATTTCATGTCGTTAAGTATGTATGTACGTATGTGAGTACCATATGTGTTAATAATATTTAAGTCTTGAATTTTTTGTTTCAGAACGTAAAAAAGGAAGTGATTGAAAATGACGACACGATCCTGCCCTCGCCCACTAGTGGACCAATCGATTTTCAAACGGTGTAAGTATGATGACTATTAATTACATTTACATACATACATACATACCTACGTACAACATACATACGAACATACGTACGTACGTACATACATATATACATACATACATATATACATACATACATGCATACATACATACATACATACATACATACATACATACATACATATATATACAAACATACATACATACATACATACACATACATTCATTCATTCATTCATTCATTCATTCATACGTAACGGCCTTTTAAAGTCCACTGCAGGATATAGGCCTCCCCCATAGGGAGGACTTGCCATAATCGCCACGCTTGGCAAGCGGATTGGCGATTGCATTACCAGACCACTCGCACCACAGACGCTGCTGCCCATCTTAGGTCTGATTGTTGGTCTGCTATTTTTAGAGATGGTTATCCCACCATCTATCGGTTGCCATGACGATATTCAAGCCTGTTTCCCTTAATGGCCTCTTACGACACCCACGGAAAGGAAGGGAGGGACAATATTCTTACGCCGTTACCACAGGGTCAATATTTACATTAACATTTACATTAGGTATTAAATATTATCAGGCATAAGCTTCATCGATTTCTAAACTTTAAACAGTTGTCGTGACAGCCTAATTTTCAAGATGCTTGCTTTATACGCGAGTTACCGAGGTTTGATTCTTAAGGCGGCGGTTAAATACATCATGAGCATTCCGACGTAACGAAGATACGTAATGGAGAGTTATTATGATTATTACTAGTAATTGTCTCTACAGAGCGCGTCTTAGAGAGAGAGAGAGAGAGAGAGAGAGTGCTAGGCAAATTTGTATTTACGGAAAACAGCTTTTGGAAGTGAAAACTTCTTTTAGCGCGGTACGCATATGTTTAGATGAGATGAAATATCTGGACTCGCGACTACGTCACGAGACGGACCAATAGTGTGTGTATATGCATGTATATATAGCAGACCGCGAAAGCGTCTAGATAAATAAGAGAAACATTTATTTTTAATATATAAGTCACGATAGCCGAGTGGCTTGGTGGTCGGAATTTCGAGTCAATAGACCCGAGTTCGATCCCCAGGTGGCGGCAGGCTCGTACCAATGACGTTCAACCTGACATAAGACGTACCAATGAGTTTTTCAAAAAACTTATGTACCAAGTTCATCCTTGGCTTGGACATAAAGACGGCGACGGGCTCACCGCCTGTCACGTTGTCCCGAAAATATCTTCAGTGGAATGGGGGTCGAAGAAACGTATCGGGAATTGCGTGAAGATATTTATTTTACTTACTAATAAGGCCATCATAGTGAAATTGACCTGTAGAAGTATGCGTATGTGTGTCAGATAATTATGTATGTGTGTCATTCGAAATGTTATTTTATGGCATGAACTATATTCCATCTTGACATAGATTCAGAACAATCGCCAAAAACAGTCCCAGCAAATCAATCAAGAATTCGTCGTTGTTAAGATTAAAGTGTAAAGATGAAAATGACGTGTGCAATACAAAAGGGAACAATATACAGATTAATGAAGACGCTGATATTACGGAAATGGAAGAGTCCATTAGCAACTTAAAACAAAGGTAAGGTGTAACTGTTGGATCTTTGCTTATTACTTCACTAGAGCCCGGCGCTGATGCTCGTCGCCATCACATCAGCATTTTTTTTTATAGAAAAGGGAGGCAAACGAGCAGGTGGCACACGTGATGGTAAGTGATGACCGTCGCCCATGAAGAATGAATTGGGGGCGAGGGTATGGGTCACCGGTTACCTGCATTCACCAGACGAAACGCAGAAGTTTGTTAGACTTCTACTTCACGCCGGTATTCTGTGAGGTCGTGGTACTTCCCCGGTCGAGCCGGTCCATTCGTGCAACAACAAAAGCTGATGCGTGGCTCTACCACTGCTAGAAGCATCTACAGTGCGAGGTAAAATGGAATTATTCCTTCTCCGAGGTCCAAAATGGAATTATTCAGCTCTTCTTCTTCTTTTTCCTTCTTCTTTAGAGCCTATCAAGAGTCCACTGCTGAACATAGGCCTCACCAAAAGCTTTCCACAACGAGCGATCCCCAGCCACCTGTGTCCATCAACTTCCCGCAACATTCTGCAAGTCTTCGCTCCATCTTGTGGGTGTGTTCCTACACTGCCTTTGCCTATACGGGGTTGCCACTCGAGAACCTTTTTTCCCCGCAGTTCTGCGAGCTATGTGGCCGGCCCATTGCCACTTCAGCGCTCTGATCCTTACAGCTATGTCGGTTACCTTTAGTTCTGCTGCGGATCTCTTCGTTGCGGATTCTATCACAAAGAGAAATTACGTGTATAGCCCTTTCCATAGCACGCTGAGCAACTTTGACAATATTCGTATGGCGGGCTCGAACCAGCGACCTCAGTTTTCGCAGTCCGCACCCTAAACCATTACGCTACTGACGCTAATTTTTTTTTGTTAATTGAATTATTATAAGTATTTGTTTTCTTAGTGGGACATCTAATAATAGATTCCTACATTATTCTAAATTGTCCATAGACAATTTAGAATAATGTAGGAATCTGTTATTAGAATCTTCTTATTTTAAATTTTTAGATGTAAAAACAGCCCTAGCAAATTCAGGAAATTGTCCGTTTCCAAATTAAAAATGGAATGCACAACGTTCGTCGACAGTAACGACGAAAATGCACCAGCTAAGGAAATAAACGAATCAGTGGATATTTTAAGACATTTCCTAATAGGTATGTTATATGCATGTTTTTAACACGCTTTTATTTTGTAAGCAGGAGTAGTTGCGTTTTTTTAGATTTGATTTGATATCTTTCAGCATACAATAGTATTGATTCGGTGAACTTCGTGAATGAGTGGCGTTACACTCCGGTTTTTATGGTGTCGCCATCATTATGGGTTCATTTCTGGGACGTGTATATGTAGATAATCACTTTTTCATTTTTCTCAATTTTTTTGTGTATATGTATGCGTATATGGGGATGAATATATAATGTATTGTTGGTATTAAGGATGGAAAAGGGCAGCAAATAATATATGATCTCTCTCTCTGACTCGTTTGTGAAGTCATACCAAGGTTCCAACTGAAAACCAGCGCTGCAGTCTCTGCAGCATTACGCTGAGTTGGAGTCCTATTTGGTACACAATTATCTTATTAGTTTCTTTTGTAAATGTGTGTATCGAATAAATAGTTCTTTCTTTCTTTTCTAAATAGTATTTCCCCCTATGTATGTATATATTATGTATCTATAGTGGGTAAGATTATATGATCATTGTTTTTGTTTTAGATTTCCGTACAGCCCGACAAAGCAGCAACCGACCACGCCTGTGAAGTCCAAGGAACCCAACAGCGAGGATGTAAATGAGAGTATGTCATTGTTGCAGAGGATGAATCAATTCGTCGACCGTGGACGAGAAACAGGAATTAATTTAAACAGGTGTGAATTAGGATTTTTAGAAATTGGGTAAGAGATAGTAAATGTACTGTATTGTAGAGGAAGACCAAGGATAGTTATGTTACAAATTGAGAAAAAACTTATGTTAAATCATGAAGGAAGTGCCCAGTGCCCTCTCCCGCTCCCGCGCCAGTGCCCTCTCTTTTTAATTATTTATTACACATTTATTTATTACCACTGTATATTTATAACTTTGATCATGATAACGAATAAATCTGAAACTCCGCAGTCCGGACAAGCGACCGCTGTCGGAGAATAACAACATCGGCAACATACCGTCGGCGTGCGACGGTGAGGCGAGCGCGGCGGTGTTGCCAGCCGACTTCAAAGGAAGCAACACAAACGAAACTGGAAAGAGGTGAGAAAAAATTCATGTACTTTTATGTAGTTTACTCCAGCTAACGAAATTTTTTAGATACTCCAATATGAATGGACTCCTCATTGCGTAATTACGCGAAAAGTGAAGACTAATAGGAAAAGAATTAAAAATATATAAATATTGACATTACACACACACACACACGCACGCACGCATGCACGCACGCACGCACGCACACACAAACACACATATACCGTAACTTAACATTAATTTACCTAAGATTGAATATAATCTCTATGATGTAATAATAATTATACCCACTGCCCGTCTTCTGTTAAACTTTTAAATTTCACCATTTTTAAAATGTGTTGGTCTCCACTTCGACAGTTTCTAGCCGCCAAACTCTAGACTCTTATGTTACTGTAAAAATAATGTAGAGACCAAAAAAATCCGGCCTTTTATTCAAATGTCTCACTACAATGTTTTGTTCGGTTTTTAGGTTTTAAGAACATTGAAAATATATACATTGAAAATATCTGGTAAGTAACTGTAACTTTTTTCGCAGGACAAAAGCTGATTTAATTGAGCCAATATTTAAGGAGCCGACTGTAAGGAAAAAAGCTGAAAAACGTGCATTACCAGGATGGAGTTGCGATGAATGTAAAGAAGTTAGTATATTTTGTTAATGAATTTAGATCTATCTATGTCGACCTGCTAATGTAGTTGCTCTGCTTTCAAAACTAAGATTAGCTAGTTTGAATTCCGCTAGTTGCAAATATTAGTGTGATGAATATGAACGATTGCTCTCAAGTCACAGATGTTTATATACATGTACAGCGATAGGGCCAACATCACATATGATATTGCTCAGATCGTTAAAGTAGCTTGTGTTATCGAATCAACAACAGCGAGGATACCACAAACCCCAACACTCGACTGGAAAAATTATGCTTACCTACATTGACACGACCGGGTATCGAACCAGTGACCTCGGAACTGGATTCACCTTTAAAATTAATGCGTGCACCACTCGTACCTTTTAAATTTAGTGTATACGAGAAAAAGTGCGCTTACCTACATTGACCCGACCGGGTATCGAACCAGTGACCTTCAGCTGGCTTCACCTTTAAAACTAATGCGTGCTCCACTCGTACTTTAAAAATTTAGAATGTACGATTCCGTCGCGTTGGCAGTTCTACGCGGAGCTGTACAAGCACGACCCGGAGCGGCTGCGGCGGAAGATGGACGAGTGCTCGCGGCACCGCGGCCGCCGCGAGCCGGCGCGCGCTCGCACGCCGCCCGGCTTCTGGCAGCCGCGCTGGCACGTGCCGCGCGACACCGACGACTTCAACCGGCTCAACGGCGCGCTCTGAAGCCAACGCCATACGAAAAAAAAAATTAATAAAACGCTCATTACTCTGTGCCTTTTTATTTGATGTCGATTATCATGTAAATTAACCTACCGACACGTGGCGAACGATGTCTTCGAGTTCAACCGGCTCTGTGGCCGACGCCGTACGAAAAAAAAAACGCTCATTACTCTGTGCCTTTTTATTTGATGTCGATTATCATGCAGGTAACCTACGACACGTGGCGAACGATATCGACGAGTTCAACGGCGCGCTCTGAAGCCGTCGCCGTACGAAAAAAAACGCTCATTACTCTGTGCCTTTTTGTTTGATGTCGATTATCATGCAGGTAACCTACGACACGTGGCGAACGATATCGACGAGTTCAACGGCGCGCTCTGGAAGCCGTCGCCGTACGAAAAAAATAATAAAACGCTCATTACTCTGTGCCTTTTTATTTGATGTCGATTATCATGTAAATTAACCTTCCGACACGTGGCGAACGATGTCGACGAGTTCGACCGGCTCTGTGGCCGACGCCGTACGAAAAAAAAAACGCTCATTACTCTGTGCCTTTTTATTTGATGTCGATTATCATGTAAATTAACCTACCGACACGTGGCGAACGATGTCGACGAGTTCGACCGGCTCAACGGCGCGCTCTGAAGCCGTCGCCGTACGAAAAAAAAATAATAAAACGCTCATTACTCTGTGCCTTTTTATTTGATGTCGATTATCATGTAAACTAACCTACAACACGTGGCGAACGATGTCGACGAGTTCGACCGGCTCTGTGGCCGACGCCGTACGAAAAAAAAAACGCTCATTACTCTGTGCCTTTTTATTTGATGTCGATTATCATGCAGAGTAACCTACGACACGTGGCGAACGATGTCGACGAGTTCGACCGGCTCAACGGCGCGCTCTGAAGCCGTCGCCGTACGAAAAAAAAATAATAAAACGCTCATTACTCTGTGCCTTTTTATTTGATGTCGATTATCATGTAAATTAACCTACCGACACGTGGCGAACGATGTCGACGAGTTCGACCGGCTCTGTGGCCGACGCCGTACGAAAAAAAAAACGCTCATTACTCTGTGCCTTTTTATTTGATGTCGATTATCATGCAGAGTAACCTACGACACGTGGCGAACGATGTCGACGAGTTCGACCGGCTCAACGGCGCGCTCTGAAGCCGTCGCCGTACGAAAAAAAAATAATAAAACGCTCATTACTCTGTGCCTTTTTATTTGATGTCGATTATCATGTAAACTAACCTACAACACGTGGCGAACGATATCGACGAGTTCAACGGCGCGCTCTAATGCCGACGCCACACAAAAAAAATAAAACGTTCATTACTCTATGCCTTTTTCTTTGATGTCAATTATCATGCAAACTAACCTACAAGAATGTGCCGCACGTCACCGACGAGTTCAACTGGTTCAACGGCGCGCTCATAAGCCGACGCCATACAAAAAAATTAATAAAACGTTCATTACTCTATCCCTTTTTTAAATCAATGATCATGCAAACTAACCTACAACAGTTCTTTATTTAAATACATAGATACGAATACCATCAGTGACTGGGATCAGAGGAATATATCGGACGTTACATCACATCACATTCATTGATCTGATCCAAAAGTGAGCTAAGGCACTGTAATAAATATGCACATGGTATAGAATCGAATAACTTTTTGATGTGAAACATCTATAGCCGCACGTAAAACCGATTTCTGGCGTGGCGACGCATGCCGTGGCTATACAAAGGTATACTAATTTACACCCTATTACCTGAGCATTAAGGTTTATAATTAAACACTGAAATCCTTTTTTTATATTTAATTATATTCATATTAGTGACTATGTAAATTATATTAAGATTTCATTTTTACATGAAAGGTCATTTCCTTATAGTCAAAAAGGTTCAATAATTTTTAAAACGAATAAATATAAACTACCATTAAAATTAGCTGGAGATTTTAGTGTAAATTTGCAAGAGCTGAATTAATGCCATTAATGACATTTCTTCAAAAAGAATTTCAATTGCAAATCAACAACAATCCAAAAGAATCTACTACCAAATATGGAACAACTATAGATGCTGTAATTGTGAGTTATCTTGATAATGTTTCATCCAATACTTTTGTAACGTAATATATAAATATCTTCACGCAATTCCCAATACAGGAGTAGACAGAGGTCAAGTCTAGACAATTAAGTCCCTATGACCCACCTTCCACCGAAGATATTTTCGGGACAACGGGACTTTTGTAACGTAGTTTAGTTATCATCGACCAATCGTCACAGTAATACCGGCAGAGGAAATATCGAATATAACTATAACTGAAGTCACAGAGAGAGAGAGAGAGCAAATATTTAAGTTGTGGCCACTTGATATTAATATCGAATGTTTATATCAAATGTAAATAAATGCTTATTAAATAAAGTTACCATTTTCTGTAAGAAATTCGTTTTACTTCATTTTTTCATTAGTATTTTCTTAGTACTTCATTTTTTCATTCCTGTAATAATATTATCTTTTATGCATATTACTTGTACACACACGATATTTCACATCTGCCAGGCGTCCCATGACGGCTCACATTTTTTTCCTTTTACAGTACGTATATAAAAGCCTGTAAACCTACACTGCAGGAAGGCTTCATTATCGCCAAGCTTGACAAACGGATTGGCGATCACAGTACCAAACCCTTCCCACCTTAGTCACAGGTCTGCTGAATTTTCCCAAATTCAGTCATCTATCTGTAGCTGATTGTTCTCATGAGTAAATAATAGTCTTAGTCCCCTCGTACAACACCTACGGGAACAAAGGATATCTTTCTCCGTAACCGCACAGAAAACGGTGCTTTTTTGAACTATCCTTCTTAAAAGTTTGGTTGCGGCATTTGATACAAGGCCTTTAGCCTACAAAAATAGCTGTAAATAATCGTTTAAAAAATAAATAGCTAATACAAGCTTATAAAAATAGACAGACGGAGGTCTAGACAATTGTGCAGTTTCGACCCACCTTCCTCCGTAGATATTCATCTGAGACAACGTGACAGGAGGTGAGCCTATGGCCGTCTTAATGTCCAAGCCAACGATATAATTCGAGCGGTCCTGCGGAGCCTGCTACCTGGTAATCGAACGAATCTCTATTTAACAACGTTATCAGAATTTGTTTAATTAATTCCTTGTCAACATTTAGAATGCCTGTAAAACATTACTGAAGTTCCAGATATCTATTTCCGGTTTAAATTCGGTTTCTTTGTGAATATATATAGATAGATAGGGACATTAAAAATTACAAATTGATTTCAAACTGGAATTTTGTGGATATGTTAGAAGAATCTTGGATAATGAACTTACATAGGATCGAAAATGCTCGTAATCCATCCGAAGAAATTATAGTAAAAAAATTTTGGTTTTTTACTTTGATCGAAAAATGTTTGTTTTGATATAGTGCTGGCAGTGTAGGAAGACTCCTAATTATCGATATGACGATCCATAAATGGTAGGCTCGTATCAATATTTTCTTTCCAAAAAAACTTATGTACTATTTATATCGTTGACATAGTCATGAAGACGGCAACAGGCTTACCAATGAAAGGCAGTTCGAAGGATATCACTGTTTAGATGGCGTAAATTTTTTTTATTCTGTTTTTATAGGCTACTTAAATCTCATAAATTTCAGAGATGAAAATTTAAAACATTGATTTGTAGTAAAAACCATATACATATTTATTTATATTTATTTTATTTATTTATTTATCTTAACGCACAATCCCTAACGGGGTAGCCAGAGAGAACAGATCGCCACGTGTCACGATCCCTACATACTTCTTTCGTTTCCTTCAGATTCATCATCTTCTTCATACATGCACGTCTAGGTATCCGAGTACTCTTGACCCTCCCCTCTTCGAGCAATTTGCTCACATGGTCTTCGAAAGTTAGTCTCGGTCTATCTCGACCCCTTTTATATATATATATATATATATATATATATATATATATATATATATATATATATATATATATATATATATATATATATATATATATATATATATATATATATATATATATATATATATATATATATATATATATATATATATATATATATATATATATTTTCTTCACCATTCGGTCTTCACTCATTCGCTCAACGTGCCCAAACCATCGAAGCACGTCCTTATCCATTTTTGAGACAAGGTCATCTTTCAAACCTGCCATATTGCGAATCTCTTCGTTTCGCTTTCGGTCGGCCATGGTATGGCCGCACATTTTACGAAGAGATCGCATCTCCACTGCATTCCACCTGCTTTTATGCTTCTTCTGGCATACCCAGGTTTCGCTGCCATATAACAAAGTCGGTACCAACACTGCGTTATGTATTGCAAGGCGTGCACTTTTCACAACGCCTTGCCTTTTGATTAACGCAGTCAGGGCACCATTGACTTTGTTCCCGGCAGCGACACGCCTGTCCACATCTTCCATCCCGGCTAAACGCACTCCCCAAGTATACAATTTCATTCACCTGTTCTAGACATTCCTGATTTACCCATATTTCACACTTCGTTCTTTCTTCGTCGTTTATTCGTCTCTTTCAAATACCAGAACCTTAGTTTTATTAGCATTCAAACGGACACCATTAATTTCACATTCTTCTTTCATACAATGACTAATGCCTGCAGTTCTGCCTGTGATGGTGCAATAAGCACCGCATCATCAGCATACATCAGACAATTTACTCTTATGTCACCCAATTTCACACCCAAACAGCTATCTTTCAGCTTCTGTAAACAGCTGTCGAGATACAGTATGATCAGCCAGGAAGACATGACACAACCCTGTTTTACGCCCGTTTGGACGATAAACATGGGTGACAGGTCATGCCCTACCCGCACACAGGCTTTACAGTCACAGTAAAGTGACTGCACAGCCCTTAGCAATCGACCATTCACACCATACCCCGGCAACAGTTCCCACATTTTCTTCCTTACAACCTTATCAAATGCTTTCTCAAGATCCACAAAAGCACAGAAAATCTTCTGGTTAGCAGCCAGAAGCTTCTCCGTGATCATGCGGAGAGAAAACATTTGATCCGTGCATCCTCTTCCAGGTCTAAATCCGCATTGTGCCTCCCATAGAAATCTTTCCGATTTCTCTTGCATCCTACGTGTCAAAACCTTCGAGTAAACTTTACTTGCTAAACTGGTCAAGCTGATCGCCCGATAGCACCCGCAGTCATAATGTGAATCCGGAACAGCCCCCGTTCGCCAGCACAGATTGCACAGCAGATGAAAGCTGTCCCTGACGCGTGGCCCACCATACTTGGCCATTTCAGCAGTGTAACTCTGTCTAGTCCCGCAGCCTTACCACATTTCAAACTTCTAATCGCACATTCAATCTCTTTCATACTGATGACCTCAGTGTCATCGAGGTCCGAGTCTGGCGTACCAGTCACGGCGTCACCCCCGGATCCCCCACTAAGATCATCACACGCATACACCTCTCTATAAAATTCGCTCCATCGCTGCATGACGTCCGATTTTTCTGAGAGGACGTCATTGGTTCCCGAAAGCACTTTATTCATTCTTAAGGCTGTCGCACCACTCCGGGTCCTTCCAACCTCTTTCCAGAAGAGTTTGGAGTTCTCCTTGAAGTTGTGCGACTACCTTTCGTCCGCTTCCATTCTTCTCCTTTCACCCACTTCCTCAATCAATGCTTTCGTGTGAACTTTCTGGAGCTTATATCTTCCTCTTCTTCTCTTTCCTCTTCTCTCTCATATCCTTATCATTACTAGAGGCCAAGTAGTCTAACCATGCTTTCTTCTTCTTATTTACTGCTTCTTTCACTTCGTCATTCCACCATGCATCACCCTTTTTAGTACTACCTCTTTTCACAGTTCCATACACGTCTTCCGCTGCACTAACCATTCCATCTCTAAGGCTCTGCCATATTTCTTCCACACATTCTTTCCTGACATCGATGCTGTCCAGCTTTTCGGCAACCCTTGCTTGATATTTATCCCTAGTGTCCGCTTCCTGAAGCTTCCAGCTTCGGATGCTACCGACCGACTGTGGTTCTGGTATCGCCGTCCGGTGGCGCCAACCCGCGAACAGACCCCTAAATCTAGTAATCACTAGATAGTGATCCGTTCCCAGGTCAGCACCCCGGAACACTCGCGTATCCATCACCTGTTTTCGCAGTCGGTCATCCAACAGGAATAAATCGATCATACTTCTCTCATTCTCTCTTGTTCTAGTATACATATGGATTTTCTTGTGACTAAACATAGTGTTTGTCACAAGAAGACCCTTTTCCTTGCATACATCCAGTATAAGCTAGCCAGCATCGTTAACCCTTTTATCACCAAACATTCCAAGCACCGACTCGTACCCCGGCCGAGCGGTACCAACCCATCCATTCAAATCACCACATACAACAATTCTTTCGTTTCCTCTAACCAAGTCTAGAACTTCTCTTACATTCTCCCAAAACTCCTCCAGCTCAGCTCTGGACGACGCTTCTACAATGACCCCCAAAAACCATATAGTATTATAATATATGATCAAATCAAATCAAAATCTTTTTTCGACATAGCGACATAAAATTCATTTGACTTCACTCATTTTTTTTTATTTAATGCGTCCGTTTCATGATTTATGTATTATTGCATATATATTCATTTAAATATTAATTTTTGAGAATGCCTCAGGCATTAAGTCGCCTATATGCATAGTTAATTTATGTGTATAAAAGTGTTAATAAATAATAAATAAATAAATAAAGACGGCGACGGGCTCACCACATGTCACGTTGTCCTGAAAATATCTTCGGTGGAAGGTGGGTCGAAGGGTCATTGTCTAGTCTAGACCTCTGACTACCCCTGTATTGGGAATTGCATGAACATATTTATTTATTTAGTTTTTGAAAAACCGATTGGTACGAGTCTGCCACCTGGCAGTGGCACTCGTACTCGGGTCTCTTGACTCGAAATTCCGACTACCCAACCACTTGGCTACCATGAGTGAAAAAATAATCATTATTCAAACTTTTTAATTAATGGCAGATATTATCAACAGGTAAAAATAACCTGTTATGAACTTGATACAACTTCCTTTAATAGACCATACAAGTTTATATGGGTATGCAGCCAACACAAGGTTATGACTACATTAGGCTTTAACCTCTATTACCTACACAGAGTATTACAAACATATACATATATAAAAATCTTGTTTCACAATGTCTGTCAGTTACATTTTGAAACAACTGAACCAATTGAGTTGAAATTTAGTAAATACATGTAATTTGGTCCATCACAAAATATAGGATAGTTTTTATTTCAACTATTGACCTCATTATCAATAAATATATAAAAGTGAATTGACATTTGTTAGTGTCACAAAATCTCGATTTTGGTTTTGAAATATTTATTAGAAAAACAGGGAGGGTTTAAAGGGTTAGAATATATTAAGAAATTACATTTAAAGTCAATAGGTGGTATTGCAAACAGTATCTTAGACAGCACTATTTCTGCAGGACTCACTACTAGTATTATAAAAATATAATTTGGGTAATATGTCGGATTTTTATTGTTTTATATAAAATTATAAAGACAAAGGATTAAAAAAAGGAAACAAAATGCATTATCTCTGGGAGCTAAAGTGGCATGCTACAGTCTATAATTATGCTGAATCATGCATGCATTTAATTAAATATTAATCCACATGATTCCTTAACAAAAATTAATCTGCCACATAACAATTATAACATTTTATTAAAATGCTAAACATTTCTGCCAAAATGTTTAAGTTTGTGTGGCTTTAAAGTTGAGGGAGAAAAAAGAAACAAAGAATGACAAAAAATATAAGGCCTGTTTAAGTTAAGCTAATGCCTTTTTAAGTTAGTTACCGAAATTGGAGTTGCTACGTATAAAAATCTATAGAGTCCATTATATGCATCATAACAGCATCTTGCTCAGTTGCCAAAACTAAAAATAACACATATTGCAAGTCAGTGTAGTGGGTGGAAGGTGAAACAAAACAAAAATATTAGGGAGAATGACTTTTATTCTCATTAAAACAGAATGTTATAATTTGTCGCTAGCTTATGTTATTAAAAAAAATTTGTAAATTCATATTAAGGATTAGTACTGAACTTTTTAAACTTTTAATCATAATAATTAAAATGAAAACCACTATAGCAAACTTTACAATTACAATACAATAAGGGACTTGTGTTTTCCAATTTATTAAACATCTAGTTTTGAAGGAATTTTAGTATTGCTATGAAATATAGTTACCCCCACTTTACAAAATATTTGAACAACATTTTTTTTACTTTTCCCTTGATATATACTTTATCTTTAAAAGCTACAACAATTCACAGGGGCCTATGAAAGTTTCTTTGCTTTCTGATACAATGTGTCAACAACCTTACTCATGTGATGGATGGTTTCCAAGACAGTCTCATAGGTTTTCTCCAAAGGTGATTCATCAAACACTATAAGTACACCTTCACCTTGATCCAGAATTCCATTGAGTTTCTTATCAAGAATCATTTGGGACAGTTTCTTTTCAACTTGTACTACTGGCAGACGGATTGAACGAGCAACATGGTCAACTTGTACCCTCATGTATGGTTCAACGATACGGCATAAATTTTGCTCCAACATTGTATCATACAATGCTCCAAGGTGTGCACGGACTACTGAATCCTCTTCAAGTTCTGGCTTGTATGTTTTTAAAGCAGCTTGGAAATCAGCCAGGGATCGTTTGTGTGATGCTGTTGCAACAGCACGCATTGCCTCCAGCTCTTTACCTGCATATTTCAAGGCAGCTTTGCTACCACAAATAGTTGCCACTTCTTCGGCTTGGTTGAGCATAATTTTAGACAGTAACATATATTTCAATGCTGTCAGTGCTTTTGGACTGTCAGCACCATCGTAGCCTTCAAATGCTTCATAAAAGTATGAGTAGGCAGTTTTAAAGTCTCTTTCGTCTGCTGCATGTAATATGCCAGATTGTAAATCTAGAGCAGCTTGCATTTTGGGTGGACAATAAATAGCATTCGCAGTGGTCCTAGCTGATGTCAAGGAAGCCCTCGCTTTAGGTAAATTGCTCAAAGCATGATAGGTTTTACTTTCAAACAAAAGAACTTCAACAAGTAAATTCTTATCATCTAGCTTCTTTAATTCTCTGAGAAGGGCAGTGGCTAGATCTAAAGCTTCCGTATACATACCAGTGTCGTAGTATAATGCAATTAGTCTGGCTTCTAGAGACTGTCGCAGAAATGTTCTGCGTTCTTCTTTCGCCCATTCGATACATTCTTTACACAACTGCACCTCGATGCCAATCCCTGCTTCTAAATCTAGGAAGAAATCGACAAGGGAACGTACCAATTTGGCCGCCTTAGCCTTACTTATCAGACTAAGGAAAGGTCGTGTTGCTTTTATTAATTCTGCAAGCTCTTTTGCTTTGCCCTCCTTCTTGTATTTCTCTCCAAGATTCAAAATTCCTTGTTCTTTTGCTCGTATGTTTTCTTCGTCGTCCTCAGGTACCTCGCCAGTGCTAACCATTTTGTCAGTCATGCGAACGTCTTCGTCTCTGTTTGATGACGAGACGCGCGATCTCTCAAATAACATCGCACCAGCCATGATGTGTATACTTTATCACTATAAATATGTAAAAAGGACACTTCGATTGCAATACTTTTCTTTGTAATTTTGTATAATCGCAAAGTCATCGACGACCTTTTTCAGAAACAATTCGTAGACGCGTACAGATTGCCATGCAAAAAACGTCAAATTATACTTTTTTTTCTATTCCAACTGAAATTGTCTATGCCAGTCGACAGTAGTCCATGGTTTAACAGAGTCAGATGGAAATCAAGCGTTCAAATCTAATCTTAATAAGATGTTTGAAAACATACTTTAGGCAAGGAAATAGCATTATTACAGTTGATATACGAGCTAAAATCTGTAAGGAAAGCAAATGTTTCTTTCCTTAACGATAACAGATCAACGGATCTGTTAGCTTTTTCGTTTGAAATCATTTGCAGGTATTCACACTGAAGCACTTACTATCGTAGGTAGGCTAACTGTAAGCAAATTATTCACCTTTCATTTACAAACGTAATAACATTTATAATAACATAGATTTTAATATTTATTGCAATATGTTTACAAATATATTAAATTATCTATATAACCGATTTAATAAATATAGATAAATAATAAATAAATAATTGCATAGATAAGAACATCATAAGAGGTCTAGCCTCTGACTAATCAGTATTAGGAAATGATTTAAAATAAAAAAAAAACATCTCTCACTTCGCACTCATTTAAAAATTTCACACAACTACTTTGACTACCCACATAACTATACACACTCGTAGTTACGCATAAGATTGTTGTTATTATTACTTTTTAAAAGTACACGTGTAAAAATATTTCTTATTTTAACTTGGGCCATTAAGCCAAACAAGGGCCCGTAAAGGGCTGATTATTTTCTGACACTGGTATTTATAAACTTGAGTCTTTAAAGCTTGTTGTAAAATATTGTTGTTTATTCCTCATGATACCTCATATTTAATAAAATAAAATATTATTGATGTTTAATTTTTCTATATAAAACTACCTTATGATGTATACAAAATTTCACTTAAAGATCATGCGTTTATATACTCTTTGTAACACATTGCAATATGCGTTCAAAAATTATAATAAACCGAATAAAAATATTCAAGACTTGGCTAAAATACCAGGCCATAAACTCCAAAAAAAAATGTATACAAAGAGTATATAAACGCTACATCTTTTATATTATAACGTAGAGATTATATACTCTTTGTTTTATGTCGTATCAATTATTGTACCTGGACGTTAGCATGTGAGTAATTGTAATTACTTTTATTAGAATTGTGAACATAGATTTGATTTATTAAAAGTTATTTTTAATTGATTAAATATCGAAAATGTCAACAAAATCTATAAATAAAGCTATGATAGGACAAGATGAAAGCATACAACTCTTGTTTGATATCTCAAAAGAGGTAAAGCTTTTCTATGAAACGCCAGTGATATTTGTGACCAAAAAAGATTACTCGGAATGTATATTCAATACTATGAGTGAATTAAGGTCGGCCTTACAAACTGTTCAAAAAAATAAAGTAATGGATCTCATAGTAGACTTCCATTTACAATGGTTGCACGCGGTTAATGATATAGAAAATTTTAAAAAACTCAAAGATCCTACAAAAGATGAATTGTCACAAGCTATTAGTTTTACAATTGATGCTATGCTGTCTCGTCTAAAATGTTATGAACAGTATATGACTACACATCGGCGTTTGCTTCCAAATGAAGTTCAAGCGAATATTATTTCTGATATCGAGATAGTAGAGGAGATGCATGAAGATGTTGTCCATGCACTTATGGAAAAGTTGAAGTGTTTTAGAAATTTTGACGCTGATTATGAATTTAAACTAAAAACTAACGATTGTATTGAAGATATTCTCCACTGGTTGGATAAAGTATACGATAACTTGGCTATGTTGTTAAGTAGCTACGTTAATGTTAATGTGCCTCACCTTACTGGTGATTTGACAAAAACTTTACAACAAGTTGTACAAAATTTGCAAAATTCCAAAACGTCCACTGCTCAGAAACTATTAGAAGATTTGAAAAAACAGAATAGGGAAATTAGTACTATGGTACGGTCTACAACAGGTCACAGTCTTGAGATTTGTAAGGTCGTTAATAAGATTAACGTGGTAGAAGATCGAATCGCTAGACTAGAAAATGAACAAGCTTCAGCTGCTATAATGGCATTACAAAATAAGAAACAATACTTAGAAAAAAGACTTAACTCTCTCGAAAACTTGAAGACAACTTTGAAAGATTTTGAGGATACTTCAGATGTTCAGTTGAAAACTGTAAAAGACGATGAAACATGCATTTGCGAGGATTTTTATCAACTGAGAATTTTTAACCATGAACTTCCGTCAGAGGAACGTGAACATCTAGTCAAAGAGTTATGTTATTTATGGAATTTAGCTGTTTTTGGAGTACGCAAACATAAATCAATAATTTCTATACTTAGTGAATCAGACATGAAAGAAGAATTTAGTGACGAGCTTGGTACTTTTGTTGTCGATGAATACAGCAGGAAAATTTATAAATTGCCTGACGACGAAACAAAATATCAACCGAACGAAAGTAATGAACTTGTACCATTAACCGACGATAGTGAACATGTTTATTTTTATGATGAGTGTGGGCGGTATTTCATAGATCAAAACACTAGACAAAGAGTATATAAAACTAATGAAACTGCTAGTGAATACATGATGAGCAGCGGTGGAATGCTTTTAAAGACGAAAGAAGTACGTGATGGCGTTACTTATTATTACGACAATTATGGCAGATATTATGTCAATAGTGAAGGTAGAAATATATATCGCGACGCAGACTCAAACAGTGAATACGAAAATGATGGTTTTGGAAATCTTGTGCGTATACGAAGCCACGCAGATATTTTCGATCCATGTCCGTCTGATGAAAATGTCACCGAGGATTTTGCTTACATTAAGCAAAATGTGGGAAAAGCCTTAAGGATATGTATCGCTCAAGTTATATTATATCAACCTGCCGATCCGGTAAAATTCCTAGCAACGTGTTTGTTCAAATATAGAAAAAATATTGAGTTAAAAGATAAAAGAGCAAGAGAAAAAGAGGAAATGATGAAGGAAAGAGAAATAAAAATTGCTGCCGAAAAAGAAGAAATTGAAAATGATAATAAAGGAGCAATATTTTATGAACCAGGGGGTAGTGAAGTTAGCTATGACTCAAACTTACTAAAATATACTTCTATGCGACCCGATACCGATATTGACTCATCTGAAGTTACTGCAAAATGATAATCCTTTGCCCTATTTTTAAAAATTCCTTTTATTCGTTAGTATTTGGAAAAAATAAACAATATAATATATTATACAGATTTTGAAAAAATAAATTGAACATGATTTGTCTTAATTTAAATGAATTTGGGATGTAATATTTAGTGCACATTTTATATAACGCTTGTGTAACAAATTTTTACTACACGAAAATCTCTATTCTATTCAGCATACTACATAGAAGAGACCCGTCGGGATAGGTATATAAATATTTCTCGGCATCACTGCGACTTCCTACAAGTACATAGTATTAAATATATTTAAAGTCTATAAATACTATAAATAATATTATAAATACTTAAATTTGTGCGTCTGGACGCCCATGTTCCATTTCCACGTTTTAACGACAACCCAGACGTAAAAAATATAGAACAATTTTTTTTTAGTTGGTGAGTTTCACAAGTTTCTTTTTAATCCGGAAAAATTTGCAATTTTTGTAGGAAGTTTTCGTTAATATTGATTATGTAATTTTGTTAATATGATAACATTGATTTTAACTACACACTCTATTGTACAAAAAAAAACTATGAATTTAGAGAGAGATAGAGAGAGAGAGAGAGAGAGAGAGAGAGAGAGAGAGCGAGAGAGACGACATTTTAGTCATAAATAAAAAAAATCCACCCTTCCCAATACTGAAGTAGAGGTTTAGACAATTAGGTCATTTCGACCCACCTTTCAACAAAGATATTTTTTGGAACAACGTAATAGGTGGTGAGCCTGACGTGGCATTTCTTAGTCCGTTAAACATTTCTTAATCCGTTAATTGGAGTATCCTGCTAGAGCTTATGTATAATATGCGAGCGAACAAAGCTGCTAGCAGAAACTATTTATATTAAGTAAAAAAATATCTTCACGTTATACACAATACTAGGGTAAACAGATGTCAAGACAGTTAAGTCATTTTGACAACTTTCACCAAAGAATTTTTTTGTCTGTCAGAAATTGTTGGCAAATATGTGTGAGTATCACCAAATTTGCCAACAATTTCTGACAGATAAACACTTACCGACCAACGTGAAAAATAAAATAGATATCCTAGTCTCCAAATTTTACAAAATTCCTACCCCTAGTACTTCTGCAATGGAATTGTCGGAGTATCAGAAATAACACTTCTGAAATAATACATTTAATTAACACCTATAATCCTTCAATCCTTGCTGTGTCTGAAACCTGGTTGAAAACAGGTTCCAGATTTAGAAGTTCCCTGGCTTTTCTTTTTATCCTAGTGATCGAATATAGCTATTTCATCAACTCTGTCCAAAATCATGGAACACCTCGTAAAGAATCGACTCGGGTGGATACTTGAAAATAATGGCATTCTATCAAGGCGCCAATTTGGATTTAGGAAAGGATTTAGCACCATGGATAGCCTTAGTATATTTATCTCAGAAACGTTTGTTGATGTTTGTGCGGCATATGATAATGTTATCCTTCCTTTGCACAGGCACAAAATGCTACAGCTGAATATTCTGGAGAGGATTACAGATTTTGTGTCAAACTTATTTTCGAATAGACACATACTAATACGCATTAATGGCAGACTTGTACCACCCAGGAACATCTACAAAGGTCTTCCTCAAGGCTCGGTCCTATGTCCTTTGCTATACAATCCTTACACCCATGATTTAGACAGATCTGTTAATTATCTGACCAATATTCTCAAATATGCAGATGACCTTGCTTCATATGTTGCTGACAAATCTATAACTGAAGAAACTTCTCGAATGAACCAAGCTTTGATGCATCTAAACGACTGGCTGTCTGCACATGGTCTATATACATCCCCAACAAAAAGTAGCACTGTTGTTTTCTCTAGGCGCAGATTTACCCCGGAAGAGTTGATTGCTATTGATAATACTATAATTTCCAACTTAAATGAAGTCAAATTTATAGGACTCATACTGGATAACAAAATGAGCGGTACCCCTCATTTATCATATATAACCTCAAAATGTGAGAAAAATCTCAAGGTTATTCGTTCTTTATCAGGTGCCTGGTGGGGCTTACATCCATACTCTCAAAAGCTCCTATATAATGCTTTAATCAGAAGCCATTTTGATTATGGTACTTTTTTACTGGAGCCCTGCAACAAAATTGCTTTAGCCTCCTTGGATAAACTTCGGTCTAAATGTTTGCGTGTAGTAACAGGCTGTATGAAATCCACTCCCATACTAGCTCTTCCTTTCGTAGACAATACCTGTCAAATCTATTCTTATTTAAGGTTGCATGTTACTTACATAATCCCCTTCTTGCTAAGCTTCACTCCCGCCACCAGGTGGGTAGGCAATCCACATATTGGTCCTATAAAGACAGAGTTATAACAAGTTTGTTAATCTCCACTCTCCTGTCTACCAACCCCATAGGAACCCACTCTTTAAAACCTCTTACGACGCTTTGGTATTTAATCCTGACGCTTTGGTATTTTAGACTTTGGAATTGACAAGAACACTATAGAGGCTAATAGTAAATTAAATAAAATACCTCCGAAAATTGGAATGACTGTATAGTTATGTATACAGATGCCTGAAAGACTACTGAAGACGATTTGGGGGTCAGCTGTGGATCCCCAAGTATAAAATAATTTTAAATTTAAATTCTCCAGCTAATTCATCTGTTTTTACTTGCGAGTCCATAGCAATTTTGGAGGCAATTGACTAAAAGAGAAAATAAGAGTTTTTTTTGAAGTTGTGGGAATCTGCCTATGAAACACATAGGCAGATTCCCACAACTTCAAAAACTCTTATTTTCTCTTTTAGTCAATTGTGTCTAATCCCTTCAAGGGTAAAACTAAATACCCCCCCCTCCCCATCTTCAATATTAGAGAGTCTTTATTCGACTATCAAAGAAAATGACTGAAAATTGTATTGGCATGGATCCCTGGTCACCGCGGGATTCAAGGTAATGAAATGGCTAATTATTTAGCTAAGGAAGCTACAAGAAATGGTTCCCTTCCCAATTATCCTGTCTTCCCTCTTGATTTGCTACCAAGAGCTAACTTCTCGATTATGTCATCATGGCAAGCTATCTGGCATCAAACAAAACTCTCCAAATGCAAGCAATATGCCACTCTCCAAACTGATATCCCCTTAAGGCCCTGGTTTTTTCAATCCCGCCATTTTAGCAAAACCATAACTTTAACTGTTTGTCGCTTACGCTTTGGCCATGCCTGTACTCCAGTTCATCTGGTGAAATTAAGGATTAAGAACAGCTTTCTGTGTGAATGTGGGCTAGACGAAGGATACACAAATCATCTGTTTTTTGGATGTCCTAAGCTTAGATATTTCTTGTATGATGTCCTTCCCAATTATATCCCACGTCCTGTATATTTCCCTTCCCTGTTATCGTTAGTGTATACTCCTTTTGTAAATATTTTATGTGATTTTATATGTACTAACAAAATTAAGTTGTAAAATTATTTATTATTCCTGGTGATGGTTAATATGTGTTGTCTTTTGTTGTAGATTGTTGAGCCTCGAACAAAATTACGAAATTATTTTTTCTATAAGTAACCTTTTTTTGTAATAATCTTTTCCTTGTCACTCCTATGACTGATTTGATACTGGCAGAATTATATCAAGAGAGGCCATAAACCAAAAGAGAAGAAGAAGAAGACATTTTTTGGGATAATTTGACCGGTCGCCGTCTTTATGGTCAAGCCAACGACATAAATTATATATAAGTTTTGAAAAGCTCCGATCACCCAACCACTTGGCTATCGTGACTTTTTTGTCTCATAGTAATTAAAATTTAATGATAAAGACAAACATTATTATAAGTCGGGGAAAAGTAATTTTGGTATTTTGTTGGTAAATAAATCGTTGGTAAAAGATTTTACAATTGTTGTAAAATGTCTTTCGTTGTGTTTTCCGGCATGGTGTAGATATAGACTGGCTGCGAGCCAGCTAAAACGTAGTGGCGACTCTCATTTCTTTTTATATATAAAACTCATGGTTTATAAATTAAATTATATTGTTGTTGAATCTCTTAAGCCAATCTTGATAAATTAAAAGAAAAACTTTAAAAAACATTGAAAAAGTAGCGTTTAAAATTTAAATTTGAATCCAAAATTAAACCTAAGTATTTAATGTTGTTAACTTTTTCTATTGGAATACATAAACAAGTATTAATATCCGAAGGGGAACAGAAATCAGGCACTAAGAGATATTGGTCAGATGAAATATGAATATTATGAATATAAAATAACATGTATTTGGTTTTTAGAATATTAAGTGTTGATTTATTTTTACCTAGCCATTCAGTAACTTAATCAAGTCCAGATTGTGCTACATCGTAAACTTTTCCCCAGTTTTTTGCAGTAAAAATTATAACAGTGTCATCAGCATAAGAGATTATTTTACCATGCTCTACATTTGCTTAACATAAGTCATTTACATAAATAAGAAACAAAGTATGTCCAAGTATATTGCCTTGTGGGACACCATATGTTATAGGTTGTTCGCAGCTACGGTAATTTTGAATTCTAACACTTTGATAACGATTTGAGAGGAACCTTTTAAAAAGTTGTAACTGAAGTGCCTTTTACACCAATTAAATTTAATTTATTCAGAAGAATAGGAATAGAAACTGTAACAAAAGCTTTAGCAAGGTCAAGAAAAATACCTAAACATTTTTTGTTTAGGTATTTTTCAATTTTCAACAATAGTAATTGGATGATGGCATTGGACTTCTAGTAAACTAATTAGGCAAGTCGGTAGGCCTGCCATTATTTAGATAGTCTGGAACTGTACACGTATAATTTCAAAAAAGTAACTGTTTGGATATTCAGTAATAAAATAATGTCGAGTTGATTTATTCATGGTATTCAATTGTCATTCAATTTGCAATACACAAAGTAATTAAATCTTTTTCCTGTGTATAAACCATTAACCAATATTTTATTGGTGTTATCAGTGGCTTTGTAGGAACAAATAAGCTTGCATAATAAGAGCTTGGACAAAGTAAGTAAACATACTAAGGTTCTAATATAGTAGAATTTTATGCAGTGTTAATTTATACAGATATATTTTTAAAGTAAGATTTTTTAAACTCATTTAAAAAATACTATTTCGAGCTATTAGAGGGATAGATTCCTATTTTCATTCACCTACCTAAGCGTATGAAAGTGATATAAATAGAAGCATGCTTGGAGGCAAGCCTGCAAGCAAGATTTGTTAAATTACCGAAAGTCTTATAAATAAATTAAGAATTTAGTTAAACATTAAATATAAAAAATTTTTACTTTTGAAATTGTTATGGTAATGCCGTTTTTACGGAAAAACTTATAAAAATCACGTTCAAATTCGGTTATTTATTATTTATTTTTGTAGTCGGAAATCATTAAATTTGTTTATATACTTTGGAATATCTTTTGTATAATAAAAAATTTGATTTCGGGAATGTTTTATCTATCGGACGCAGAGTATAGAAATCAGTAATAAGAAACATTACTATAGTTGTAAGTGTTTTTCTTTTGTGGCAACTTTATTACTTATAACTGACTAAATGAGAAGGGTGGGCAACGAATGTAAGGGTGACATGACAGCTGTGGTTGGGCGGCCATATTGATAAATGTGTATGTGTGTGGATTTTCTGTTAATTTCATTCGCCTTTTGGTTACCTGTATATTGCTTGTATTTTAAAGATAGGTCTATTACGTATTATCGGAGAAAGATATGACATTTAACTGATGTGAAACGTGTTTGGATGTATTTAACTGGTTATATAGAAAAATATTATAAGTCGATGCCAGTTTTAAAAATAATTTTTAGTGTCTTACGTACTTTCCACAATGGTAAAAGATAAATCTTTTAGGGCAAGGCTCTTTTGTGTTTTATGTAAATTAGCATGGATAAGTGTCGAGTGACGTATCGAGTGGCGTTTGACTTCATCGCGAGTTACTACAGACGTGCAAACGTTCAGTAACGGGTTGTTCCAATCCGAACGTAGTGTAAACTGATGGGATATTGTTAGCAGACGTTTTAGACATGGCTCCGAAGCCTCCACCATTGGGTCCTCCACCGCCGCCGGGGCCACCACCGCCTGGTCCACCACCTCCACCCGTTTTTAGTAGTTCCACAAAATGTGGATCTGTTGATAATAGGAGTGCATTACTTAGTTCAATTAGGCAAGGAGCAAAGCTTAAGAAGACAGTGACTGTTGACAAAAGTGGACCTTATATACCTGGCAAAGTGTCATCTGATTCTAGTGGTAGTTTGTCAGTTGGAAATGGAGTTAAAAGTGGTACAAATGTGTCAAATGGAGGTGCAATTATCGGTCCAGGACTTGGAGGATTATTTGCAGGGGGGATGCCAAAGCTAAGGCCAACTGGAAAGTTGGCAGGTGAGATATTCCCTATTTTATAATTTCTGCTCAATTAGACTAAGTTATCAGCATTATGTGGGATATTAGCCACACAATTTTAATTGTTTTTATTGTTATCATCATCATAACATGCAGAAGTCCACTGCGGGTCAAAGGCCTCTCTAATACGGGATAGCTTGTCGTATTTGTCATGCTTGGCAAGTGGATTGGCAATTGCAGTACCGGAATGTTACCTTAGACATTCTAAGTAAGTCCTCAGCTTGCTGAGCTGCTTGTATGTCCTCAGAATTATTTTTTAAAACAATTATGTGTTAGTATTCTCAAGGCTTATCCATCATTCCACCTCTTTTGACACCCATAGTAAGACAGGAGAATTTGAATTATGTAACAGACAGCAATTGTATTGTGGTCTGATTTTTTACACATTAACTATGAAAAACTAAATTTCAGTTCAATGACCTTAATTTTAGTGATTTTAATATTGAAATAGCCCCTCACTGTAATTTTATTATGTATACATTTGTATCATTTTATATTGCTTTTCATATCAATTTTGTTTGCACTGTGTCCCCAAGACATAAATAATAGTGTAGGAAAAATGTAAAAAGTAATTCAAACCTATTCTAATAATAAGATGCTATCCTATTAAAAAATTCCCCACAAGATGGAGTGACAACCCCCACAGCATTGCAAGGAGGAAATTAGGATGCCGGTGGAGCACTGGCATTTTATGTGAGTCTACAAAACTGTGGAGGAATTTTCTTTTTCTGAATATAGACCATGTTCAGAAACTATATCAGAGTTCAGACTTTTGATAGGCTGTTATGATGATGATCCAACTAATATTATAATAGTGACAACTATAAAACTGCTGAATGAATTTGATTATTTATATTTTATATTTTTTAAAATTGTTATTGAATAATTACTTCACACCAATCTGCATGAAAATATAAATAAAATTACTGTAGGAAAAATGAAATTGATATTGATTTTTTGAGAGGAGTCTGAAGAGGTACAAAGACTACTTTTTACTGTAGAAAATTAAGGATTTTGGAATATTATGTTTACAATTTCTTCCTTTTTAAGGATTTTTTTTTGAAGTTTTGGGACAAACACACCAACAAAAACCAGGCAAGCATTGCTAATGATCTTGAAACTAAATAAAACTTGCTTTAAAAAACAATATAATTATTAATTAAGTATCTTAATTTTCACTTTATTACTGAGAATATACATAAAATTTCACTACATGTATCATAATTCAACATAAACAATCTGTTAACAACATTTTTAAATGTTTAGTGCTGTAGTGTGTTGAAACCATATCAGCCAATATCATTCTCTATTAGTACTAGTATGTTTTCTGATAAACTGAACTGAATATAACAGCCTATATAGAATATATAAAATAATATAGTAAAATAGCAAGACCAATACAAGAATACATAATTTAAAGGTTTTTTTGTACCAGATGAAAAATAGTGAAACAGATTCAGCATGTTATAAAGTGACTCATGCTAATTGACTGATGCTCAATGTGCTAGCACATTCAGGGCAAAAATCGGTTACGGCAGTCACCTGCAAGCAAACAAAAGATGCTCGCAATAGTCCAAGTCTCTGTGGCTGAAATCGGACGGGATACTATGTGCAATATTTTTATCTGTTCTTTTAAAACTTTCATTACATTGTTGAAGACTGTTTGGACATAATCGTGACACCACTACTTTAACGCTAGTTGCATTTTTAGAAAAATCTAATGTTGTTCTATGTATTTCAGTGTGTTAATCTTAAGTGCTTTGATATTTATGTAAGAATCCAACCACCATCATCTCTTGCTGGCAGGTCTAGGAAACCTTTTCGTACATATTCACAACTCTACCCACTGACCACTCTAGATAGTCCCTCTATAAGACGGAACATAT
This sequence comes from Sericinus montela, assembly GCA_029286605.1. Taxonomy (NCBI): domain Eukaryota; kingdom Metazoa; phylum Arthropoda; class Insecta; order Lepidoptera; family Papilionidae; genus Sericinus; species Sericinus montela. The sequence continues at coordinate 4,206,142 of JAGSMR010000060.1, read as the reverse complement.
CCAATCCTCTCCCTCTCACTCCTGGCTAGACCAGCTGTAACATTTCATCTGCAATTCCATGCGAGAAACCTTTACAAACCTCCTAGCTAAAACAATAATGTTCCCATAATTCTAGGATGATAGTATTTAAAAATATTAATATAACTATTTATTTCAGGTACATCTCCCAATGGCCAAGTTAAAGCAGATGCACCGCGGTCTCCGCTTCAAATACCACAAACGCAGCAGCCACAGAGATATTCGCCGGAGAAGAATAAACCATCCCCAATACCCGGGAATAAACATAGTGCTATATCCGCTGCGCTGTCTGAAGCTATGGCAGCAAGGGTGTCGCCACAGGAATCTCCGAGGGATAACAGGGATTCTCCAAGGGAATATCAAAGAGAACCCCCACCAGTCCGGCCTATGGTGAAGCGACAACCGAGTGAAGTAAAAACGAGAGGACCCCCACCACAACCGCCAGTTCAAAAACATGCAATGCCTTTGGTGAGTATATATTTTTATATATATTTTTACCTATGAGTTACTTATTAGTCACGATAGCCGAGTGGTTGGGTGATCAGAATTATATCGTAGGCTTGGACAGAAAGACGGCATCAGGCTCACTACATTTCACCTTATCCCAAAAAAATATTTTCATTGGAATGTGGGTTGAAAGGACTTAATTGTCTTGGCTTCTGTCTACCCCTGTATTGGGAATGGCGTGGAGATATATATTAATTTAACGAGATGGAACGAGAGAACTCGTATGGAACGAGAATCCAGTGTTGGGTAGTTATAAAATTAAGTTCTCTATAATAATTATCATATTAACATTTGAAAAGTAAATTTTGTACAATTTTTTAAACATGTCATTAATGGCGTTAGGTTTGGTATGTGTAGACTAGATTGGTAGGTAGGAGTCGTGCGGAAACGTAAAACTGTGTATATATAATATAATAAATTTTATATAATGTACTAGAGGTCTGTGTGTTCTTTCGACCAACATTTCACTGGAGCTTATTGTGAGACAACGTGACAGGCAGTGAGCTTGTCGCTTGTCGCCGTATTTATGTCCAAGCCATCGATTTAAAGACATTGGTCAAAAGACCAAAGTTCGAATTTGGGTCTTGACACGAATTCCAATCACACAATTTTCTCGGGTCTGGGTGTTTGTGATACCTGCGTTTTGTTTTATTCCATAACACTCGTACTTTAACTACTTACTTTGTGATGAGAGCAGTGTATGTGATATTGTCCCTGGTTTATATATACCTATGTATGTATATAATCAAATATCGTTATCAACATTGTTGGTATTATCTCGGTGTTATAAGACCTGCTTACATACACATTGCAAATTGTTTTTCTCATGGTTCATCGACGAAAAGTCACGGTAGCCGAGTGGTTGGGTGGTCGGAATTTGCTTGGACATAAAGATGGGCTTACCATCTGTCACGTAGTTCCGAAAATATCCTCGGTGGTAGGAGGGTCGAAGGGAATTAATTGTCTAGACTAGATCTCTGTTTGCCTCTGTATTGGGAATTGCGTGAAGATATTTATTTACTCGACGAAAACGATCACGCCGAACCAGTTTTCGAATTTCTTTATCGAAAGCATGTGTAAATGTATTGTGTAAGTAGTGTTGTACAGTCGGAAGCACCGGTGACCCTCAAAAATGGCGAGTCGGTTTATTTCGACAGTCAATTAGCTAATCGGATCCGTTGGCTTACATCAAACGAGGCGTCCGTACAAGTTTAACAGGTGGGGCGGGCGATTGGGACATGTCTATATTTAAATAGGACCCCACCCACGTTCCGACGCCTCGTGAACCTTGTTGATTAATGGCATATTCTTATCTTCACGCATGTGAGCATTCACGTAACTATAACAAATATTGACGTTTTCGTATCTTTGCAGGAGAGTTTCTATCTTATTACTTTAAGAAAACGGGCTAATCTTGTATATTTGTACAATTGTGTACTGATATCTCCGAAACCACTCTCACGATTTGGACGATGTTTTGTGATTAGATAGTGTTTGTTTAACATTCCAAGTATATCTAGATGAAATCTATCTATATAGATTTCTCAGAGATCTATGAAAAAATCATTGATGTACAAAAAAAAATAAGCTTTTTTTTATTCTATAGAAGCACGGTATATTTACGTAGGTCATCTTTGTATTTATATAAACCTATCTAGGTTCTGCCCGCCAGTTTTTCTGAGTCTTATATCGAAAATCTCGCTTAATCAGTTTTTCAGTGTAAAAATCAGCCAAACCTTATTTTAATAGCTTTAAGATTCAAAATCCGTTGAGCAAATAAATCCTTCAGATCCGGTATAAAAAAGTATATATACTGTTTTACCGGATTTTACTATGTTTTTATACAGGTTATAAGAAATCTCCGTAAAAACGTTAAGTTGTAACATTCAAACATCCTAAAATAAAACTTTCACATTTATGACATTAGTACTATAGATTAGGATGTTGACATCCGAGAGCGTAGTAATTATACACCACATGATTTCAATCAAAAAGTAATGATAAATCTCCGTGAGTTCGACTCAAAACAAGTGTCTGGCCACAGAGCAGTTGCTGTACACCACAAAAAAAAAAAAAAAAAAAGTAAGTGGAAGCATTGACAGATGTTAATTGCATGAAACCAATCTACGCATAGCTTACGAAATTGCATTATTATGAGAATAAAAAAGCTACTAATTTTTTAACTTTTATTTTCACAAAATTTGTATCGTGTCTCATGTACTTTATGGTTTTTGATGTGATTAATATTATTTTCTTAATCTCATTCATATAAGACTCTTGGTCACTAAAACGACCAAATAAGATTCGGTGGATCCCAATATTTGGAATGAATGAAGATATATAAAAGGTATTTTCGATATTATCGGTCGGAATTAAATTGTAACGAAATATTTGCAGGGATTCTATAGTTAAGCAATAATTGTTCTCGAATTTATCGGTATTTTAATTTCTATGTTCGTCTCCATGTATTTCTACGCATTTAGTCATTCACGACAGCCGTGTGGTTAGGTGATCGGAATTTGAGTCAAGAGACTGAAGCTCGATCCCCAGTGGTAGCCCAATAATCGTACCAATGAGCTTTTTTTTTCTTTTATATCGTTGGTTTGGACATAAAGACGGCATCCGGCTCACCACCTGTCACCTTGCTCGAAAGCCTTCCGTGAACGGTGAGTCGAAGGACTTAATTGTCTGAACTCCTGTCTACCCCAGTATTGGTAATGACGTGAAGATATTTTTAATTTAAATTCTTACGGCTATGAGGAATCCTTATTTAGGAAAAAAAAAACCATAGCGTCCTATAAAAGTCCGTAAAATCTCGTGACAAGGGGATTGGTGATTGCAGTACCAGACAATGTCTGTTGAATTTTGATGTGGTGATTTTTGGATGGCTATCCCTTTGTCACCTTTTACGACACTCACAGGAAGGAAGGGAAAAAGATAATAAAAATCATAAAATAATTCAAAATAACACAGGTTTGCTTATACGTAATTTTAATTATAGCTTAAATTATAATTTGTGAATAATTTGCATACATTCTAAAGTTATTATAAATGAAAGCGCTTTAATACAGGACAGACGTACTGTATTCAGTTGTGATATATAACTATGTCGCAGTGTGTTAGTTACGCGACCTAACTCTTAACAGCGACAACTAACAAACCTCTTAAAAGCTTCTCCACTGAAGATGTCTCACACTCCACATTCTTCTGTGACGTAACAATAATATGTAGCGCTGATTTTGCTATTTACGTATATAGTACCTTTGTGTTATACTAATAAAGCTGAATATAGTTTGACTCATTTATTAATCGGTATTTTGTGGTTTTTTTCATTATTTATAATATAATTTATTTAACTTTTCCTAGGAAGTGTTTGTTCATGATTGTCAGGGCAAGGTTTGATTGGAAATATATGCAATTTGGGAATTCCTGAAAACGCTTTTTTCTGTAAGCTTATGTCGCTAATAGATATAATGTTGACTGCAAAATAGGTTTTTCTTTTGTTTAGACATTTCTAAGGGTGTGTCCAAATCTGGCGAATGCAGCGTGATAACCCTAATATTCTTCAACAAAACGATTGCGACCAAATGTTTTGAGATTTTGACAGGTCAATGCCTGGCGGATTACTTAGTAAAGTGAAATAATTATTACACCAATTTCGACGAGAAGTAATAAAAAACACGTGAAAGAAACGCTATAAACTTCTCAAATTAAATGTCATTGTAATGGAAGAGTTAATTTAAGAATGCTTAAAAGTTTTAACTTCTAATTTGTAGTAAATTTAATACATTAAAAGTAATAACTTTTGGTAAAAGTGATGCAAATTTGATGTGTATGACAGATAAATCCCAATAATATTAATTTTCATTTAAAAAAAGTCACGATAGCCGAGTGGTGGGGTGGTCGGAATTTCGAGTGAAGAAACCCGAGTTCGATCCCCAGGTGGTAGGCTCGTATCAATAGGTTTTTTAACAACTTACGTACTTAGGACGAATTATATCGTTGGCTTGGACAAAAAGACGGCGACGGGCGACGGTGGAAGGTGGGTCAAAAAGACTTAATTGTCTAGATCTCTGTCTAACCATGTATTGGGATTGGTCTGTAGATGTTTATTTTACTTATTTTATAGAAATTTCGTGACCGTTGTGAATAACAATTGATTAGTATTATGATTATGATTTTATAAAAAAGCAGTCGAATAATATACAAACGGTTAAGCAGGGCCACGAAACAAAGGACTATTTCGGTACGAAGTGCGCAGAACGAGCGAGTTATTTCTGGTTTTATGAAAACCTGGCACCAAATGGGCCAATCTGGTTTACCACCCGCGCGTTCATATTTCGTATATCCTTTCTCGGGCGTATCGACACGTGGGACGTTTAATAATACTGCACAGCTTGTGGTACTTGTGAGTGGGAGACGGCATCGGTAATACGATTCTTATTTTTAGGTGTATGCTCCCGCCAGGAAGATGTTGGTAGTAACCGATTTTATTTACCTAATCGGTGCATACTTTTATGTTGTTGCACGTGATTAAATACTAGAAGTCACGATAGCCGAGCGTTTGGGTGGTTGGAATTCGAGTCTAGAGACCCGAGCTTGATTTCCAAGTCAACTCCTACCTACTAATGAGTTTTTGTCAAAAAATTGTGTACAATTTACATCGTTTCAAAAATGGCGAATGGCTCACCACCGTTTCGAACGACTTAATTGTCTGGACCTCCGTCTATCCCAGTATTGTGAAGATATTACTAATAAAACTTGAATGTGGAGGGCTTTCTTTGTCTCCTTGTGAGCAATATTAAAATAAAGCAATCTTACCATAGATGGCTAGCGCCTTCTGTGTTACCAGGTGTCTGATACTGCGATCGCTTATTCGTTTTATTTCAAATTATGGGGGACATTACAGGACAGTATAGTAGGTACCTATACTGTCCTGTATTAACAGTATTAACAGTAACATGAGATGAAACGATGACCTGCACATAATTGCTGGGAGTCGATGAATACAGATGGAGAGTAGCGTTGTCCCGAGAATCGACCTCGAGTCTCCTGATTCGATTTCATATCAACTATTTTAGCAATTGTACTCAAATTTTTGCATTATTTTGAAGAGGATAATAACAAGTTTACATGTTTTCATATTGTTGTCTTGCATATATTTATGTATATATGTAAGTGGGTTAGGATCTCGGATAACACAGGGAATCCTTTATTGAGACTTGATGACGAGTGTGCGCTTTTTTAACCAGTACATAACTTGTAGGTAAATACATATATACATGTCTCGATAGGGACAACATAACATACATTGTTCTGGTCCCAAAGTAAGTGGCTAATGTACTTGCTTAACGACATCGCAATGTACTACAAACACCCAGACCCGAGGATATGAAGAAAGAGCTATTTTCTTCATTGACCCATCCGGGACTCAAACCCCGGAGACCTCAGAGCTAGCGACAAAATGAAAATCGGTATACGCCACTCGTCCACGGAGGCCATCGTAAATGGAATGATATTTTAGCGTTTAGCAACAAATTAGCTCCCGTCCATTGAATACTTTTCAGGACGCGACCGTTTGACCCAGTTTCTTAACTACGTAATGATGCAATCTGTTTGGTTCAGGGACTTTACGAATAAAAAGATTGACGTTGACATAGCAAAAGTTTACAATGAAGACTGATTATTGATGATTGTAAACTAGCTACATCAATTAGACGACCTCCGTGGTCGAGTGGCGCACACACCGGCTTTCATGGTGTCGCTAGCTAGGAGGTCCCGGGTTTGATTCCCAGTCGAGTCAAAGTAGAAAACACTTTCTACATTTTCTCGGGCACTCATAATACAAGTGTTTATGCTAACTTTGGGATCAGAGCAATGTATGTGATGTTGTCCCTATGTATGTATGTATTTATATATTTAATTTACTAATTACATCATATTAATTAATGTTATCGCCTTTATAATTAACTAAACCATTTCTTTCCGTGATTTTAAATTAAGAGATGATAAAAGAAAATCTTTGATAATGCTAATAGCTACCGGCTGGTGTTGGTATATCCATCAAAAGTGCCAGAGCTAAATTAAATAAACTGACGACAGGTAGCAGCGTCTAAGGCGAAATTATATCTGGCACTGCTTGCTAAGCGATTATTCCAGAAGTAATGAGCAAATGTGTGATAGACCCTGAGTGAACTTCCATGACAGTTAAGTAAGCATTCAGCAATAAATTAAGGCGGCAATAGTCTAATAGTTTAGGGTGTGGACTGCGAAACATAACGTCGCAGGTTCGAGCGCGCCATTCGACTATTGTCGTAAACCACACCAGACATAAGTATTGCAGCTTAGTTGGAGTGGTTAACAGGGATACTAGAAATGTTATTGAGCATCTTTGTATAGAGTGTTTTTCATTTGGTAAAGGAATCGGGCGTCAGTTAACTCACCGGACAAAATCTAGAAGCACAGCACGCTTCTAATAATCGCATGTCGGTATTTGAGAACCCTATAGAACGGGACACTATAGTGTCCCTATCGAACTGCAGAAAAATCTGGCGCTTTAAAGGCTAAATATCATAAAAGAGCTTCGTTTTGATGATCGTGACCGCCACAATGAAGTAATGACCGTTCTCGTGACACTTCACGAAATTCCCAATACAGAGACAGAGGTCTAGTCTAGACAATTAAGTCCCTCCGACCCACCTTCCTCCGAAGATATTTTTGGGACAACGTGACAGGCGGTGAGCCCGTCGCCGTCTCTATGTCCATGCCAATGACATAATTCGTACATAAGTTTTCGAAAAACCCATTGGTACGTGCCTGCCACTTGGGGATCGAATTCGGGTTTATCGACTCGAAATAATGTTAATTATTATAATGTTATTTATTGAGTGTTAATGTTAATGTTAATTATAATGTTATTTAATGAGGCGGGAAGAGTGTAAACGTTTGGGTACGCCTCTACAGTTTACACTGGCTGCATATGGTACTACACGTGTTATAAGATACTTAGCTAAATCAAGACAGTAGCTATGTGAATACGTCTGATTTAGAAATCACATTTATGTCGTAAATTACTATTTTTTAGTATAGTAAGAGCCGTATATATCAAACTAGAGTCAAGGCATCTCGGATCGAAGCACGTGTGTCCCACGTACCATGTCTTATGTTAGTAATTGCGATTTGAAGTCGTTTCCCTTAGTCGTTTCATTCAGCACCCATGGAAATGGTCAATATACGTAATTCTGTTTCACACAAATATTTCATTAGTTTTAAAGCTTGTTTTTAATTTATTTTAATAACTTAATAATAATTTAATAATAATTTAAAGTATTTTAATAATAATTTTGTTATTGTTATTCTAACATTATAGACGCGAAATATAATAATCAATGAACCTCCAGATCATCAAAAACAGTCATATTCTTCATCTATATCGTTGCAATACTATCTCGCTTCAGATAATAATAGATAGTAAGGACTATAATACAATTGTCAATGCATCTTGAAACTTATCTCCGGACACTTGGTTACCTTGCAAATGTTATCCGTCGAAGCACTTTGTTTTTGTGTTCTATTGCGTTTTGTTTTATTTGTCCGCGTTGAGGAAAGTAAGTGGTTTTTATTTGATTTAGAAGTGGACGTTCTTTCCTCGAGGTAGCGTCACGATACACGATACCAATAATGCGCTCACTTACTATAATTGATGTGTATTCAGTTCTAATCTGTGAATACAGTGACATATCTTGTCGTACCAATGGGTTTTTCAACAACTTATGTACGAATTATATCGTTGGCTTGGACATAAAGACGGCGACGGGCTAACCACCACACACGTTATCCCGAAAATATTTTCGGTGGAAGGTGGGTCGAAGGGACTTAATTGTCTAGACTAGACCTCTGTCTACCTCTGTATTGGGAATTGCGTGAAGATATTTTTACCTTGTGTATGGAATTCTGGCATCATCTAGCATCCACATGGGCCGCTTTGGCATTTAACTAATTCCGATAGATAGCAATTGATAACGACATATTCTTGAAGTTGTCTATATTTCGTCGTGCTCACATAATATCTTCGATGTATTCAATTTCTTAATTCTTTACAATACTTTTTTTGCAGAAACAAATTTATGTTCATTAAATATGAAACTTAAATCTGAAAAATATATAAACGTAGCTATAGATATGAATACTTATTAACTAAAAACTATTAATCTAAATCTAGTTAAACTAATAATTATACAATAAAAATTTGTTATTTGTATATGAGATTCTTGAAATTTATGCATTTTTTATTAAAAAAACGAAAGTCTTATAATCAATAACTTTACTTTCACTTGTGTGTCAAAACATAAATCCATGACGCATTTTACATCCGCGCATTTCTTAAGGATCCGTATACAATTCACAGATTTCTTATAAAACATTTAGTTTCACGATAAACACAGTGTCTGTTGTAATTGTATCGAATGACTGTACCGCATCAATGTAGTTGTGTGTGATAACGATGTAATTAATTTTATAATTATAATTTTTATAATTTATCTTCTCGCAATTCCCAATACAGGGGTAGACAGAGGTCTAGTCTAGACAATTAAGTCCCTTTGACACACAAATTCCGACCACCCAACCACTCGGCTATCGTGACTTTATTTCATAGAATGAAAGATTCAGTTAATGAAGAATGTTTCAATAGAAACACGCATTTTTACATGTTTAGCGTCTATATTAAAAATGCACCCTCTGACTCATATTGATCGTAGTTTAACAGTTAGTCACCTGTGTCTATAAACAATCACAATGTTGTAACTCCTCGTGGTATAATACCCATGTATTGGTATGTATCGTGCACTATAATATCTCCTGCGCAAATGACTTGGCTATTGACTTGCTGTGTAAAAATGTCGCTTAGTCTGTTATAAACATTAGTCATCGCGTTGCGGACGTCCATGAATATTAACGACTTGATGAATCGTCAAGCACTGTTTTTCTCATAGATATTACACAATTTTTTTTGTATAAATCATGTTTTAATGAAATCAATATGTCTTATTTATTGTTTTCTTCATTATTATTGACCAGAGAGAATCTAATTTCGGAAGTTGAGAATTATATTCTTTTTTTTATTTGTTAGTTACGTCCGGCCGATCGATTATACAGGATGCTAAGCTGTGCGTAAGGTAGTAGGAATACTGTAAAGGGCTGTAAATAATGTGGTTTCTAATAGAGTCAGTCGATGTCGGAAAAATAGAGTTTGACTTATACACAGACACACAGCTCTGAGGTCCCGGGTTTGATTTCCGGACGTCTGCATTGTTTCGGGTCTGGTTGTTTCTGAAATCTTCATTGTTTCTGATTCCATAACACAACTGCTTTAACTTTTTAGTTTTGGTGCAATTAATTATTGTGTTCCTATGTATGTATGAATGTAATTATTTATTTAGTTTGGTCTTATCCACATTTTGTATTCATACCTTAAAATTATATAAAATTTGTCCCAAAAATGTCTTCGATGTAAGGTGGGTCGAGAGGAGTTAGTTGTCTAGACCTTTGTCTATCCCTGTAATGGGAATGGCATGAAGATATTTTTTTAATATAAAATTTCATAGTACTTTACTTCCCAATGCAATCATCGTGTTCATTAAAATTACGAAATCCTAATATTTAAATAGTATTTATATAATACCTATATAATATGTCCATATAATATAATATTTACAGTATCCATTAGAACCAATCCTAAGGGAGTGTACCTCCTCTTGTGACAGTTATACTGGAGTTACCTGTCATTGACAGACTCTTCGGGTCCCCTTGACTAGCGTTTACCCGCGGCTGCGCTCTATCGTTGGTGTCGTTAAATAATTATCAGTCATTATCATTACATAGTAAATTTAATTGTATGATTATTTCTCAAAGGAATAGAAACAGCTGAAGCTATACGGAATTGCATGCAGTTTTTTCAAACTGCATTTCGAATTATCGTCGAACCGGAAACGGGAAAGCGAAGACTGTCCAGTGCTTCCGCGTGCATAAGTTGGTGACGACATGGGCTAAATCAATAAACGATAAATCAACTTACAGTAACATTGTTATGAACCTTAAGGAAAAAATCCTTAAGGTTCACAGTTCGGTTACTTCTGGGGTTGGGGAGTATATTGCAATTACTGTTCTTTTATAAATAAATAAATAAATATAAATATCTTCACGCAATTCCCAATACAGGGGTAGACAGAGGTCAAGTCTAGACAATTAAGTCCCTTTTGACCCACCTTCCACCGAAGATATTTTTCGGGACAACGTGACAGGTGGTGAGCCCGTCGCCGCCTTTTATGTCCAAGCCAACGATGAAATTCGTACATAAGTTTTTGAAAAACTCATTGGTACTGCCACCTGGGGATCGAACTCGGGTCTCTCGACTCGAAATTCCGACCACCCAGCAACTCGGCTATCGTGACTGTTCTTTTATGTTCTTCGTTTTTAACATTTGCTGATTACGTTTGCTCATCTGTACTTTGGTCATGTAATTGAATATAAATAAAAAAAATGAATAAATATATTCACGCAATTCCTAATACAGGGATAGACAGAGGTCTAGACAATTAAGTCCCTTCGACCCACCTTCCACCGACGATATTTTTCGGGACCACGTGACAGTTGGTGAGCCTGTCGCCGTCTTTATGTCCAAGCCAGCGATTTGATTCGTACGTAAGTTTTTGAAAAACCCATTGGTACGAGCCTGCCACCTGGGGATCGAACTCGGGTCTCACCTCTCGAAATTTCGACCACCCAACCCTGTATTGGGAATTGCGTGAAGATATTTATTATTTTAAGTAATATTTTTTAGAGCAATACCATTGTGGACTTATATACTTCGATGGAAAAACTCGTGCAATCAATACCCGCCAAAACATATGTCTACATTGTCTGTGAGGGTTGCTCTGTATTGTGTGGATTCTGTTCGTATTCCATTGTTATCTTCTAATGTGCGCACTGCCTACTAAATGTTAGTGTCAGTTTTGCGCTGTGCGGACCTTCCGACGAAGCGAGCTAAGGCAGATATGTAAATCGATCGCTACATTTCAAGGGACGTTTAAAAAAACCCACCCATGACGGGCAGTAGTGTATAAGGTATCTGGTGCGATCGCCAATCCGTTTGCCGAGCGTGACCAGATGACAAGGGTGTGTCAATCGGTATTCATTGTAGAAATAAGTTTTAGATCTGTGTAGTGGCGTGTATTGGAAATGTGGTAAGAAAAGAAAAAAAATTTTTTTGTTTAATATTGAATTTAGTTTAATATTGAATTGCTCTTGCAGGATTCGGGCAAAATATTGTCCAGATCCTTATAATAGTGTAACGAGACAGTGTATAAAGGATTACATTATTTAAAGCCGTAATAAGTAAGAAATTACAATGACGACCTCCGTGGACGAGTGGCGTAAACACCGATTTTCAAGGTGTCGCCATCTCGAGGTCCCGGGTTCGATTCCCGGTCGGGTCAACGTTGAAAAAACCATTTTTTCTACATGTTCTCGGGTCTGGGTGTCTGCGGTGCCTTCGTTGTTTCCGATTCCCATGCCTCAAGTGCTCTAGCATCTTACTTTGGGGTCGGAGCAATGTATGTGATATTGTCCCTATCTATATATGTATTATTATTACAATTAGAGCAGTAGCAACCATCAGTCAAACTTCCGCGTAACAAATTAATGTTGGAGTTTCTAATTTGTGATTAGCATTTGCAAATTGCCAATACGATTACTAATGTGCTATGAATATTTCCGTTGGAACTACAGGAAGCCGAAGAGGGGAAACTGTTAAACGCTTGTTCCTGCGGTCTAAACTGCTCGCGTCTATTTGCTATACTCGTAAATGTTATAAAAACATAATTGTTTACGACTTTATACCGCGGCTTCTATGCCCGCGTTTTGAAAATTATCGCGGAACCATTATTATTGTTCTACAATAAAAGTAGTCAAATGGAAGTCCCGTTAAAATCGGTCCAACAGTTTCAGAGATTAGGCGAAACAAACAGACGGAGAAAAATTTTAATTTTTGTGCTGTATATACTTTCATATCCATTTCGGAATTACAGACATTTCATTTTGATTTATATGTATTAATTATGACAGTAATGATATTATTCAATTCAATTAATTTGTTCTCGAAATATTAAGAAATTTTAATGTATCTATGTGTTGATTATGTTAAACCCTGGTACAAAATTTTTAATTACATAAAAATAGAATAAGAATGAGAAGCTTACCTATTCTTAAGGTCTGAATAATATTAGTATGAAAAGTAATTTTCTAAATTACTGTCAGCTAATATTTTTTTATCTACCCTCAATTTACCAATACTGCGGTATACAGTGGTCGAGACAATTAGGTCCTTTCGACCCACATTTCATCGAAGTCTATTCGGGATAACGCGACAGGTGGTGTGATGGTCATAATAAGCGTATTTTTTGCACAAAAAGTTCAACTACTTCGCGGGGACAGCATTGTTTTTTTTTAATTTGAAATTGATACAGTCATCGACTGTGAACTATGAACGCCGTAAAGGGCTGCGGTTGTCCTTTCAATTCTCCGATGTCGCCGACGCATCGTCATTGAGTCATCAATACAATGAATCAGTTTTTTAGTTGACTCATCGGAAGATGTTATGAGATTTTGTGACTCGTACGCAGTCTGTTTTCACATTTCTCTGTACTTTTTAATTACAAATCAATGACAATCTTTGGTGGGAGGTCTATGTTCGCAGTGGACTTTAGATAAGCTATTATGATGATGATGAATAATGTAATACTATACAAGTCATCTAATCCAATATTCATAAAGAAGCCCTAAATACATTTATTCCGATACTTCAGATTGCAATCAAAAATCACAGTAAAAGTGTACAAACAAAAATTGATACGACTAAGAATGAAAAAAAAAAACAAAAGGAAATCAATAAACAACAAAAAATAGGGGTATAATAACAATTCATGATTTTGTAATCGTAACAGATGAAGTGACGGAAGGGACCGCTTCAGTGACCGGACCGTGACCGTGCCGTAAGTGTCGACATTAAGCGAGTAGTATATACATATGACCATAACAATGTGTATATTCTGATTTGCTATGTGGTTACTGGAAGAGAAATGTGTACATTACGTATATACATACCTGCACAGATAGATAATCATATATTCACAAATAAAAATCCACGACTCGAGAACTAACACTCATATTCACGATAGACTACTTCCGTGAACGAGTTTCGTACGCACCGGTTTTCATGGTGTCGGTAGCTCTAAGAGCCTGGGTTCGATTTCTGGACGGATTAAATTAAAAAGCACTATTTCTACATTACGTCGGATCTAGTTGTGCGTGGTACCTTCTTCGTTTCTTTCTTTTCATTGTTTATCCCAAAAGAAAAGTGCTTTTGCTACTTTTTGGGGTCAGAGCAATGTATGTGATGTTGTCTCTATGTATATATTTATTTATTATATATACATTACGCACAACATATATATGAACATTCATATACATTATGGAAAATTGCGACGAATGAAATGTGGGTCGAATGCACTAAATTGTCTGGACCTCTGGCTACCCGTTGTGTGCGAAATTCGTGCAGATAAATTGTTTATATAAATTTAAGTTGCATTCAAATCTGTGTTATAAGATTGATAACTTATAAAATTCCAAGCAAATTGGTTAACAAACATTTCAAAAGAATGAGTCATTCACATTAATTTATTATATTGCATATTTATGGACTCGATATGAATTCATCTCGCTAGTTTGCAATATATTTAAAAAAACATTCGTCTTGTTTTCTTTTGTATAATTAGAAGGCTTAAAGTTTTATAATTTCAACGCGCGCCGTAGTTTCACTTCTACTATAATTAATAGCTCTCGAGATCCTCATCGTTGGCTCTGCTATCTAAACTTTCCACAGCATTATTAAAACAGTCAATATATTTATCTAAAGAGTCTCGGCAGTATTTGTTTTCACATTTACGGCTCGTCTCGCACCTTTCCATTCGCTTTATCCAATAACAAAAACCAGCTCAGCTTTGCCAACCAGTCGATGATGATTTGTATTACTACCTTCAGGATTATTAGATTCGTGTTTGTGGTTTATTGGGTTGTCAACATGCGGGAGATCCATCACGAACATTCTAGACTATAATTAACCAGACCGGTATCAGTAAAAGTCACGATAGCCGAGTGGTTGGGTGGTCGTAATTTCGAGTCAGACCCGAGTTCGATCACCAGGTGGCAGGCTCGTACCAATGGGTTTTTCAATTACTTATGTACGAATTATATCGGTGGCTCGGACATAAAGATGGCGCCGGGCTTGCCACCGGTCATGTTGTGTCAAAAATATCTTCGGTGGAAGGTGGGTCAAAGAGACTTAATTTTCTTGACTAGATCTCTGTCTAGTCTAGAAAATTAAGTACTGTAATAAACTAAATAAGAAACGCGATAAAATCCGTAAATCGTTTTATTTTAAACGTGTAGTGTTCGCGTAAATATAAATACTCATTATTTTCCTACATTAATAACCTCCATTATTAAAGTGAGCTACTTGAGGATCGCTAATGGCTTCGGTTCGTAAATGCATTTTACATTATCGCACATCGTCAACACTTAGGGCCTTAGAAGCTCATGTTTCGATGGATTCATATAGCTATCTTTATCTATTATAGATAGTACATGTGTACCGTTGGTAATGTGATATAAACGGCAGCCATATCGAGGTTTGCTTGACAGCTTTCTTATTCGTAAATCATGAAGTACACCGTAAAAAGTGGATACTATGGACGATTAATTTTGTTGACGACGACTCTTGGGTAGAGAAAAAGATCTATTAAGATGATAGAGTCGTTTTCTGCTTAGGAGTAGTCACTATAGCCGAGTGGCTGGTTGATCGAATTCGAGTCAAGAGATCCGATTTCGATCCTCCGGTGGTAGGCTTGTACCAAAGAGATTTTTTCAAAACTTATGTACCTACGATATTGTATGCTTGGACATAAAGATGGCAATTGACTGTCCCAAAAAAAAGTCTTCGGAGAAAGATGGGTCGAAAGGACTTAATTGCCTTCCACTAGTATGGGAATGGCGTGAAGATATAAGAGTGGTTTTAGTCTATACCACACTCTTGTCCATTGCCGCCAAATAGCAATGTAACAACTATTATGGTCCGGTATGAAATGTTTGAGCCGGTGTAATTACAGACATATGAAGCATTCCATCTATGTCTTCCGGGGTGGCGACGCAACTGTAATCTTTTTCGTTTTAAGTTGTCGGACATCTAGTCCGTGGGCCGTAGAAGCCACTTATCATGACGACCCGTTAGCCGAGTTGCTAGGGATCATGCCTTCGTAGCTATGGGTTGCGGGTATCTCGCTTTCTTCCTTATTATTTACATAATAAATAAATAAATATCTTCACGCAACTCCCAATACAAGGGTAGACAGAGTTCTAGTCTAGACAATTAAGTCCCTTCGACCCACCTTCCACCGAAGATATTTTCTGGACAACGTGACAGGTGGTGAGCCCGTCGCCGTCTCGATGTCCAAGCCAACGACAAATTCGTACATAAGTTTATGAAAAACCCATTGGTACGAGACTGCCATCTGGGGATCGAAATCGGGTCTCTTAACTCAAAATTCTGACCACCCAACCACTCGGCTATCGTGACTTATTATTTACCTAAGTTAAAAATACATTTCGGGTTCGAATATACTTTGGGCGACGGGTTCACCACCTGTCACGTTGTCCCGAAAATATCTTCGGCGGAAGGTGGGTCGTAGGAACTTAATTGTCTAGACTAGACCTCTGTCTACCCCTGAATTGGGAATTGCGTGAAGATATTTTTTTTATTTTTAAAAATATATTTGTGTAATTATATTGAGGCATTAGCTTGGTCACCAAAACGGCTATAGACTCACAATTGTGAGTCCCTGTCATTTTGTCAATTGTCATGTCCCAAATAAGCTACGGTGAAAGGCGGGTCGAAAAGACTTCTTTATATAGACCTGTGCCTGGCCCACCCTTGCGTGAGAAATAATATGGCTGTTACGTTGATTTTTTTTCGTCCTAATCCCTTAAATATATAGACTCCTTTAATATTTTTTTTATCTTATCGTTAAAGGAAACGGTGCGACACAGGTCGCCTGAATTAAAGTTCCTTCTGTGTCAGTTGCTTTTAAGGTGTATTTGTATTAAATAATAATTCAATTAATATTTATTTATTTATCTTCACGCACAATCCCTGACGGGGTAGCCAGAGAGAACAGATCGCCAAGTGTCACGATCGCTACATACTTCTTTCGCTTCTTTCAGATTCATCATCTTCTTCATACATGCACGTCTAGGTATCCGAGTACTCTTGACCCTCCTCTCTTCGAGCAATTTGCTCACATGGTCTTCGAAAGTTAATCTCGGTCTACCTCGACACCTTTTAATATTAACTTTCGCGCTATATATTTTCTTCACCATTCGGTCTTCACTCATTCGCTCAACGTGCCCAAACCATCGAAGCACGCCCTTATCCTTTTTTGAGTCAAGGTCATCTTTCAAACCTGCCATATTGCGAATCTCTTCGTTTCGCTTTCGGTCGGCCATGGTAAGGCCGCACATTTTACGAAGAGATCGCATCTCCACTGCATTCCACCTGCTTTTATGCTTCTTCTGGCATACCCAGGTTTCGCTGCCATATAACACTGCGTTATGTATTGCAAGGCGTGCACTTTTCACAACGCCTTGCCTTTAGATTAACGCAGTCAGGGCACCATTGACTTTGTTCCCGGCATCGACACGCCTGTCCACATCTAAATCACATCTTCCATCCCGGCTAAACGCACTCCCCAAGTATACAATTTCATTCACCTGTTCTAGACATTCCTGATTTACCCAAATTTCGCACTTCGTTCTTTCTTCGTCCCTTTCAAATACCAGAACCTTAGTTTTATTAGCATTCAAACGGAGACCATAAATTTCACATTCTTCTTTCATACACGTGACTAATGCCTGCAGTTCTGCCTCTGATGGTGCTATAAGCACTGCATCATCAGCATAAAGCAGACAATTTACTTTTATGTCACCCAATTTCACACCCAAACAGCTATCTTTCAGCTTCTGTAAACAGCTGTCGAGATACAGTATGAATAGCCAGGAAGACATGACACAACCCTGTTTTACGCCCGTTTGGACGCTAAACATGGGTGACAGGTCATGCCCTACCCGCACACAGGCTTTACAGTCACAGTAAAGTGACTGCACAGCCCTTAGCAATCGACCATCCACACCATACCCCGGCAACAGTTCCCACATTTTCTTCCTTACAACCTTATCAAATGCTTTCTCAAGATCCACTAAAGCACAGAAAATCTTCTGGTTAGCAGCCAGAAGCTTCTCCGTGATCATGCGGAGAGAAAACATTTGATCCGTGCATCCTCTTCCAGGTCTAAAGAGGCATTGTGCCTCCCATAGAAATCTTTCCGATTTATCTTGCATCCTACGTGTCAAAACCTTCGAGTAAACTTTACTTGCTAAACTGGTCAAGCTGATCGCCCGATAGCACCCGCAGTCATAATGTGAACCTTTACCTTTATATAAAGGCACAATGACCGCGGATCGCCAATCATCCGGAACAGCCCCCGTTCGCCAGCACAAATTGCACAGCAGATGAAAGCTGTCCCAGACGCGTGGCCCACCATACTTGACCATTTCAGCAGTAACTCTGTCTAGTCCCGCAGCCTTACCACATTTCAAACTTCTAATCACACATTCAATCTCTTTCATACTGATGACCTCAGTGTCATCGAGGTCCGAGTCTGGCGTACCAGTCGCGGCGTCACCCCCGGATCCCTCACTAAGATCATCACACGCATACATCTCTCTATAAAATTCGCTCCATCGCTGCATGACGTCCGATTTTTCTGAGAGGACGTCATTGGTTCACGATTGCACTTTATTCATTCTTAAGGCTGTCGCACCACTCCGGGTCCTTCCAACCTCCTTCCAGAAGAGTTTGGAGTTCTCCTTGAAGTTGTGCGACTACCTTTCGTCCGCTTCCATTCTACTCCTTTCAAGCACTTCCTCAATCAATGCTTTCGTATGAACTTT